>VMOF01000220.1:9341836-9741836 GCA_011764245.1 Trialeurodes vaporariorum
AAACTCTTTCAATAATCAAAATACCAAAAAGATTATGAGTAAAAACGATCAAAGAAAATAGAGACTCCCGTAAAAAAAAGAAAGTTTGACTTCTCTCCAAGCGATGTTAAATTGATTTTATCGATATTGCGCAATAAATACGAATCCTTGAACTTTCCAAAAGCGCCATTTTCAATAAAAAGTTTTACTCTTTGTATCATTTTCATGTTATCCGATCTCTTCGCTTCCTACAGTTTTGAGAGAGAGGAAGCAAAATATAGCCTTGTATAATTGGTCTTTCTGCGGTTCAGTAAACCTCGCAAATCGTTGATATATATGTCTATCTCTCTCCCCTCCCATTTGAACTTATGTGTTAGAAAAGGATACCAGAGGGGGCCACCACTTGATTTTAGCCCATATCTCCGTCTCTTTCTAACGCACATATTCAAATAGGAGGAGAGAGAGACAGACAAATTCATGCATCCGCCCATGCGTTGATTCTTGTTCGACGATGGGGCTGTCACAAACGTTTGCTACAGGCGATTTACCCCTTTCAATCCTGAAAACAATTTTTGTTCAGGGACGGAGTTTTGACCATCATAGCTGATCTGGGCACCGTTTTCTCATAAAAAAATGTGCATTTCATGTTTTCATTTTCTCCTTATGATTCTATGTTATTCAGATGTACATTGAAATGTACACCAGGGATGAAAGGGTTAAGGGTCAATTCAGAAGTGAAAATCTACAATAAAAAAAAGAAAGGGGGGGGGGGTGTTATCGCTTATGAACTATGCCAGGGCTGCCGTTTTGCGTAGAATCAATGCTATTTTTCAACTCACCGATGATTCCACCGGTTGAGAAAAGATTACACAGATGAGTTCAGTGCATGACTGTAATAAACTAAAATACTCGCATCTGTAATCTTTTCTCAACCGGTGGAGTCGTCGATGACTTTAAAAAACTTGCGGGTATTTTAATTAATCAACGGAGTTTCCACCGATTAAGGAAAGATTACAGATCAGAGTATTTTCGTGCATTACTGCATTACAGTCATACACTGAACTGAACTTTGTAATCTTTTCTCAACCGGTGGAATCATCGGTGAATAGAAAAATAGCATTGATTATACGCAAAACGGCAGCCCTGAACTATGCACTAAAAAAAAAGCTATAGATGGTCGTAGAACTATAGAATTTCCGAAAAAATTTCAAGAACTATGGTACTTGAATACTTACAAACACTAAAATTCTGGTAACTGTACTATCCCTTATATAGGGTCACATATTGTCATTCTTCTGGTACCTAATATTTTTCCAATTCAAAGTACGAAACAAACCGACAAACTTATAAACTTACGAAATCCACTCATAAACGTTTAAAATGGCTTCAAGTGCTCTATCATATACGATCGTACATCTGGTAACATTTTGTAAGTTTAGGAGTGGGATTTCATACGAGTTTTTAGTTCATCCATCGTTATTTTTGCAGATTTTTACTTCTGAATTGACCCTAAAATTACCTGTAGCAGAAGTTTTCATAACAACGTTATTACCGTGTTTGATACCCAAAGACAAACTGCGTAACTATAAACCTATAGATAACATTACCTTCTTCACAAAGGTATGTAAGTACTCTGAATGGGGCTATTGCACACTTTTTCTATAAGCAATTTAATAGTCGATTATGGCGTAAAAACCTCAAAAAATAACGATGGCGGCACTAAAAACTTTCAAAATCCACTCCTAAACTCAATAAACGCGGTTATTTGCGTGAGCGTAATGGTGGCCAAAGGCACTAACAATGGGAGATTCCTATGTAACAATTCTGAAACTCCATCAAGAAGTGACCAATAAGAGACTACTTTCATTTGACACCGGTGTCACTAGGTGTTGCGGCACCATTCATCGGATGTAGATCATCACTCTGATGACTAATTACTCTGTGAATCATCCTTAAGAACATAGAAAGAGTGACGAAATTAAGATAGGAATCTCCCATTGTTAGTGCCTTCGGCCACCATTACGCTCCCGCAAATAACTGCGTTTATTTGAGTTTAGGAGTGGATTTTGGAAGTTTTTAGTACCGCCATCGTTATTTTTTGAGGTTTTTACGCCATAATCGACTATTAAATCGCTTATAGAAAAAATGTGCAATAGCCCCATTGACAAACAGGCAAACGAGTTTTTTTTAAGGAATCAAGTTTGATCCTATGTTGAGAATAATTTAATTGACCTGTTATGATCCTCGATTCGTTAAAAATTAACTCTAATTATACCGGTGAAATCCGATTCAAAAAATTTACGAATCCCGAGTATAGATTCGTGGGACTCGAGTACCACCCAGTTTGCCTAAAACTCTGCTTTAAGGTGATTCGTCAGCGTTTCTGTCGATTTCTGCCACCAGAGCGCTCCCTTTCAATTAAGGCCAAATTACAAGTCGAAGGTAATTTACATTTAAGAAAACAGAGTGTCAGTTATACTAGGTAATAATCTCAAGAACGTCTCTGCAAAACATCTCGTCAATACTTTCAAAAATAAATCCGAAAAGTATTAACAAATGGACTATCGAAAATCGATTCTTGTATCGAAATACAATATTTAATTTTTTGGTACTTTCGGCCTTATTTTTGAATTTATTTTGCAGAGACGTTCTTCAGATGATTGTCTAGTAACTGACTTTCCGTTATCTTAAATATAAATTACTTTCGGTCAGTAATTTGACATTACTCGAACTGTAGCGCTCTGGTGGCAGAAATTGGCACTCAACTCTGAAGAATCACCTTCAAGAGCTTAGAAATTGGACACCGCAGTTGCAATAAGCTTTGCACGAAGTCTTTATTTGTCTCTAGATTGACGATTTGACGCAACTGTTGAAAGTATAAGTCTCTATCCATAGTTGTCATGAAGACAATTTGTATTTGTTGAAACTGCCGCATGGAGCGCTGCTCCATTTTTCATTAAATTACATACTTCGTGTCTCGCTCCTCTACTTTGCGTCCACTCTATATTGAAGTATCTGTGATCGTCGAATAATGTGTTAATAAAAGATCTCTTGTTTTTTACCTTTTAAATCGAAGTTCCTTTCTTTAACTTATCTTTAACTTATTTCAACAGCAACGATTACTTTAAAGGTGGAATTCTTAAATCGAGTCAAATCCTGTTAAGGACCGTTTTACTCCATATGCTATTGGTCTATTGGAGTCTTGTTAAAAACACTTTAATCACTCAAGTTGCGCCACCGAGGGAGCGCACTGTTTTTAATGGAAAAGCTCTAGGACAAAAGGAAGTGAACAAACAACTAACACGAAGAGTGTGGGCCATCAAAAAGTTGTAAAGGTTCTGCAGAAGCGGCTTGTTTTTAAAGGCGAAATTCAAGTCTGTTTAAAGCGGTGTTCACTTGCTCGGTTTTCTATGCTCTACAGAATGCCTATTTCCTAAACTGCAGGCTCAACTAACTGCAGTCAGATTGCGGCGAGGCGCGACGCACTATGGTCTCAGATTGTCAAAAAGTGGCGAAAAATCAGGAAGTAAATTTCTTCATCATTTTTTTTTTTTTTTTTTTTTTTTTTTTTTAAACTTTCAAAACCATTTTGAATCACTGATAATACTTTCAATGAGTAATTGTTATATATTGTACCTATATATATATATTGTAACGTACAAAAACCCACTGGGAAGTTTGAAAGTAAACTTCAAGAGATCGAAAACGACGACTTTTCACTGAAAAAAAAAATAGTTAAAAAAAGTACAGAACAAAATGATTTGCTAAATTTACCTACAATTTTGTTAAATTAACAACTCAAATGCTAAATCAGCAATTCACTATGTTAGCTTAAAAACAACTTTGCCCAACCAGCAAATCAAATAGTAAAAATCACAATTTTTATGCTGGAATAACAAATTAGTAGTAAGTAAAATCAGCAATTTATTTTGTTGTGAATTGTTAGATCAAATAATTGGGTTAAGTTCTGTATTTTTTTTAACTATTTAAAATTGCTAAATTGACAATGTCTATTTTGTTATAAGAATACCATTATGTGGTTGATTTAACTACTATTTTTGTAAACTCAACAAATAAATTGTTAACTTAACAGAAAATCCTGGTTGATTTAGCAACTATCAATTTTTGTTAAATCAGCAAATTTTGAATTGTTGCTTTAACAATTGATTTTTTCAGTGAATTGATAACTCTACTTTGTCCGCTGATTTTTTCGCTTTTTTTTTTTCGATCTCCAACCCACAGTGCGGTGCGGCGCGGTTCCCTGTGTGATAACGAAATTGAAAAGGAAATCGTTAAACAATATAAATGCATTAGGGACGTGTCGCGCGGATGTCGCAACAGTTAGGGAAACAATACATACACATTATACACAAACAACCACGATTTAACGAGTGCTAACAATAAGTGACCGCAGATAGGTTCAAATCGGGGATCCTCGCCAAGAAGTCTTAATGAAATTCATAAATTTCGCCTTCTAAATTGGTGCTACGCGACGCGCTCTCAGCAACGTTACTAGACAATAAAGCCCTGATATAATGAGTCAATTCGCGCTCTCCTTATTATTTTTAAGTTGCCAAATGGTTTCGTTGAGAACTTTTGTTATACAGCGACTTTGAGCTTGGATCTTAACCCTTCACTGCGAAATTTTTCTTCTTTGACGAAACATGAATTTTTCAATTCATCTAGTCACCCTAATAGTGGGAAAAATAGTAAAAAAATCATTGTGTTACTTTTTGATCTATGTGTATATGCTCAAAAATGTAATTTTCCGCCATTTGTTTTAACATGAGCTGTAACGCATACAAGAAGACGAGATTTTTATATTCTTTTTCAATTAAAAGTTGCTTTTTTGGTATAAAAAAAAAAAAAAAAAAAAAAAAAAAAAAAAGGATTGTTGAAAGGAATTTTAAAATGATTACCGAAAAATAATTCACAGTTATCATAATGAAAAGACGTTTTTTGATTCAAGTGACAATGCTGCCGTTGACCTGATTTTTCATGATTTGATGTGAGATCTCATGCTTATAGCGTTCTTTGTTTCCGGGACTGTGAACTATTTTTCAATGCTCTTATATGTGTCGTAAGTGGTCCAAAGCGCAGCAACGTCTTTAGATTATACTGGTTGCTAGTGGGTAATAAAGTAATTGTTCCATAGGAGGAACGCTGCGCGATGAAGGGTTAACCCACCATCACGAGTACCTGTATTAGTTTTCGTGACTAGATTTAACTCACATAATGGGTCTGTTGCACATTTCGGCTACAGCGTTTTAAAGTATCAATTCCTGTGTAAAAAGCCGAGAAAATAACAATGTCAGCATCAGAAAACATTAAAATTTAGTTATAAACTCACAAATTGCGAAAAACACTAGACCCTATTCACCCATGTATCTTTCCACCACGTGCACGATATTTCGCGAAATTAGCGCGGCACATTCAAATAATCACGGCCGACTGTCATCACAGCTGACTTCATAAACAATAATAAACAGTAAACACTGACGGCGTCTGTTCGAATTCTTACGTTTCAATATCCTCAATTCCTCACAAAAGGTTGTGAAAGGTACGGAGACCGATATTTGTGTCGAAGACTTATCAAAATGAAACAATATTTGGATTTTGAGAAGCTGATAAAATAAAAAAGAAAAATTCAACGAAAATTATTTATAACCTATATTTAAATCTGTGAAAAAATGATTTAACCAAGCATGGAATCTACTTCGTCTTACCGGATGCATTTTGAGTATCGAGTTGACGTGTTATGATAAGTAGCAAGTATGGGTGCCTCCTTTCGGAATACATGAAAATGGTTCGGCGGCGGGCGCGGCTCGAATGTTTAGCAGAGAGTCGGCGACTCGTTGCTAATCAACCGCTCACCGCGATGCAGAGCTGCCGATTTGCGTAGATTTAATGACATTTTGAAATTCACCGATGATTCCACCGGTTGAGAAAAGATTACACAGTTCAATTCAGTGTAGACTGTAAATGCACGAAAAAACTCTGATCTGTAATCTTTCTCAATCGGTGGAAACGACATTAATTAATTAAATATACCGTTGAGAAAATATAAAAGACGCTAGTATTTTCGTGCATTGCAAACACACACTGAACTGAATTCTGTAATCTTTTCTCAACTGGTGGAATTTCCGTTGAATTTCAAAATGTCATTAAAACTACGCAAATCGGCAGCTCTGCCGCGATGCATTCAGAATCCGTGTTGCCAGATTGTGGTGAAAAAGCCGTACGCTTTACATTGATTTAAATGGGGACGATACGGCTTTTTACCCTCCATCTGGCATCACTGATTCTGATGCGTTTCGGAAAAGAGCACTTTAACTTACCAGAATCAGTCAACCCGATAGGCACTCACAATGCGGGAGCTCTCCTGCTGGCGATTCTCTTTATACCAAGCGCACTGCGCAGTACACTTGTATACTAATTGACTAAAATTTTACATTATTATTTCTCGGCTTCGTGGAATAACAGTGCGTTCTTTCATTGTTTGTCTTCCTCTGAGAGCGGAGAGAGAGAGAGAGAGAGAGAGAGAGAGAGAGAGAGAGAGAGAGAGAGCTCAGCAAAGGTACACATATAGAGAAAGTGGGAGAGTAGAGTGGGATGGAGAGAGAGAACTGAGAGTGTGAGTGAGTGAGGGAGCGATTGGGAGAGAGAGGGTGTGTGTGTGTGTGTGTGTGTGTGTGTGAGAGAGAGAGAGAGAGGCAGAGAGAGAGAGAGAGAGAGAGAGAGAGAGAGATGAGAGAGGAGGAGAGAGAAAGAGAGAGAGAGTGGCAGAGAGAGAGAGAGGGCAAGAGAGAGAGAGAGAGAGAGATGAGAGAGACGAGAGAGAGAGAGAGATAGAGAGAGAGAAGAGTGAGAGAGTGGCAGAGAGAGAGAATAGAGAGAGGAGAAGAGAGAGAGAGAGAGAGAGAGAGATCGAGAGAAGAGAGTAGAAGAGAGAGAGAGAGAGAGAGAGAGAGAGAGAGAGAGAGAGAGAGAGAGAGAGAGAGAGAGAGAGAAATGACCTACTATAGCATCTCTTTATTAATATGGAAAACCGGGCCCTCCTCACTTTTCAGTCCTACGGGTATTGTTATTAAATTAATTCAAACCTGCAGTTATCGTTGATTCTTACAATATTTTATTTTCCTACCGTATAATATTTATCTGTCTCGACCGTGGATTGAAATTTCATGCCTTTGGCGCCGATCCTGTTTTTCTTAATAGGAAAAAAGAGCTCAGATGCATGGTGGTGGTTTCCGCGTTTTCAAGTCAGATGCAGTGAAACCAGGCCGATGATTTGTTCGCGTTATTTTTTGAATTAGGTATTGTATTTTATGAATGCCTTAAAGGTTTAGTATCGATCGAATCTATGCAAATCCTATTGCAAATTGGAAATTCAAGTAAGCATGAAGGAAAATAACGACTGTTTGTTTGGTATAGTTTGATGGTACGTGATCGTTTTTGAATATGACGAGGCATGCGCTCAAAACTTCTACAGTACTTTCGAACGGTGCGGTGGCGGCTGCTTAGCAAACTGAATAAAAAAAATTAAATTCTTGGTACACTTGACTAATTATTAGGGAAATTTACTTACCCAATAAATTAGGTATTCCAAACGTGGGTTAGTTTGGTACCCTCTGCCCCTTCCCCCAAAATGGCGCCCATGGTTTTCTCCAAAAAAATCTCTTTGCATGCAAATAAATGGGATCTAGTATCTGATATTCCAATACACCCCCTTTTCCTCATGCACCTTAAAAAAGATTATTCAACCGTTGAACGACCGCATACATTTGATAACAGAAAATGGGAAAATAAGAAAAAGAAATTGTTATATATTCTCGATAGAAATTATTCTTGAAAACATAGGATAGAATATATATTGTTGAAAGTAATTCTGCGTTTCAGGTCCATTACTTCGTCGGGGTCGCGGGCGATCCTGAGAAATAAAGCCATCTAACGTCGCGGAATAGCTCATTCTCAGCCATCAATTTTTCATAGTTTGACTATCCTCGCCCATATTACTGAGGTAGGAGCAGTTTATTTATGGCCGTGTTTACATTTCTCGGGGGGGGGGACAAAATATGATGAGGGGGGAATTGGGCCGCTCGGTCCAGATTTTTCTTTCGCCCTCTCTCGCTTTTTTTACACGCTTCCATTCTCAGGACGGTCATACAGTGTTGCCAGATCGAGGGTAAAAACCTGTATCGTCCCCATTTAAATCAATGTAAAGCGTACGGCTTTTTTCACCCCAATCTGGCAACGCTGCGGTCATAAAAACACTGACGATGCCAGCCCCGACCGGCTTCCCTTATATTCCTCGACGACCATGCAATAAGCGCCTCGCGACAAGCGACGCGACGCGATGTTGACGATAAAGGTATAGCTCGTCGATGTTGACCGAATGACCGCCCGCCGCGCAAGGGGTCCGAACTGTAGAATTGTGTGGAAACACATTAATTTATCAAAGCGAACCACAGGCAAAGACAGCAGCGTTATCTAAATGGTGTTGCATTTTTCTGATGATTCCGAATTCGCTCACGAATAGTCGAATCGGCGCCGGTTGGAAACTGGGGGGGGGGGGGGGTGTTATCACGTGTTTATGGTTTTAGTGATGGTTTTAGATGGTTTCAGTGATGACTTGGTGACGACGTCATCCTGCGATGAGAGCGTTCCAAACACAGAAAAACTGTCTCCCTTGCTCTCACAGTCTCACGTAACCCCCGAGTACTGCTATTTTACTCTAATTTCAAAAATCGTATATATAGAGACATCTTTTATGAAATTCTTTGGCCGACATGAATTCCTCAAGGCATTTAACCCTTTCAAACCTGAAAATACTTTTCGTTCATCGACGGATTTTTGGCCATCATAACTGATATGGGCACAATTTTCTCTTATAAAACGATATGCATATCGTACTTTTATTTTCTCCATAAGATTCTATGTTATTCAGATGTACATTGAAATGTACACCAGGTCTGAAAGGGTGAAATGCGATTTCGATCATAATATGTCGTATAACAAGACCCTGTGTACAAATTTCGAAACTAGAAAGAGAAGGACACATACACTATACATACATGGGGGTCTCGGGAGAGTGAGTGCGAGATAGTTAGAAACGCTACGCGAATTTTGTCACCGATGAGTGCATTTTTGTGATTGTTGGTTAACCGTTGACTTGGGCACTAAAACCGTCTACAGCCCCTATATAGATATACTGTGAGGGTTGCGCCGTGTCAAGTGTTCTTGGAGCGCTCGAGATGCGAATTGCGAATAGTGGATATGGTTATTTGCCACTATGCGCTGTTATCGCTATTTTTAATAGGTTAAGTTCTGATTCTTGACGGTAACAGTCGTTATTGAAAGAGATAAACGATGATGTCGTTCTCCAAAATAACATATAAGGCCAGTGGCGTCGCGTGCCATCTGGCAACAATGTGTCTCCTCCATTTAAAAGCATTCAATATATCGAATTTACCGTGTGCACTGTGCACCCCCTGAATTTGACCTTTTGCATGAGTTTAAATGGGTAGAATACAGTGTTGCCAGATTGCACGCGACGCCACTGGATAAGGCCCCCACGGACACCGCGGACCCCAAAGAGGCGGGAGGGCAGCCGGTCTTATGAGGGAGACCCCCAGTGGCGTCGCGTGCCATCTGGCAACAATGCAACTGCTCCATTTAAACTCATTAAATATATCGAATTGTCATTGTGCACTGTGCACCCCCTGAATTCGATCTTTTACATGAGTTCATATGGATAGAATACATTGTTGCCAAATTGCACTCGACGCCACTGGAGACTTCGAAGCCCAATGAAGGGGAAAAATCAAAAGAATGTTTTTTTTTTTTTTTTTTTTTTTTTTTTTTTTTTTTTTTTTTTTTTTATCGATAAAAAACTCTCCTTCATCGTTTTTCGTGAATATCTTTGAAAAATACTGATCAGAATACTTGAGAGTCCTCCATGGGGGCCCGACCCCTGGGTATAATTTACTACAGTCTGTTCAATTTCGGAAGATAGGTGGATGGGAAAGTGAGAAATGCACCAATGGCAACAGTGCAAAGGGGTTTTCGGTAGCAAAAAGGTCTATTCTCTCCTCATCGCCTTTCAAATCGCAAGCCGCACGCATCTCCGAGTACGCAGTCGACTACCTGCCAGCCGCCCTTTTTTCCGGTACTTGGGGTATTACAACCATTTCCTTGAAAATTTGAAATTCAATTTATATTAATCATTACTCGACGGAAATGTATTCAGCGCAAAATTCCCGTCAAAATGCATATCCATGGAAATTTGTCAATTTTTACCCTGTAAGTTTACAATTTTATATATGAGAGAAATTTGCACTAAAGCCACTAAAACATACACTGAAAAAAATGAAATTACTAAAAAAGCAATTAAGTTTTGTAAAATCAGTAAAATAAAGCACATGCTAATTTTACTTGTTAATTTCGGTGAATCCTACTAAACTTATGGCTAATTTTACGATTTGAATTGTAAATTTTGCTTAAGTTTTATTAATTTTTCTATTTAGATTAAAATTTTTCAATCTAACTAGTACATTTTACAATCTAAATCATTGTGACTTTTGCATATTACATGGCTGTCTTGGCGTGACAGCTATACAACTTGCAAAAATTACAATGCTTTGAATTGTTAAATTTACAATCCGATTGGTAAAATTTATGATCCAAATTGTAAAATTAATCAAAATTAAGCAAAATTTACGATCCAAAACGTAAAATTAGCTATGTGTGTAGTAAACTTTACCAAAAATGGCTGGTAAAATTAGCCTTTGCTTTATTTTACTGATTTCACAAATCTATTTTTTCAGTGTACAAATATCGTCGGATTTCGAAAAATTTACACCCAGTTTGACCGAAATTTTGCGCTGAATTCATTTGCGCTAAAATAAAATGAGTTTGGAATACAATGCAAATTTTCATAAATTGGCCTTCATACCAACACTACTAAAAAAAAAAAAAAAGAAAGGAGGGGCGGCATTGGCGGATCCAGCAATCTGGCAACAGTGTATTCTTCTCATTTGATTGCATGAGAAAAAATCGAATAGTTTCGGGGCTGTAGCCCCTTCAAGAATCGATTGTTTATCATACAATCAAATGGGAAGAATTTGCAGTTGCCAGATTGCTGGATCCGCCTATGAGGGGCGGAGGAAGGGGATTTCGTCATTTCCGCACAATATGGCATCAGTAGCGGCCCGTGAGATTTGGCAACCATGCATTTTTCCCACTAAAACTTAGGTAAAAAATCGATTCAAGTGGAGGCTGGCAGCCTCCTCGAGTTTCGATTGTTTTCCATGTATTTAAATGGGATAAAAACACTGTTGCCAAATCGCACGAGCCGCCACTGTATGGCATGGCTGCAGGAGAATGAATTTAATTTTCATAACAGACCTTGAAAAAACGGCGTAAAATGTAGGGAAATAGCAGGACTCTCCTATATGATAAAAGAAAAATTTCTCTAGCAGTAAGGCATCGGTTGATTGGATGGCGATTAAAAGGCAAACGTGGGGTTTGGTCGACTCAGACTATAGCCCTTACGAAATTTCGCAACAACGTTTCTTCGATATGTAAACACAACTCAAAAAAAACATAACCTCAAAATCAATATGAACGGCATAGGATTTTACGTTCTGCAGACATTTGCGCTACCTAAGACTCTGAGCGGTACTATTAGTTGAACAAGATAAAATGTCTCAAAAGCTTCATTAAAAGTGCGGAATTGCAACCGTGCGCTCTGAAAAATACTACGTAAGCCCTAGAAGCTATTTCCATTCACTTTTCCTCCTTAGAAGTGAATTTTTCCAAAAAACTTAGTGTTTTGATGAATTTGAGGTTATTTTCTAGGAAAGCTAGATTCAAGAGGAATTAATGAAAATTCGCTTTAAAAGCTATCAAATTCGATGTCAGCGTTCAAAATTGAGGCAAACTGACAACATTTTCAAAGATTTTTGAGAGAAAATTTTTAAAGTTTATGTTTGTTTTGGTAGCGCAAATGTCTGCAGAACCACTCACTTGAACGGCATATTTCGCCGAGATTATAAAAAAACTAGACCCCCATTTCAAAATTTAAAATTGGATGTACACAGAACACGACAAACACACTGAAACTCGCGAAACCGATCGCAAGAACCAAACCCACCGAGACAAAAAAGCGAGGTGACGAAAGTCGAAGAACCAATCGACAATCTACAATAGACATAGAGATATACAGAGGAGACTCCATGAGATTGATAAGATAACACAATAACTAGAATGTGAGCCACTCAAGGCCACTTGCAATCTACAGCCACCCACGTAAATACACAGGGTAAGCAACACACAATGCAGAAAGAACGCCTCAATCTTCACGAAGCATATAGACCCTCAAGTGCTCAAATTTATATTCGGAAGCACAGAATTTGTGACGTCATAAATTCTAGATTAGTCTCGAAAGTCGAAACCCCTTAAACTTATGGGAATCGAAAAATAGCAATCGAACGTGCGATTTTCAGGGAAATTCGTTTCGATTAATCGATACAAACAACTGACTTAAATGGGGGAAAATGGCAGCTGGGTGGCCGACCCACTACAATAAACGTACCTAGAATTAGGTAAGTTTAATGAAGCCTGGAAACTTTTTACCCTCCTTTCCCTTAGAGGTGTAAATGGCTTCGTGTCAATTTTATTTCGGTTTAAAAAACAGCATTGGTAGTTGATGGTAATCCGTATATTTTGGGTAAGGGCTTGCCTACATGAGGGACTGAGGGTACTTTCAATTTCCGCCAAATCTCATTATATTATTTACTCTCAGAGAAGCAACGCTGCCAGATTGTGCTTCCTCGATGTTAGTGCAAAAACGATTTTTTGCGGAAAAGATGACCCACAGATTTTGTGCGGACTAGACTAGCAGCCGGGGGAAGACGGGTAGCGGACCATTGACCGTGTGCTCGGGGTATACATGTATTGCTATAGTGAACATTAACAAAAGGCGACGAGAAGAGCTAGACCTTTCACTGCCAAAAGTCCCTCCGCGCAGTTGCCATTAGTGCACTAACTAAGACATTTTCTGATTTTCTCCACCTATCCTCCGAAATTGAACTGACTATATTGCGTTTGAATTTGAAGAAATGAAGAATTTTGCTTGACCGATGGAATCATTGGTGAATTCCGTAACTCCATCGAATTCTAAAGACAACGGTGTTTTCATCGGTGGTCGAAAAGATGTCATCGGATCATTTTTGTGGGTTAAACTGCATCTACAGTGTTTTTGTCAATCGATGGAATCATATAATGGGTCTGTTGCACACTTCGGCTACAGCGTTTTAAAGTATCGATTCCTATACTCTGTTCCAGATAACATTGCACCTGAGTCGGATGAATAAAAACCGTAAATGGCAACAGCGCGTCCTAAGCTGTGGCGTTCTCGAACGCTGAGCAGGGTAGTCTCTTTGTCCAAGGTTCTATTGTCCGGCTTGGAGCCGGACCCTTTTTCCACACATAGTGAACGACTCCCAGCAGAAAAATTGAATTTTTTTGTGCTTACGATTTTTGAATTTTTTATTTAAAATTCGTATTTTGCTGAACGTCTCGAGAAAATTGATACCAAACTGTTGGGAAAAAAAATGCATGCTTAATACATATGAGGCGGACATTAAATCAGAAGAATCGCGCATCATATTTACTAAAAGTGAATTTTTCTCCCGATAATTTGGTATAGATTTTCTCAACACGTTCAGCAGAATACGAATTTCAAGTTAAAAATTCAAAACTCGCAAGCACAAAAAAATTCAATTTTCTGCCGGGAGTCGTTTACTATAGCTGTGCGAAAAGGTTCAGGCCCCGAGCCGGACAATAGAGCCTCGGACAAAAAGACTACCCTGCTCAGCGTTCGAGAAAGCCATGGCTCAAGACGCGCTGTTGCCATTTACGGTTTTAATTCGTCTGACTCAGGTGCAATGTTATCTGGAACAGAGTATATGTAAAAAGCCGAGAAAATAACAATGGTAGCATCAGAAAACACTAAAATTCAGTATTAAACTCACAAATTGCGGAAAACACTAGACACTATTCACCCCTGTATCTTTCCACCACGTGCACGATATTTCGCGAAATTAGCGCGGCATTCAAATAATCACGGCCGACTGTCATCACAGCTGACTTCATAAACAAATAAACAGTAAACACTGACGGCGTCTGTTCGAATTCTTACGTTTCAATATTCTCAATTCCTCACAAAAGGTTGTGAAAGGTACGGAGACCGATATTTGTGTCGAAGACTTATCAAAATGAAACAATAACACACAGGAGTTCCAAGGATGATTCCAACTTCGATCATCATGCTTGAAACTCCTGGGTGTTACTGTTTCATTTTGATAAGTTTTCGACACAAATATCGGTTTCCGTACCTTTCACAACCTTTCGTGAGGAGTTGAGGATATTGAAACGTAAGAATTCGAGCAGACGCCGTCAGTGTTTACTGTTCATTTGTTTATGAAGTCAGCTGTGATGACAGTCGGCAGTGATTATTTGAATGTGGCGCGCTAATTTTGCGAAATATCGTGCACGTGGTGGAAAGATACAGGGGTGAATAGTGTCTAGTGTTTTTCGCAATTTGTGAGTTTAATACGAAATTTTAGTGTTTTCTGATGCTGCCATTGATATTTTCTCGGCTTTTTACATAGGAATTGATACTTTAATACGCTGCAGCCGAAGTGTGCAACAGACCCATTCAAGTACCTAAAAACTACCGCTTTTAAGATCGGCAAAACTGCTATTCTAGCACAGAGAAAATACGATATTTCGTTTGCCTTTTCGATCCTATGAAATTGAGTCCAATCAAAGTCCGAGCACCGTTTGACGTCGTATCGGAACAAATTAAAAAAAAAAAAAAAAAAAAAAAAAAAAAAATCGTATTTTATTGATCTCTTTAGTTGTAGCTATAGTTAACCAATATGGTGACCAATGATTCTCTCTTTGTGGGTCAGTTGTACTCGGTATACTTTCCTCGAATTTTTCACGGAAAAAGTAAATCCCGCGGCTTCGTTTGCCGGACTGATGCGGTTTCAAGCGGAGGGAGGTTTGATCTATATTGCCCAGAAGAATCGTTCATTTGTCGATTATTTGAACGACTCTGGATTTCGTTTGTTTTTTGTTCGTATAGTATTAAAATAATTCGTTCTTCCGCTGGATCTTTGATCCTGATCGATTGAGTAGTCCCATCATAGCACGTTGAGTTTTATCATGCGAAGTGAATCGAATGAACAGTTCATATTAATACCAACGAGCAATAACTTTAGAGTGGCAAATCAAGGAACGTTCTCCGCTGGTTCACTCGCGGAAAAAAAAGGATCAGTGAAAATAACCATACGAATATACCTGATTTTGGCACCTGCTAGATGTTATGGTAAACTTGACCAGAAGTATGGTACATTTACCGATACTTTGAGTAAATTCGACATGCAATCAGGTAACATCACCTAGTATACCTATAGTCAAAACAAAGTATACTTCTAGTTAACGTCACCATAACATCTAGCAGGTGCCAAAATCAGGTATCCGTATGGTCATTTTCACCGTAGTTTTTTTCCGTGCTGTTGTCACCTAGGGCGCCGCCATCTTGCCGTAAAAATCGATGTTGAGGTTAAATTTTGTAGGTCGTTTTCGGTCGTTTCGTAAACAAACTCGCGGGCATTGCCGGAAACGACCTACAAAATTTAACCTCAAACCTTGGAATCTGCCGTCTAAATTCCGCTTTTTCCCGGGATTCCTTCTACCCTGTGTGGCACAAGGTGGACCAATCCGCTGCCACTCTAAAGTTATAGCTCATTGATTGATACCAAGTCCTGAGAGTCAAGGATCATATGAATTATGAATTGATTATTTTTAAGGAAAGGTTCATCCGAGCACCAGTTTGATAAAATAATTGCGTTTTATACAGCTACGCGTTTGCATAAGGCCTTCGTAGACGCTCAAACGTGTTTGATCAAACTGCAGGATTGCCAACCTGACATTTCCGAAATTCAAACATAAAGTTGAACAAAATACCTCCTGAACAGTGGCGTAGAGTGCTATCGAACGATACAGTCAGTCCATTTAACCCTTTAAGGGCCAAGCCCGAGTACACTCGTTTTTCTTCTATGCGCTCCTTCACATTGTTTCAGTCTTCATTCCGGACAAACGCGACTATCGATGAAAACATGTACAAAATAAGATGTCTTCGGGCGCCTTCAATGTATCGTTTTGGCAATTACAACTCCACCGAGTACGAACAGTTAACTACCTTCCCTTTATAAACGGAAGAGTGGCGTCCCTTTGAAATAACCTGGCCTTTAGAAGGTTAACCCTTGTGAGCCTAAGGTATTTCGGTATCACAAAGGACTAAGGGGGGGGGGGGGGGTATTTTTGTACCCCAAGGATATTTTCATGCAGGACAGTCAGTATCAATAATTTTGAAACTTTAATGGATGGATTATGTACTTAGTACCCTAAGAGAGTAATTTGTGTGTTTGAGTAAATTTTTGCTATGTTGCCAAATTTATACCTACTTTTAAAAAAAATGTCAAAATAAAAAAAATGGAAAAAATGAAATGAGGTACCATATTATTTTTCCATTTTTGATAAATTTCCACTTTTTTTTTCAATGATCTGACTTAATATTCTTAATCTACATAAAATTTCCGTAAAATTCACTGTAATAGATGGTTCCAAACTTAAAATTGGCAGGACGAAGGGGGGTATATTTGTACCCGAACACTTTAAATTTCTATAATATCGACAAAAATTCATAAAAATTAATGAAATTTGGTAGACGTGTTCTAAGTATCCTAACCTAAAATGTCATGAAGTCCCAACAAATTTTGAGCAGTTTTGACAAAATGGTGTCAAAAAAACTGGCCTGGGGTACAAATGTACCCCCCCTTAGGCTCACAAGGGTTAAATCCATGAAAAAGATCGAACGATAGGATTTGGTGAACACCTTCGCATTTGCCATTTTCCGTGAGATTAAATGGATTAAATGGTACAAAGTTGCCACTTCACATGCTACGCCACTAAACTGCTCCTAAACTGGTTCGTTGATTTGTTGACAGTAGATTGGTGAACAGATGAAACATCATCCATCGTCAAATAACTCTGCAGTTTGACGGGTCGTCAAATTGCACAGTTTTTTGACGAACAGAACATCAACTAAACATGCAACGGTTGGCTCACCTGCCGTTACGGTGGATCTCGGCACATCGGTGCCAATTTGACGATCATTATTTGAGCGTCTACGAAGGCCTTTTTACGAACGAAATAACATCAACTGAACATGCAACGGTTGGCTCACCTACCGTTTGCGGTGGATTCTTGCTCATTGATTGCTTTGTTTGATCAAACCTGTCTGATCCAGTATCAAGCGATATAGGCAAAAATAAGGGAGCAAGGGACAGAGAGGTCCATCGAGCCCCGCCCCCCCCCCCCCAGCAAATTTTGGAAACGAAAAACGCTGAGTTACACGAAAAAAAAAAAAAACTACGGTGAAAATAACCATACGGATATCTGATTTTGGTACCTGCTAGATATTATGGTGATGTTAACCAGAAGTATACTATGTTTTGACCAGGTACTCGATGATGTTACGTGATTGCATTTCGAATTTACTCAAAGTATCGGTAAATGTACCATACTTCTGGTCAAGTTAACCATAACAGCTAGCAGGTGCCAAAATCAGGTATTCGTATGGTTATTTTCACTAATCTTTTTTTCCCGTGTATTTCGCTTTGTAATTTATTCTTCGTTTATCGAAAAGAAGTATAGAAACAAAATACTTCAAAATCCAGCAGTCAATCAGAATCGATACTTCGTACGACGAGACTCGACTTCAATGTACAAGGACTCTACACAGCAAAATAAAATTATTCCTGAATTCGAGTAACATTACCAGAAGCACACCGATTCGTGAACCACAGAAAGTCTTGTGCTTTGACCAGAAAAGTCTGGTGTTAGTGCCAGAATTTGGCTCAAGAGCTAGAATTTCCTCAACATTTTCAAGAGCTCTGGTACAAACACTAGAATTCTGGTAATTGCACCATCCTTTACATTGGTTCACATATTGTAATGCTCCTGGTATTTTTTTTTTTTTTTTTTTTTTTTTTTTTTTTTTTCTGTGTAGTTTCCTTTGACCAGGAGTTAAAAAATCCCGATGTTTCTCATAACCATTTGCACAAAACGAGATCCATGAGGGTCTTTCGAAGTGATAAAAAATTTAATTACGTATGTAGCAAGCCATGAGCATAAATCCCTTGGTGACCATGGTGACACCTGTGGCTTCACTATAGCGCAACATATCCACGAGTCATCCCGCGAATAAGCACGCGCCAGAGGAAGAGCCCTTTTATCATATCCTCTCAAATGAAGGTTTTTAGGTTAGGTTCATACACATACACAATGTTCATCCTCAAGTGTGAACACTGAACGAGCTCTGAACAGTCCATTTTCAGAAGGCTCATAAAGTAATAACCATGGAGGGGGGGGTATAGTTATGTGCACCCCCTACCCCTTCTCCTACGTGATGGTAATTCAAGCCATCTATAAATTTATCCAAGTCATTTGGCCACTCGTCGCACACAAATATTTCACCTCGCAATATATATGTATTTATATCGTGTTCACCCGTAGCGTTCGCCGAGCGTGGAGCACACCGCCTATATCTGGATGCCACGAGAGCTCGAGTTTCATCGCTCTACCCCCCTCCCCTCACCCCTCCCACCACCCCCTCTCGGTCCACCCTCCTCCTCCCAGTAAACTAATCCGAAGTTTAACAAGTCACAGAACTTTGGAGAGGTGCCCAGTTATCCATGCCCGTCCGAGTTGTTCCGACGTCCTTATAACGACATATATCACTTGGTATACGATCTGACTAGCTGAGCTAGCTCGGTGGAGAAGAAGCGAGAGAGAGAGAGAGAGAGAGAGAGAGAGAGAGAGAGAGAGAGAGAGAGAGAGAGAGAGAGAGAGAGAGAGAGAGAGAGGGGGGGAGAAGGAGAAGGAGAGTAGGTATATCGTTCTGCAGCTTATTATCTTCTTCTAAATTGCCTTTGAAATTTCAGCCAGATTACTTCAATACTTCCTGGCGGCCGCTTGTATGAATACGGCGTGCTCGTAAAAGAAAGTATGGTATTGTGAAGTCACAAGTGTGCGCTTTAGATGAAAAGTTGAAAGCAGGGTCCAATAAATGTACGGTACACACGGGCTTTAGGTCGAACCTAAAAATTGCGATTCTAACCTCACATTTCTTTAACGGCACATCGGAATGTTGGGTGCGCTCCCAAATTTACGTTACTTGGGGCGGATCGAGAGCCTCTCTAACCCAAGGTTATAGATTAAAGAGGTATGCTCATCTGATTTCGCGCCTCAAAGTCAGTAGCGCGAAGTTCAAAATCCAGATCCAAGATGGCCGGAAAAAGCAGAAAATATTGTATACTCTTTCCAGAAAACATTGGGCTCCGTCTCCACAAAAGCAGAAAATAGTCCGATGTTTCCTGGAAAGAGTATACAATGTTTTCTGCTTTTTCCGGCCATCTTGGATCTGGATTTTGAACTGCGCGCTACTGACTTCGTGGCGCGAAGTCAGATGAGCATACCTCTTTAATCTATAACCTTGTCTCTAACCCACCTTAAGTGCTATTTGGAGATTAGTTTTGTGGTTTCACCATTTTAAAACGGTCCGATGCGGTCCGTTGGCTGGTGGCCGATGCTTGTTGAAGTACTTAGGGCGGACTTGGGGCTGACTTGGGGCCAAGGACCGTGAGAAAAGGGACCGTGAAAAAAGGTGAAAAGGTTTGATTTTTTGAAAAGGTTTAGTTAGGTTGAGTCGCGCACAATCGAACACACGAATGCAGTATGATCAAGACGTCTGGGACCAAATAATGTTAGGTCCCTAACATTGAATTGCGTGCATCTTGCGTGCGGTTTCGACCAATCAGAGAGCTTACGCACGGTCATGTGACCGTGCGTAGGTTACGCTCGGGACCGGACACTATTTGGTCCCTGATAATGGGGCTCTTGCAAATTTTTGCTGTGAGCCAATTAATAGTCTAATTTGATGAAAAAACCAGTGAAAACCACGAAAATCACACTGAAAAAGTTTATATTCAGTAATAAAATCACATTACCGCTGTAACGGCAAGTTCGTAATGGCGGTTCAACGCAGGTTTGATGATAGATTCCCGTCTAATGTGTCACTTTCTCTATGGAAACACAGATGAATGTCTCAATTTAGATAGGAATCTCCCTTGATACCTGCGTTTCTCCGCCATTAATTAGCCCGATTCTGAGAGTGAATTTCATGATTTTTTAGTGTACTAGCTCGCATTGTCATTATTAGGTTTTTATGCAAGAATCAACTCCCTCTATAGCAAAAGTTTGCAAGAGCCCTATTTTCGTTTATTTCCCCAGTACGTAGTAGAGGTCGTTTCAGAAATATAGGCGCACCCATACCGACAATCTTTGGAATTTGCAGAAACTTATTAAGTATAATAGTGAAAAACGGGAAATTTAAAATCTAGAAATCTGATTGGCTCAGATGCTTTATATTAAACAAGGGACCGACATCTGATTGGCTAAGATGCTTTTTTTTTTAAACGAGAAATCGAGATTTGGTTGGTCAATTTTGAATTTCCCGGTTTAGTCGCTGACAACAGTCTAGAGCGATACATCGTATTGATTGCCGTCTGAAGACCTGTATATAGTTAAAAAAAAAAAAAAAAAAAAAAAAAAAAAAAAAAAAAAAAAAAAAAAAAAAAAAAAACCTGATTAAATGCTTATTTTCTCTATAACTCAAACAATAAATGCGACCTTTTCGCGATAGTGAAAAATAATGCATAGTTAATAATGAATAGTTATGCCTGCGGTTCTACTGTTGAAACTACCGAAATCAACAAGTTATTTTACAGATTGAACGATGCATTCAGAGGTTGGAATCAAGTTTATAGATTAAAGAGGTTTGCTCATATCTGACCTCGCGCCACGAAGTAAGTAGCGTGCAGTTCAAAATCCAGATCCAAGATGGCCGACAAGAGCAGAAAACATTGTATACTCTTTCCAGAAAACATTGAGCTCCGTCTCCACAAAAGCAGAGAATAGTCCGATGTTTCCTGGAAAGAGTATACAATGTTTTCTGCTTTTTCCGGCCATCTTGGATCTGGATTTTGAACTGCACGCTACTGACTTCATGGCGCGAAGTCAGATGAGCATACTTCTTTAATCCATAACCTTGGGAATCACCCAAATTTTGTGTGGAAATCTGGCGAGGACGATTCTATAACCTTCAAATGCATCGTTTAATCTGCAATATCTCGTTGATTTCAGCCAACAAGGTGTAGCAATAGAGAGCATGATACATGTTATAAGTCCCATGCAGAGCTGCCGATTTGCGTAGATTTAATGACATTTTTAAATCCACCGATGATTCCACCGATTGAGAAAAGATTACAGAGTTTAACTCTGTGTATGACTGTAATGCACAAAAATACTCTGATCTGTAATCTTTTCTCAATAGGAGGAAACGCTGTTAATTAAGTAAAATATACCTGTTGAGAAAAGATGAAAGACGCTAGTATTTTCGTGTATTACAGTCACACACTGAGCTAAACTCTATAATCTTTTCTCCACCGGTGGAATCGTCGTTGAATTTCAAAATGCCATTAAATCTACGCAAATCGGCAGCTCTGTGCCAAAGTGTGACAGCAAGGGCAATCTGATTCAGAGGGCCGATCATTCATTTACTTCATCGTTAAACCGATCGATAAAACTGTCTACGAGTGATGCTATTGGTCGGAAATTGTAAAACTTGGCTGTTGCTATGGTAACCATCGTTAAGAGTCTCGTTTTATAAAGGCTATTCATGAGTAACCGTTAAAAAACGGACACTATAACGATGATTACCATTGCAACAGCCAAGTTTTACAAAATTCGACCAATAGAATAACTCATAGACAGTCTTATCGATCGGTTTAACGATGAATTAAATGATCGGCCCTCTGGTTTGTTTGCCTCATATTTTTTAACCTTAAATCAATAAGTGTAATTAATCCAGAGGAAATTGGTTTTAAACGAAAGTGCGTGTGTTTTATAGACTGGCTATCTGATCACCAAATTTTAAAACAACTTTCCGGGCGAGGAAATTCGGCTTGTTACTGTCATGGATCAGTTTCTTCATCGAGCAAATTCTTCTAGAAGAAAGTTATTTCTATTTTTCTTTCGAGATAGCTCTAAAGCTTTTGCGCTTTCGATTAAAACCAATTTCCACTGGAATAATGGGGCTATTGCACACTTTTGCTATAAGCGATTGAATAGTCGATTATGGCGTAAAAACCTCAAAAAATAACGATGGCGGCACTAAAAACTTCCAAAATCCACTCCTAAACTCAATGAACGCAGTTATTTGCGCGAGCGTAATGGTGGCCGAAGGCACTAACAATGGGAGATTCCTATCTTAATTTCGTCACTCTTTCTATGCTGACAAGGATGATTCCCAGAGTAATTAGTCATCAGAGTGATGATCCACATCCGATGAATGGTACCGCAACACCAAGTGACACCGGTGTCAAATGAAAGTAGTCTCTTATTGGTCACTTCTTGATGGAGTTTCAGAATTGTTAGATGGGGATCTCCCATTGTTAGTGCCTTCGGCCACCATTACGCTCCCGCAAATAACTACGTTTATTGAGTTTAGGAGTGGATTTTGGAAGTTTTTAGTGCCGCCATGGTTATTTTTTGAGGTTTTTACGCCATAATCGACTATTAAATCGCTTATAGCAAAAGTGTGCAATAGCCCCATTACAATGATTGATTTTTGGTTAAAAATTATGAGGCAAAGAAACCAATCCTGTGTAATACCTTTGTCTATAAAAGATTTCGATCATGACTGCCTCCGTGAAGTTTCATCAATATCACGTCCCATATCCTCTCTTATAGTCCAGCTCGTTGATTTCAGCAATTTCAGTCGTGAAACCAGACGTAGCTAAGCATTTTCGAGGACGTAGAATTCATAATCGTAAAAAGGTCGCACTCTTTGTTTGAATAATTGCTTGTTCAAAAATGTGAAATTATGAAGGACGTATATTGAGTCTGAGTTCGTTTGGAATTAGAGGTACTCGGATAGCAATCGATACCATTTATCGCCCTACTAATAAAACAGTCAATGGGGTTGTTGTAAAGGTCGGAATTTTATGTTTTTGATTACAGATTCTGAAAACGTTCGCCGAGTAGAGCATTTTCGTTTTTTTGTTTTTTTCCTACGACCAATAGAAGCCGAGATAATCGACTTTGAAACATCGCCAATTATTGCATCATATATACTAATTATTGCGCAATCCAGTGCACTACGGTTCTCATATCTCTTAAACTTCCAAAAATAACCCTATCGACCTATACCTCAGTTTGAAGCAGAAGTCAAACGGAATCGGTCTGTGCAAATTTTAGGTCACTAACTGCTGTCGTTCCAAAATGGCGCCGATCCAAATATTAAGATGGCGCCAGAATATAAAAATAAAAAAACCCGCCATTTTGGACCGACAGCAGTTAGAGACCTGAGATTTGCACAGAACGATTCCGTTTGACTTCTGCTTCAAAATGAGGTATAGGTCGATAGGGTTATTTTAGGAAGTTTAAGAGATATGAGAACCGTAGTGCACTGGATTGCGCAATAATTAGTATATATGATGGAATAATTGGCGATGCTTCAAAGTCGATTATCTCGGCTTCTATTGGTCGTAGGAAAAAAACAAAAAAACGAAAATGCTCTACTCGGCGAACGTTTTCAGAATCTGTAATCAAAAACATAAAATTCCGACCTCTACAACAACCCCATTGCCAATTAGTCCAATGTATTCATGAAAGGACTGACAAGAGGAAACATTGGTCCAACGTTCGCCGCGCTGAAGTTATAGGTATGATCCAAAGCCGCCGGTTTACAATGATAAATGAATGGATGCCTTGAGTTTCAATATTTTCTTCAATTCTTCATACTTCTTAAGTTGACGAAAACTCTCCGATAAAAGTAATACACTCTCTACATTTTAACTTGCAAAAGAAAACAAGTTTGAAAGCTTTTATTCAGGACTGTCCGCATGGAAGCGTATATTAAAGTTATAAGTGGTGGTGGCTACCACGGTCAAGTCAAAACAGAATAGAGTTGCGAAAGGAACTACTCACATTTTCAACAAACGTAGCGAAAACGAAAACAGCTCTCAAAGCAGAAATTTGGCTTTCGTTCACGCAATAAACACTTTGGCCGTACCTCAAACCCACCCCTATCATAAAATAAGCATGTGTTCCACATAGCAAGGAAACTCCGGTCAGTTTTCGCCCGAGCGCCATTGCCAGTGACCTCAGCTCGCTCTCAGCTGATATGACTGTCCGCCCTATCTATCTCGTCATCAGGTATACGTGGAGTAAACAAAGCAGGCCATTGTCGGTTCCTCCCCACTATGGTTCGAATATGGAAGAAACATCAATGCATCGCCATTCAAGAGTCACCAGTGCTGATGCAAAAATCGATTGCACCAAATGTGCCACCATGCCTGACGTTGCGACCGGAAACGCTGATCGTCGACTGTCTTTGTCTGGATGTTTCTATAAAACTTTTGAATGAGAAGTGTTGCACTGAATATACACCCCGTATATACCAGCAGCATGATAATGTTTCAGCGTCTTCTTCTCCGAGCTCACACACGAGACATTTTTCTTTCCACTATAGGTACTCACTCCGAATGCCTTAACAAATCAACCCCAGAGTTTGAGTTTATTTTGCAACCTTGGCAGCTGCCCTCTTTTTTGTGCAGTCTGCAGAGAAACCAAAATGAAATTTTAAATGTTTATTGAATGCGGTATCCATAAATGAATAATCCATTCTATTTGCCATTAAACAGATAGAAAAAGTAAATGAAATCGTAGAGCAGTAAATCGTTTACTTACTCCGCGAAACTTTTGTAGCTTTTCAATGAGTATATCGTGGAGCAAGGAAACATCCGAGGAAATCCGGTGTAATAAATGGCGCCTTCAATTGTTGGTGTATGCTAAAACATATCCGGTAAGCATGAAGAGTTAACTACCTGCGAGTTGATCCTTTCCTTTATTGTTAAACTGCACATAGTTTTAAGACTGTTTTTGAGTCAGTGCGATGGCTGAATCTAAGGGAGGGAAGGGGGACATGACCTTTTTGCCACTCGAATATTTGTGATGGGGGGGGGAGCAAAGTATCCCCCCCAAAAAAAAAATTGATGCAAAAGAGGAGGGAAAAAGAGTGAGGGATAAAGGAAAAGAAAAGAAATGGGGGAACAATACGGATAAATACAAAAAAATACAGAGAAAAAGGAATACTTACAGATACCAAAGAAGGTAAAAGGTAAGAAGCTCTAATATAGCTCTAATTTGCCCTTAAACTCAGAGACAAATAGAGACCGTGCACTCCCTATTCTTCCCGTGGTTGCGCGCGGTGTCCACTTTTCGTGAACTACTTTTGTCGGGACTCATCGGCCTCAACAATCAACCTTCGCATAATGTTGGATGGTGAAGCTCAACAAAAGGCTGTGATTGGTCCGCGGTCCCGGAAACGGAAACAGGTTTTGCTCGGCGAATGCAAAATACGTGCTCATCAGTCAACATTATGCGAATGTTGGCTGTTGTTTCGATGAGTTCCGAACAAAATTGAACCACGAAAAGTGGACACCGCGCGCAGGAATAGTGCAAGGTCTCTATTTGTCTCTGCTTAAACTGCGCCTAATCCGCATGTCTAAAATGAAAAATTCTCCCTTTTTGTCAGTGAAATTAAGGAAACACACATTAAGTCCAGTAATTTCTGTTCTATCGACAAATGTGCTATTTTTTGAAGGATAAAATTGCTTAAAATATCGTCAGAGAGAATCCGAATTTTCACATTTTTACGGGGAAGACCACCGAACCCCCTACAGGCTATTGCACGCGACGCCACTGATCGTATTTTATAGGCTCTTCTCACGGAGATCGCTTTACTTTCTTCCTGGTGGAGGTGGACTCGCTAAATCTAGAATTTTGAGGACATCTTCATTAACCCTTAACTGCAGATGAGCCCAGATCTGGAACAATTACTTTGAAGCCTTATCTAAAAGTAGGGGACTTGAGTTGTACTGTCACTGCATGGTGGGTCACATGTGGAACAGATTCTAAACGAGTAAGAATTGTCGATTTTGTCCTAGAGCGCGCAGCACAGGATAAAGAACGTGCACAGTGGTTGAAAATAGCTCACTGAAAATCTGATAGAGATTTTCCGATTTTCATTGTTATGCTTGGGAGTAACGCAGGGGTACCATATACAAAAAAAAAAAACAACTATTGAAACTTACTAACTTATTTTACTTTAATTTTTTTTTTTTTTTTTTAGCCTGAAAACTTTATTTTCAGTTGCATGGATACCTAAATGCGGGTAAGGCCATATTTGGAACAATTAATATTCAGGCCCTTTATCATTGAAATATAATGGAAAGAATTTTTTCACTATTTTTCCCTGTCTCAAGGATCAAAATTGTACTGAAAAAAAAAAAAAAAAAAAAAAAAAAAAATCATTTTATTGAAAAAAAAAAAAAAAAATCATGCAGTAAAGGATTAAGATTTTGATTTTTTCGTTCGAAGTTTAGCGTTATTGAAAGATTAAATTTTATTTCATTTTATTTTATTTTTCTATCGCAACTATATATTTATTTAATGCGGAGCTGAGAAAGGCAACTGCAACTTTTGAAATGACCGTTGATGAATTTTGCAATACACTTTTCCTTTCCCGATTCATAGGGCGAGGAAGCGAGGAGTCGCGCGACATGCTTCCGACAAGTCGTGTCGGAAAAAAGAATCCTTGTTAATTAACGTAAGAAACTCTCAGTCTCGCTGTGAATGTCCGCACCATAGAAAAGTATTTATTTATGGAGGAAATCAATGAGGGTGATTCTGCCACGTCCGCTAATTGATTCTCAAGTGACATTTATTCGTGACAGAGAAGAAGCTAGACTTTCTTGTAATGGTGCGAGGGGTCTGTTTAGAACTTTTGCTTCAACAATATATAGATCAGTGATGCGCACTTTAAACTAGGAGCGTTCCAGAATTCATCGGACCGGACTTGATGGTGAAACTGAGATTATGAATATATATATAAAGAATCAGTAGCGCAGCGAGATATTTTCAATCCCGCTCTTTTCTCTATTGAAGAACGTTTGTAAAACAAGGATAGACAAGGAGCATAAAACCACAACTTTCCACCATTTTTCTATACTTATACATTCAAAAGTAGGCCTCTTTAACGGCAAAACTGTCCGCGAAACGCACCAAACATCAGTGCTCTTTTAACTAAATTTTTATCTATTTCAATGAATTTTCTTGTTAATTACATTATATTAGTGCTAATCCATAGTATTTGGGACGCTGATTTAAAAAATGTTACCATTTTCTTCTTAACTCGTCCCGATTTTACGCATATTCTACTTCCAAAAATTTTTCGCGATAAAGTTTAAATTATGGAAAATCTAGAATATTTCGATCAAAACTAAGGCCAAATTCGAACTCGACAGGTCAATTAACGTGGGATAATCCACTAATCGCGCCAAAGAAGGTCTAATTATAAGAAAAAACCCCATGTTTGTGTCTAGGGACCCTTGTTTTGTGTACATTGGGGCGGACACCTATGTCGTCAAAGCGTAAAAATCTACTTTCAAAGGAAAGATAGAGGGATGGAAGAGATTTTGGTAATGGTGCGTTGCTTTATTCACCGGAATCCACACCGCGGTGCGATAACCCGGAGCTTTTGGAGCTTTCAAATCGGACTGTCAGCACCTGCTTAATTTTTTGCTTGATTTTTTGAACCATAATCGGGCCACATTGGTTCTAAAATAAAGGCGTAACTATGCAAAGAAAAAATCATTTGTAATTTGGAGTTGTATCAGTAAAGATTACAGGTGAAACAGAAACCTTGCGATTTGCCTAAGATTGCTATTTGCCTGCGACGTATATATATCACGATTACCATTTAAATAAATTAAGTTTCAGCGGTTTGTGATGTCTGAATCTGACAAGCACTAATGATGAGGGTGGAGGGAAGGGGGTGGAGTGTAGGAGAGCTTTGATGGCCGGTCGGGGCCACTCGCGCTCACGCTGGGGTGGCGATGGCGATGACTTTGCGGCCGCGCTGGTAGATTTAGCAATAAACATTTGAAAGACCCTAATATTTTACAGTTGGTCTTCCTCCATGTGTTTGTTGTGGTCACACTGCCGATGCCGCGGCCACACTGCAACGCTACCTAACCGTCGCGTCCCGCGTGAGTGTAGTCCCGCCGCGTCACGCGTCGCCAGGATATTGTGTTTCTCTCTCTCAGCCCATTTAAACAAACGTGTTAGAAGAGGACAGAAAGAGGGGCTGAAGACACGTGACAGCCTCTATTTCCATCCTTTTCTAACACCTGCGTTCAAATGGGCTGAGAGAGAGAGAAGCACCAAGGTATATGGAGAACAGGTATGGACAACACTCTGAGCTTGGCTCTGAAATTGGTTGTGAAAAAAGCGACTCCGCCGCCATTTTTCTGACCGCGCGATTCTTTAGATTT
The DNA here is from genome assembly GCA_011764245.1 of Trialeurodes vaporariorum. Lineage (NCBI taxonomy): Eukaryota > Metazoa > Arthropoda > Insecta > Hemiptera > Aleyrodidae > Trialeurodes > Trialeurodes vaporariorum. The sequence goes on from VMOF01000220.1 coordinate 9,370,411, forward strand.
CACATCTTGAAAAAGAAAATGAACAACGTAATTGATGATGTAAATCCATTCTATAGTCACAAAATTAACATTTAAAGATAAAAATTACATTTCATTGTTCAAATAAATAAAGTATTGCTTCCGATAAACTTCCCCTTCAAACCTAACCACAAACAACAATGCAGGATATACACGGTGTAAATAGGAGACAAGATGGCGGCGAAGTCGCTTTTTCCCAATTGGCCACGCCCCCTGAGTCGAGTGTTGTCCATACCTGTTCTCCATATACCTTGGAGAAACACAATATCCTGGCTACGGCCATGCGCGTCGCCACCTTAAATGGAGCCCAAACTCCCATAATGAGCCTCGTACTTGTTTCCAGCCTCTCCGATTGGAGAATTTCAAATGATCAATTAGGAAACTGCATGCGGCACAATATGCGGCTCTTGCAAAATTTTAATGTAGGGGATTGAAGAGTTGATTCTTGCATAGAAACCTGTAAAAATGACGATGAGCACACTCAAAAATCACTCTCAGAATCGGTCTTGATGGCTGATGAGAGACGAAGGAATCATGGGAGATTCCTATCTAAATAGAGACGCAGCTCTGGGTTTCCGTATAGAGAAAGTGACATAAGTTAGACACGAATCTCCCATGATACCTGCGTTGAACCGTCATTACGATCTTGCCGTTATAGCAGTTATGTGAGTTTAAAACTGAATTTTAGCCTTTTATAGTGACATATTTACGTGATTGAACCCACAAAACCCACATTTCTTTTCTTATATTTTTCCCAACTCTAGCTACCCCTCCCCCCAATTTTTCAGTAACACCTCTCCTATGTGTAGCCTATTTTTCCTTATGACTACTACCCCCAATTTCCCCTTTAATTTAACCCCTATTTCCCACCTTTTCCCATTTTCTTCCTCATTTTTCTCTTTTTTTCTCTCTCATTTACTTTTCCCATTTTCCCGTACTTTTTTCCACATTTTTCTATTTTTCTCCACTTTTCCGTGTGTCTCAAGACATGATGTAAACATATCTTTTGTGAAAGGCTTTAGTAATTAGTAAACAATGGGGTTGAAGTGCTTCATCCTAGATTTCTTGAGATTGAAATTAATGCTCAAGAGACGTCTATAACTCCATAAGGTAAGTGACCCAAAGGTGGCCATACCTATGCTTGGGGCCAATATGCACATATGAGGCATGAGAGATAAAAAAAACTAAATATGTCAATTTACTATTTAGACAGTTGGTCATCATATGTTAATTTCATTTTTTTAAAAGTTGTTTGTTTTTGAGGTTTTTTTTGCGTTTGAAAAAAAGTAGAGTTTTGACATCGCGCAAAACATGCACCTAAGGTGGCCACCCCTCATATTTTTGATGCACCTAAAGGTGTACACCCCCTTTTAAATTTCATTAATAAGTATTCAAATGCTATTTTATCGTTCAAAAACGGAATCTAGACTCTAGTTACACCAACAATTATAATGATTTATGATGAATTGAAAGTCAAAGATGGACTCGATTTAAGGACTTAGCTTTTACGATTGTTTACTACCGTGAAAATTAGCTGAAGACCTACAAAAATGGACGTTGCACTGTTTCGCGCCGACTGAATCGCCCGATGCTCTTGATTTTTGGAGTGGGGGAAGCTGTAGCATCCTGCTACTCAGCACTAACGTCATCTATCATTATTTCATGTAATTAATTGAAAACAGCAAGGGTGGGCCACCTTAATAGCCGGACCACCTTTGGGTCACCTACCTTATGTGATATATTGGGGACTTAGTCACCAAAAGTCTAACCAAAATCTAAGTCAACGCCTTAGATTTTGGCTAGGTAGGCAACCTGTAATACTTATCGCACTGAATTAAAACATTGCAGGTGGCCTACGACATAGGCGGCGCGTACAAGGGGCTATTGGGGCTATAGCCCCCCCCACTTTTTTGGGAACGAGGAGCTAAAACAATTTTTGAACGAGAAAAAAATAAAAAAATAAAAAAAGGAAAAAAGGGAATAAGGAAAAAGAAAAAAAAATAAAAAAATAAGAATGAAAATGGTTATTTATCCCCCCCCCCACCTGCGTCAAACGTTATTTTGAAAAAAAGAAAGAAATAAAGAAAGGAAAAAAAAAGCCTTTGATTTTCAGCCCCCCCCCCCCCTTTTTGACCCCTCGCGCCGCCCATGGCCTACGAGTCAAAATCTAAGGCGTCGACTGACATGTGATTCGCTGATTATACCTACAAAGTTATACCATGTAGAAACCTTGTATGACGTTGCAATGTTTTTGTCAATCGGCTGCAGCGAGTCAGTATTCCAAAGAGAAAAATCAGGTCAGGCGGGTCGCAAATAAACTCAGCCGCAATGACTGCATCAGTAAACCACGTGTCCGATTGAGTAGACAGCACAGCAGCGCAAATCTGAAGCGTAACTACAGAGCACACTGCAGGTACGTTTAACGTTGGCGGTGCGGTTTTTTGAGGCGCCTTTTAATTTGAACGACTTAATGACTCGTTAATGACTTTAGAACGGAAACCAAACGCCGATGGGTTTTGTTGCGCGCGGTTGCGGTTATTGTCATGAATGAATCGGTATTTTTCAAACGCCGCGCCATTGTTTCCTCTCCTCGGTTTTGAGAAAAGGGTCGAGGGGGTTGGAAAAACCCCCGAGGCGAACCAACTATACAGGGTGTCAATTAAAAAAGGAGCCAGGCTTAGTATCTCGAAAACGGCTCTGAATTTCGAAAAACGCTGAAACACGTGTTCGATTATTTCGAGGGGGACATCTTTTGAGGGGGTCCCCAATTTCGGGGCTCCCCTCTGGGGGGCACCAGGAGGGTCAAGTCCCATATTTCAAATAGGGACCCCCATTTTTTATTTGATAATCGGAAAGAAGGTAAAATTCTAAGACTTTTGGCGAAAACCGAAAGTAGATATCGTTTTTCGTGTTCGATATATCGAAGGTCAAAGTTTGATATGGACCCATCTTCAGAAATTCGTAACTTTCCTTTGAATAGTCCAAATTTCAAAAAATTTGGGTCTAAAATGCTCTACAGAGCAAGCACTTTTCAGAAAAAAGTGCAATTTGAACAGAAATTTAGTCAAAATTTGGTTTTAAAGCCCCCAAACATTTTCAACGTTTTTGGCCCCCACGGGGGCTATCAGAAAAATTCCGAGAGACGACCCCTATCGAGTGATACATCAATCAAAAAGGCGTAACAAACTGAGCATTTTGGCGCAAACCGGAGGTCCATATCGTTTTTCATATTCGAGATATCGCATTCTGTAAATCGACATTTGACATTCGATATCTCGAATATGAAAAGCGACATGGACCTCCGGTTTGCGCCAAAATGCTCAGTTTGTTACGCCTTTTTGATTGATGTATCACTCGATAGGGGTCGTCTCTCGGAATTTTTCTGATAGCCCCCCGTGGGGGCCAAAAACGTTGAAAATGTTTGGGGGCTTTAAAGCAAATTTTGACTAAATTTCTGTTCAAATTGCATTTTTTTCTGAAAAGTGCTTGCTCTGTAGAGCATTTTAGACCCAAAGTTTTTGAAATTTGGACTATTCAAAGGAAAGTTACGAATTTCTGAAGATGGGTCCATATCAAACTTTGACCTTCGATATATCGAACACGAAAAACGATATCTACTTTCGGTTTGCGCCAAAAGTCTTAGAATTTTACCCTCTTTCCGATTATTAAATAAAAAGTGGGGGTCCCTATTTGAAATATGGGACTTGACCCCCCTGGGGCCCCCCAGAGGGGGGCCCCGAAATTGGGGACCCCTTCAAAAGATGTCCCCCTCGAAATAATCGAACACGTGTTTCAGCGTTTTTCGAAATTCGGAGCCGTTTTCAAGATATTAAGCCTGGCTCCTTTTTTAATTGACACCCTGTATATCGATTGGTTCAGTCACAGTTGTTATGTCACAGGTCACAGCCACAACACTATCAAAACTCACTTTTACCTACTCCAATGGGCAGTTGCAAGCAGGGTCTAAATGTGTGCATGTGTTTTTTAGTTAGACAAGTAACATTTTTTGGTGAGCTGAAAACAAGGATGCCTTTCAGTGGCGTAGCGTGCAATGGGTCTGTTGCAAACTTTTGCTACAACGATAAAGAGTGTTTCATCGTATGTAAAATTGCCCAAAAAGTCCATTGGTGGCATCAGAAAGTCATAAAATGCGATAATAAACTCACAAGAGACGTTCAATGAAATCCAAGATGGCGGTAAAATATCGAGCAATCTGTATGGATGCACCTTTAACATCCAAGGAGTGCCAACGTTGACAGCCTCACAGCTTCAGAGGTTATGTGTTTATTTACGTTGTGATTGGGTGTGATTGATATTGTGAGGTTGGCTATCCTTGGATGTTCGTGGTGCATGCATACAGGTTGCTCGATATTTTACCGCCATCTTGGATTTCATTAAACGTCTCTTGTGAGTTAATTATCGCATTTCATGACTTTCTGATGCCACCAACAAACTTTTCTCGCGATTTTATATACGATGAAACACTCTTTATCGTTGTAGCAAAAGTTTGCAACAGACCCATTTGGCAGCGTTGTATCTTTCCATTTAAAAGCATGTAAAAGGTCGAATGCGAGGGTGTTCACCGAACACCCAATACTTCGATCTTTTTCATGGGTTTAAATGGACGAACTGCATCGTTGCCAAATTGTACGCTACGCTACTGATGCCTTTGGTTTCTAGCAAGGTTGCATAGTGCCAAATAAGCGATTCTAGTCCAAAAGATATCCGTTTAAATGGGAAATACACACACGTTTTTTGCAGCTTATTTCCACGAGTGAATTTCAAGGACCGGGATTCTTAGAAACAAACACACCTTTCATTACAGCTCATCAAGTGCTGCTTTCATTTTCTTTAAAGGACACACACAATTTCAGATTTTTGCAAATGGCCCATTGATTATGAATAACTTTCCAAAACAGTTCAATCATACGGTGGATCTGGTGACTGTTACTTTCTTGAAATTGTAGGTAGCTAAGACACTTTTTCCGTCTGGAGCTCTTCTGGGAACTCAAATGAACCCTAAGAGTGTTTAAATGCCGAAATCAACTACAATGATGCGAGAAAATATACCCTCACCCTCTCTCTCCCACCCACACACATTCCTACTCACTCTCCCTCTCCCTCTTTTTCTCTCTCTCACATTCCTACTCACTCTCCCTCTCCCTCTCTCACTCCCTTTCCACCTCCCCCTCCCACCACCGTCTCTCGCTCTCAAACATTCCTAGTCACTCTCCCCTTCTCCTCTCCTTTTTTTTCACTCTCTCATATTCCTACTCACTCTCCCTCTCCTTCTTTTTCCCTCTCTCACATTCCTACTCACTTTCCCTCTCCCTTGTCCCTCTCTATATTCTTTTTTTACTCTCTCTCCCCCCCCCTCTCTCTCACTCCCTCTCTATCTTCTTTTTTTACTCTCTCTCTCCCCCCCTCTCCCCTCCCTCAATCTCTCTCACACACACCCACACATCCCTACTTATACTCTCTATCTTCCACTCCCTCTCCCTCTCCCTCCCACTATCCCTCCTCAAATCCAATCCCTCCTCTTCACTCATTGAGTTTCGGAGTAAATTCACTTCAGAGAAAGACGAACTTTCAAGATCAAGAGAGAAAAGATGAGAGCGTGCCCGTCGTTGAAGTATGAATGAAGGTCTTGAATGGGTGAAAGTGTAAAAAGGCGCGTTTACGAGTAATACCGAGCACCTTAAACTCATCAATCACTCTTCAGAGGGCGGCGCGGCGGTGTATACTGGAGACTGGAGCTAAAATAAAATCGAGGAAACTATGCATGCAGTAATGCCTTGCGAAAGATCGGACATAGTCGTCGTCCTCCCCCCCCCCTCCCCACCCGCCGTATGAATCTAGGCGCATGGATCGATTACTATTATATTATTCGGAGGTTCAATATATAATTGGAACGGCCTAAAAAATCGCTTATTTAAGATTCGCGATTCGTTTAATCGAAAAATAAATCGGTGCATCTACTGCTGTGGATACAGAAAGTCTCCCCCCTCCTCTCTCTCTCTCTCTCTCTCTCTCTCTCTCTCTCTCTCTCTCTCTCTCTCTCTCTCTCTCGTATTTCATGCACTACAAACCCAGTTTTGACTTGTGCCCCTTTATCTCTGTGGGGGGTTTTGTTGGAAACCTCAGAAACTCAAAAAAGAGGAAACCTCCTTTCCGTGATTGAGCATAACATCATATCACAGCATAGGCGGATCCAGCAATCTGACAACAATGTATTCTTCCTATTCGATAACCTGACAAATAATCGATTTGTCATGGGGCCATGGCCCCTTCAAGAATCGATTGTTTATCATACATTCAAATGTGAAGAATGCGCAGTTGCCAGATTGCTGGATCCGCCTATGTATCAAAAGAATCCAACTAAAACCAAATAATAATAATAACTCACTCATCTCACTCAGAAAAAGGGATTTAACCCTTGTGAGCCTAAGGTATTTCGGTAACACAAAGGACTAAGGGGGGTGTTTTTGTACCCCAAGGATATTTTCATGCAGCACAGTCAGTATCAATAATTTTGAAACTTTAATGGATGGATTATGTACTTAGTACCCTAAGAGAGTAATTTATGTGAAATTTGAGTAAATTTTTGCTATGTTGCCAAATTTACACCTACTTTTAAAAAAAATGTCAAAATAAAAAAAATGGAAAAAATGAAATGAGGTACCATATTATTTTTCCATTTCTGATAAATTTCCAATTTTTTTTCAATGATCTGACTTAATATTCTTAATCTACATAAAATTTCCGTAAAATTCACTGTAATAGATGGTTCCAAACTTAAAACTGGCAGGACGAAGGGGGGGTATATTTGTACCCCAACACTTTAAATTTCTATAATATCGACAAAAATTCATAAAAATTAATGAAATTTGGTAGACGTGTTCTAAGTATCCTAACTTAAAATGTTATGAAGTCCCAAAAAATTTTGAGCACTTTTGACAAAATGGCGTCAAAAAAACTGGCCTGGGGTACAAATATGTACCCCCCCTTAGGCTCACAAGGGTTAAATATATAAGACAACCTAATAACGTGTAAAACCAAAATAATATATGGTTCAATGGAAAAATGCTGTCGCACGGCCGGTTGCGTTGATGTGAGAAAACGGCGCTCAACGTGGCAAATTCGGCCGTGACTCGAATCGGGGGCGCTGAGAGTGTTGCAGAGACTCAGTGCGTCGAGCTGAAGCGTTGGTATGTGAGTTTGTGAGTCGTCAACGAAGCTACTGTACGTATGCACCCGGCGGCGCGGCGTGCAACTGTTTCGTAAAATCAAACCAATCAAATCAAATGAGCCACCTGTGGCTGCTCACAGAATTAAACACATGATAATAATCACGAATAATATAGTTTGTACTGTAGACAATATAATTAAACAACGAAGACTTTTTTATACAGGGTGTCCGAGAAATGAGTTCACACTTTTGCTTTGAGTGACTGGTTGATTGTAAAAATCTGACAAATTCAGGAATAATCTATTACCCCTAAGCGACCTCGGAGAAAATGTCGGGGGGCCTACGCCCCCCTAAGGGGGCTGGGAGCCCCCGACATTTCTTTTGAAGTCGCTTAGGGGTAATAGATTATTCCTGAATTTTTCAGATTTTTACAATCAACCAGTCACTCAAAGCAAGAGTGTGAACTCATTTCTCGGACACCCTCTATGCACCGTCCTTGGCTGCATAAAAAAACGTAATACACAATATATACATGTAATGACTTTCGGTCGGCTTCCAGGCCAGTCAAACCAAAACAAATAAAAACGTAAATCACCTCTATTCGATCAGTCGAATGAGTCGACTTCGCGGTCGGCTCCGCGCAAGTCACTCTGTCAAACTTCACAAATAAACTTGACGTCAGCAACACAGCAGCTTTTGCTGTGGTTCAGCGCTTCTCGAGTTTGCTGAACTCGGGGTTCTCAAACGCTCCGAATGCTTTCGCCTAAAGTTGATTCCACGGTCGGTTCCGCACGAATCAAAACCAAAAATAAAAAATAAAAATACGTAAATTAACAGTTCACTTTCGCCAAACGACGAAAATAATATTCCAAAAATAACGCAATCAAAGAAAACTATTCATTTTAAATAAGCTTTTTTACAAAGTTTGTATACACCAAACACTTCAATATTCACAATACTCGCAACAATACTCGCAACAATACTCTTTTACTCACATTCCAATTTAGACTTATGTACTTCAATTAGGACATATGAAGTTACTTTTAAGCCATTTAAACATTGATTTCATTTTCATTATGAGGGGGGCTGGACCCCTCAAAAATCGACTTTTCATCTGCATTTGCGCCCTTCTTGGAGGACGGTTAAAAAAATGCCCAGCATTGCCCGGCAAATCTAAGGCAAAGAACGTTCAAAAAAACATTTTTTCTGAACGATCGAACAATAATATCCTGCCCGAACTTGCCCCCCTTTCATATTTTTGTGTTTAAAAGTGCCTCTGCGGCTTGTGTGGGACTTAGTCATTTTCACGAAAATAAAAATAAAAACATAATAAATAAAATCTAAAGTTAAATCTGATATAAAAAATGAAATCTGCGACCTAAAAAACTCCTTAGTACCAAGTTTCAATGAAATTCGAGCATGCTAGAGCATGTGGGACTTAGTCATTTTCACGAAAATAAAAATAAAAACATAATAAAAAAAATCTAAAGTTAAATCTGATATAAAAAATGAAATCTGCGACCTAAAAAACTCCTTAGTACCAAGTTTCAATGAAATTCGAGCATGCTAGAGCATGTGGGACTTAGTCATTTTCACGAAAATAAAAATAAAAACATAATAAAAAAAATCTAAAGTTAAATCTGATATAAAAAATGAAATCTGCGACCTAAAAAACTCCTTAGTACCAAGTTTCAATGAAATTCGAGCATGCTAGAGGTTTCCGCCGAAGATCCGGGTCGCTCCGAACACTGTCGACGTCCGTAATATGGCGCGACGAGTACTGAACTTAAACGGAATATTTGGGAGAAACGGTTTCATCCTAGTTGGAAAGGGATAGAGACCCTGTCACAAGGGCATATGTTGGGCCCTCGTTTCAATCAAAAATCTGCTTTCTCGGCATTATCTGTGATGGAAGGGCTGCTTCAAAAGTCGATGGAGATCGCCACTTAATGACTTAACGTTCGCAATATGGCGCGACAAATACTAATCGATTGAACTAACAATTTCTCGACAAATCGCGGATGGGTTGATAGCTCTTACCCCAAAATTCAAAGACCCCGAGGCTGACTGACTGGTGCAAGGTTGTCAAATAGTCCTGCGTATTCACATGAGGGAGACTCTTCCCCAGCGTCGCGTCGCGACGCGCGATCTCTTATATTAGAGAGACGGCGCGGCGCGGCGGAAGCTCGCTCAAAGCTGGCTCGCCGCGCCGCACTATGGTCTGAGATCGTCAAAAAGTGGCCAAAAATCAGAAAGTGAATTTCCCACAAATTCATCATTTAAAAACTTTTAATACCAAATTCAATTACAAAGAACACTTTTAACAAGTAATTTAAACTTGAAAGTGTCACCATAAAGTCTTAAATTAACCTTAAAAGGTCGAAAACGATGATTTTTGATGACTATTTTTCACTGGATTTTTGGCCATTTTTTTTCGATCTCAGACCATAGTGCGCCGCCGCGCCGGTCGCGAGCTTTTGCACACGGCACCAATTCCTGCGGCACGACCTCACTTCGGTGCGCGCCAAACTATACTCAGATTTTTTGTATACTATTTACACTTCACTTTGATGCGGTATCGAACAATCTCTATCTCTCACTATCATGTGTAAAAAGACACAAAAATGCTACACATATTCGGTTTTTGGGGGATCCTTTTTTTTTTCCTTCGAAATTTCCCTCTCCACCAGCGCAGCGGCGGCTCGTACAATGTGACAACAACGTATATTATCTCCATTTAAACCCATGTAAAATAATCGATCATCAGGAGGTGCAATTGCACCTCCAAAATAGCGATACTTTTGCATAGCTTTATATGGAAACTAAGCATGGTTGCCAAATTGCACGAGCCGCCACTGCTCTCCACTCAAAATTTACCCAAAACAAGTTTGGACCTCATAAATCAATAATGCGCCTAAAATTACAGCAGACACCAATTCCGAAGAAAATCAATGCAAATTGAGTCCAAGATATTGATTATTTCAACAATATCGAAGAAACATAATTTCGAGATCGATTATTCCGAGACATATCAATCGGATGCAAAGAAAAAAAAAAAAAAAAAAAAAAAACTTATCAAATCATGATTTCTTCATATCTTACACCAATTTCAACTTTCAATTTTCAAATTTCATATCCATGCCAACTTTCACTGTTTTATACAATTTTCATGACTTTCTAGCGAAATAAAATTTTGAATAAACAAACTCCCCCTCAACCCCCGAACATTGGCTCAAACCAATTTCCGACCCCAATTATGAAATTTACACGCAAAATTACCCTCGAATAGTAATTTGTAAGTAAATTGATTCAGATGCCTTCAAGATATACGAGGATTTTAATTATTATAAAATTTACTGAGAGGCACTATGGGTCATGGGACGCTATACATATATCTTGGAATTCTCGGGGTCCGCCTGAGAGCTCCAGCTAAAATTTTCACCATAGTATCAAGCCATCATAAAAGTATATCATTTGAGGCATGTTTTGGAAAAATCCTCAAGACAAAGCATAGAGAATTCAATTTTGATTTTTTTTAAAAAAAAATGAAGTCACTAGGTAGCTTAGAACTAAAAATATCTTGTTTTTCGTGCAAAAAACAGGCGAAAAATGAACTTTTCAGGAGAGAGAAGAGAAGATACAGTTGCAATTTTTTTCGCGGGAATTCTTGCAATTTCGAGTTTCTCCCTACAACTTTAAAAAAATTATTTAAAATATATTTTGTTGACAAAAAGAAAACCAAAAATTATCCTCTTCTTCAGGAGGGTATACAGCATCAGAAAAGTGAAAAAAAAAAAAAAAAAAAAAAAAAAAATCCAGTAAAATTCATTATTTTCACAAACTAAGATTTTTCTCGCGCAAATTCTTGCAATTTCGAGTTTCTCCCTACAACTTTAAAAAAATTATTTAAAATATATTTTGTTGACAAAAAAAAACAAAAATTATCCTCTTCTTCAGGAGGATATGCAGCATCAGAAAAGTGAAAAAAAAAAAAAAAAAAAATCCAGTAAAATTCATTATTTTCACAAACTAAGGGTGACTTCCCCCCCTTAAGTTTTCCAAAACACTAGAACAATGTTGCTCGACTGGAGCTCAAAATATAAAAAAGAGTCGATAAAATACAAAGTAAGGCATTCAATTTAAAATTGGAATAGTTCCGGAAAAATCTCGAGAATGATTCTAGCACCGCTTTTTTTCTCCTCTTTCGAGGAAAGAAAGGTCGCATTCCATTATTGAGCTCTAGAGAAATCTTTATCGTCCGCACTTCTAAGGTACCGGGTGGAATTATTTTTCCCTCGCTCCAACTGAATCAAACTGAATGATAGTCGAAAACAGCCATAGGATTAGCTGGGATCAAGTCATTTAATACCTTGACCACGGTCAAACTTGTTTTGATTACTATGTGGCTGCCGCGCCATAGGCGTAGCATGTAAGAGGCACGGGGGAAGAGGGGGGCTGAAGACCCCTACTTTTTCCAAGCCAAAACTCCCCTTTTTTGCATGAAAAACAGCTATGGTGTCAGTGGTTTGAATAGGGCCGTTGCACACTTTCGCTATAAGCGATTTAATATTAGATACTTGTGTAAAAACAACAACAATTAACGATTGCACTAAAAACTTTCGAATTCCGCACTCCTAATCTTAATAGACGGTTTTAGTCAACGAGCTATACATTTATCTAGAGTGGCGGTTTAATAGGTAACCTGCGTAACCACCATGGGAGATTTTTAGGTTAGGTTTAAGCGAGTAATTTGTCCATTTGATTCCGTCTATTTTGATGCGGCGTCACCGCACAGTGGATCAAGGCATGATCCGGTTAACTGTGCGTGGCGCTGCAAGCAAAATACACGGGAACAAATGGACAAATGACTCGCTTAAACCGAACCTTAAAATCCCTCTTGGTGGTTACGCAGGTTACCTATTAAACCGCCACTCTAGATAAATGTATAGCTCGTTGGTTTTAGTGCGAAGTCGACTGTTAGCCAACAACCCCAATAATGCACTCATCGGTCGCAATCGGTTGTGATAAAACTCGCGTAGCGTTCCAAACTATCTCACTCACTCTCCTGTGACCCCCCATGTATATCCATCTCTTTCTAGTTCCAAAATGCGTATACAGGGCCTTGTTTTACGACATATTATTATCAAAATCGCATTCAAATGCCTCGAGAAATTTTATTTCTGCCATAAAAGTTCACAAAATAAGTCTCTACAAACGATTATTGAAATTAGAGTGAGATGGCAGTACATAGGGGTCACGTGAGAGCGAGAGAGACAAACCGGCTTTGCTTGGAACGCTCATCACCGGCAGTAGCCATTCCTAAAACCCTCTATAAACGCTTTTATTTGAGCGAGCGTAGTGGTTGCGTAGGGCAGTAATAATGGGCGATTCCCATCTAATAATACCCAATACAGTAACTCCATCAATGAGAGACGAATTTCCTTTGACACCGGTGTCACAACTCACCAGGTGTCGCACTGTATCATTATTCGAATGTGGATCACAACTCTAGTATCCATAACACAGAATACTCTAATCAGAACGGAAACTCTAATTCATTTTGAAACATTCTTTACTTCGGGCCGCCATGTTCGAAAGTGCGTACCTTCGGCAATCTTCGGCAACTGGCCGAGTTGTGATTGGTTGTATAGCCTGAAAAAGCATGTCCGCCATCTTGAGAAGTGAGTAGGCACAGTTGCCAGTTTGTGCTGGTAAATTCCAAATCTTGTTTCCATTGGCTCTTATGGGAGTTTCCCTTCTGATTGTATTATTCTGTGTCCATAATTAATCTGTGAATCTTCCTCGTCAGCATAGAGAGAGTGACAAAATTCAGATAGGAATCACCTTTCATGACTGCCCTTCGCCACCATTGTGCTCTCGCAAATAAAAGCATAAATTGAGTTTTGGAGATGATTTCGTAAGTTTTAGTGTTGCCATCGATATTTTTGGAGGTTTTTACACCAGAGTTGACTATCAAAGCGCTCATAGCAAAAAAGTGCTACAGCCCTATTGAAAAAACTCGGCAATGGAGCATTTTTAACCCTTTAAGGGCCAGGTTAGTTAAAAAAAAAAAGTAAAAAAGCCTCTCTTCCGTTTATGCAGGGAAGGTAGTTAACTGTTCGTACTCGGGGGAGTTGAAATTGCCTATACGATGAATTGAAGGCGCCAGAAGAGACCTTATCGTGTAAGTGTTTTCATCGATAGTCGCGTTTATCTGGACTAACAGCTGAAACTATTTTAAACACTTTGGAGGAGAAAAACGAGTATACTTGGGCTTGGTCCATAAAGGGTTAAAAGTTTTCTTGCGTTTTAGTATATAGATACAAATTCGTATTTTCACATTCATTACATCGTATTCAAAAATTTAAATACGAGCAAGGAAAAGCATTCCTGTATTTGCAGTCTATACGAGTGCACGGAAAAAAAAAACTACGGTGAAAATAACCATACGGATGCCTGATTTTGGTACCTGCTAGATGTTATGGTAATGTTAACCAGAAGTATACTATGTTTTGACTAGGTACTAGGTGATGTCACCTGATTGCATGTCGAATTTACTCAAAGTATCGGTAAATGTACCATACTTCTGGTCAAGTTTACCATAACATCTAGCAGGTGCCAAAATCAGGTATCTGTATGGTTATTTTCACTAATCTTTTTTTTCCGTGTGGTGGCTCTCTTTATATTTTGAAATCCATGGTTAAATTATTTTTTTCATTTTTTTAAATTGAGTTGAAAATGGCTGCGATTTGAGACGAACCGTCATCACCAAATTGAGTGTTTTTAAGAATATTTTCCGTATATCTGTTTCTTTTATGTCTTGTGTCTTTTGATGACCTACTAATGTAGTTCTCCTTTTCACTGCAGTGTCTTTTAGATGGGTACTTTTATTCAGAGCCCAGCCCTCCTGTCTCTCCGAGACTGTTTCATTCCAGATTAGTATAAATTATACACTATATATAAATTCCCGGAAACGACTATATTTGCGCTCGATCAAATCCGATTGCTAGGACTCATCAGGCTTTCATTTCTTCTAACTTGCAACTAGCTCGCTTCGGTGAATCACCTACTAACTCAGCTATGTTGCCAAATGAAGCTGTTGCAAAATTTTGTTACAGGCATATACAAACACGGAAAAAAAGGATGGTGTAATTTACCATTCGCATAGCTGATTTTGGCCCCTACCAGAGTTAAGATAAACTTGACCAGAGTTATGGAACATTTGACCAGGAATCAGGTCAATTTCACTTGATACCTAGACAAATGTTCCAGAGCTCTGGTCAAGTTTATCTTAACTCTGGTAGGGGCCAAAATTAGCTATGCGAATGGTAAATTACACCATTCTTTTTTTCCGTGTAGTTAAATATGGGGCGCAAGCCTATAAAAATGACGATAAGCTCACTAAAAAAGCATGAAATACACTCCCGAACTCATAAAATGCTTTCATACGCGAGACCGTAAGTCTCAATAGTCATTAATGGTGGCGATGACCGCCTAAATGTTATGGAAATTGTATGCTTTTTTTCTTATTGTGCGGTGTCGCTAGAACACCTCGTGAGGATGGAACTGATTGAGAAAGGGAAACCCAATCAGAGCTGCCATTTTGCGTATAATCAATTCTATTTTTCTATTCACCGATGATTCCACCGGTTTAGAAAAGATTACACAGTTCAGTTCTGTGTATGACTATAATGCATGAAAATACTCTGATCTGTAATCTTTCCTTAATCGGTGGAAATTCCGTTACTTAATTAAAATATCCGCAAGTTTTTTAAAGTCATCGACGACTCCACCGGCTGAGAAAAGATTACAGATGCGAGTATTTTCGTGCATTGCAGTAATACATTGAACTGAACTGTTTAATCTTTTCCCGCAACCAGTGAAATCATCGGTGAATTGAAAAATACGAGGATTATACGCAAAACGGCAGTCCGGAACCCAATTTAATTGGTGGTAATCACCGCCATTACAGTCTCGCGTTTGAAAGCATTTTATGTGTTTCGGAGTGGATTTCGTGATTTTTAGTGCGCTTATTGTCATTTTTATGGGGTCTTACCCCTTAATCAACCATTATTACGCGCCTGTAGCAAAAGTTTGCAACAGCTCCATGGCGGTTTTTCAATGGGTCTGTTGCACACTTCGGCTACAGCGTTTTAAAGTATCATTTCCTATGTAAAAAGCCGAGAAAATAACGATGGCAGCATCAGAAAACACTAAAATTCCGTAATAAACTCACAAATTGCGAAAAAACACTAGACACTATTCACCCCTGAGCCATTATTTTAAAAGGGGACATTTTCAAAAAAAAAAAAGTATATTCTAACTGAAAAAAAAATTATTCTCTCCATTGAGTTATATCTTCAATTTTATGAAACTAAGTTGTTTCACTCAATTTTTATTTTTTTTCACTAGTTTTTCAGCTTTTTTTTGGTGCAGTGTTTGCTCTAGTGATTTTAGAGTCAAGTTGACATTACTGTTTTGTACTAATTATTGCATCATCCAAACTTCAAACACATTGTAGGAGTGAGGTTAGATCATTAATAACATCTTCCTTTAACAGCTAAGAAAATAGGTAAGTTTTAAACTATATTTTAATAATTATTCCAACTTGCTTCTAAATGTAACGTCCGTAACAGGAAAGTAACAAAAATCAGTGTATTTTCCTTTTGAGTAGGTATATGAAATTAATTTTTGGTGAAAGAAACATTCATGATGTTTATGTCATGCCAGGTGGATCACTTTTTTCACAGATATCTTAGGGACCATTTTATTACACATTACATTTTGTAACGTCCGTAACGTTACGGACGTTACATTCATTACCTTGTACCTAATTTTATCAGTTACGGACGTTATAACCATTGTTTTACTTATATTATTCCATAACTGAAATGCAACTGTGCGCCTTCAAGAAGCAAAGGTTAGGTTAGGTTAGGTTTATTACATTTATTATCACATTTTGTGTCAATAATTTTGCATTTTTACTTGCATCTCAGACAAAACATTTAGTTTGACAGGTATTTATTTTGATTTCAGATTATTATGACTGGTAGGTACTTCTGGAAGAGAAATTTTACCACCTGGGATGCTCCTCAGAAGTGTACATTAAGTAAAAATTCAATTACCACTTCCAGATTCTCAAATTGTGTTATTATTTTATGTTTATTTTTATACAGGGTTTATTGGGCCGTTACTTTACGAGGGTGGATTTTAAAGTAAGTTTACCTATTTTTCTTCTCAGAAAATATCAATGCTAGAAAAAAAAAACAAAACCAATGTTGAAACGTACGTACTTTCAGATTTCTAACGAGCTTTAGTTTTTCAAATTTTTGCCAATGCGTTGCGGAGATATCGTGGATTTTCCCCATCCGTCTTTCCCTCAAATGTGCCCACCTTTTCACGCGCTACAGAAGACTGCGAGTTTCGGCAGGCGATGCACTTATCTCCGGATCAGACATCTCAATAATATCTGAGTGCATGTTGTTTACTGAATAGACTACTCTACTACTGAGAAAATGATCCAATCTGTTTCGATCTTCAAACTTTCGGTCAGTAAGGAAAGAGCAACCATCATGAATTGAAGCTGGATTAACAGCTTGCGTCAACACCTGGTTCAGGAGTATGTGGAAAGAATTTTACGATTTTTTTTTTTTTTTTTTTTTTTTTTTTTATGAAAAATTCAAGAATCTAGCGGTTAACTATGTCAAAAAATGAGGTGAGATGCCTCACAACAATGTTATGACTTGTTTCAATAAAATAATAGCTCTATTTTACTTTTTCAAAGTCTAAAACTTATGTTTTCTGTGAGGCTAAAAAGGTGGGCACGTTTGAAGGAGAGATGGGTGTGGAAAATCCACGATATCTCCGCAACTCGTAAACCAAATTTGAAAAACTGGAGCTCATTAAAAAGCTGAGATTACGTACGTTCCAACGCTGGGTTTGTTTTTTTTTTCTAACATTAATAGTTTCTGGAAAAAAAAATAGGTAAACTTACTTTAAAATCCACCCTCGTAATTTTAAGTTTTTGATTTTGTTCAAAATAATTTAGTTTATTGTTCCTAATAAAGTTTTTTTTTTCTTCCTTATGCTGCATGTTGGTTATTTTCAACCTTTCTTGTCACTACATAATTTATTTTTGTAATTTAGATGAAAATCTGAGTATAAGATGGAGGGCGGTAAATTTTTTCATTTTTAATAAACTAATTTCAGATTTAGACTTAAATTGAAAAAAAAAAAAGTTTTTGGCATATTTTTACATATCTATTGAAGATAAAACAAAATCCTGGTCATTTAATAGGAATAAGCAGCTCTGAGTAAAGATAAAATGGGTTAAAACATATCTATTGTCCAATCATTGTTACCTAGTAACGTCCGTAACAGATGCCGTGTAACGTCCGTAACACCAAAAAAGAGCAATAACTCAAAAAAATCATAGGAAAATTTTTTTAGACAAAAATGATTCTTAAAAATAGATGGTATGAAGAATGACTCAGTTCAAATAGAATTGGACAAAAACTAGAATTGCTTTTAAAAAGAGCAACCGAAATTAGGTCCATGGAAACTGGGTGTCTTTTTTGTAACGTCCGTAACACTTCATTTTTTAACGTAACTGAAAAATGAACCAATATTTTGCTACGAAAATGGACAGAGAAGTAGTAACCATCTAGTTTTATAACTTCCCCTAAACAGTTCACCATAATTTTACACAGATTGTGTTATATACCAATTAGAAGAGTAAAAATGTAACGTCCGTAACAAAAATAATGGCTCCCCTGTATCTTTCCACCACGTGCACGATATTTCGCGAAATTAGCGCGGCACATTCAAATAATCACGGCCGACTGTAATCACAGCTGATTTCGTAAACAAATAAACAGTAAGCACTGACGGCGTCTGCTCGAATTCTTACGTTTCAATATCCTCAATTCCTCACAAAAGGTTGTGAAAGGTACGGAAACCGATATTTGTGTCGAAAACTTATCAAAATGAAACTATAACACACAGGAGTTCCAAGCATGATGATCGAAGTTGGAATCATAGTTGAAACTCCTGTGTGTTATTGTTTCATTTTGATAAGTTTTCGACACAAATATCGGTTTCCGTACCTTTCACAACCTTTTGTGAGGAATTGAGGATATTGAGACGTAAGAATTTGAACTGATACCGACAGTGTTTACTGTTTATTTGTTTATGAAGTCAGCTGTGATTACAGTCGGCCGTGATTATTTGAATGTGCCGCGCTAATTTCGCGAAATATCGTGCACGTGGTGGAAAGATACAGGGGTGAATAGTGTCTAGTGTTTTTCGCAATTTGTGAGTTTATTACTGAAATTTAGTGTTTGCTATATTTTCTCGGCTTTTTACGCAGGAATTCATACTTTAAAACGCTGTAGCCGAAGTGTGCAACAGACCCATTACATCATTTACGATCTATCATACACTGCCCCGCAAAAAAACCGGCGCACCTGGCGCGCTGGATCATTCCGCTCGAAAATGCGAAAAAATTACAAAATTTAAAATCGTCATAACTTTTGAACTAAGAAAGTTAAAAATATTTCAAGGCCAGTGTCGGATTCCTCATACTCTCTAGTTTTTTATACATAAGCTTAAATTTTCTTTTGGTCATTTTTCCGCCCGTATGAAGAGTTTTTCCAAACCCTCGCGAAAACTGTGTTTTTGGAGCACATCTGTAAAAAGTTACTCAAACTTCTCACATCTCTTTGGGATAGAGTAGCATAGATAGACAAAATCTGAGACATGCATCAGATTCCTCAGAGTCAGGACTATCGACCTGGTTACCTCAATTTTGTCTCCAAAATTTTTTTAAGGTCGGAAAATGCACTTTTCCGAGACCATGTAAAAACCGCTTCTGAACACACAGTTTACACATGCGAAAAGATTTTAAAAGTTCAAATCGTCATAACTTTTGAACTAAGAAAGCTAAGAATATTTCAAGGCCAGTGTCGGATTTCTCATACTCTCTAGTTTTTTATGCATAAGGCCAAATTTTCTTTCCGTCATTTTTACGCCCGGATGAAGAGTTTTTCCAAACCCTCGCGAAAACTGTTTTTTTGGAGCACATCTCTAAAAAGTACTCAAACTTTCCACATCTCTTCGGGCAAAAGTAGCATAGATAGACAAAATCTGAGACATGCATCAGATTCCTCAGAGTCAGGGCTATCGACCTGGTTACCTCAATTTTGTCTCCAAAATTTTTTTAAAAGGTCGGAAAATACACTTTTCCGAGACCATGTAAAAACCGCTTCTGAACACACAGTTTACACATCCCGCTCAAACGTGCGAAAATATGTTAAAAGTTCAAATCATCATAACTTTTGAACTAAGAAAGCTAATAATATTTCAAGGCCAGGGTCGGATTCCTCGTACTTTCTATTTTTTTAAACTTAAGCTTAAATTTTCTGTCGGTCATTTTTACGCCCGTATGAACAATTTTTCCAAACCCTCGCGAAAACTGTTTTTTTGGGAGAACATTTCTAAAAAGGTACTCAAACTTTCCACATCTCTTTGGGCAAAAATAGCATAGATAGACTAAATCTGAAACCAGCATCAGATTCCTCAGAGTCAGAGCTATCGACCTGGTTACCTCAATTTTGTCTCAAAAATTTTTTTACGGTCGGAAAATGCACTTTTCCGAGACCATGTAAAAACCGGTTCTGAACATTATTAGAAATGTGGCGAGCGTTTAGAAAAACTCTTCGCACGGGCGTAAAAATGACCGACAGAAAATTTGAGCTACTGAATAAAAAACCAAAAAGTATGAGGAATCCGACCTTGGCTCTGGAATATTTTTAACTCTTTTGGTTCAAAAGTTATGACGATTTAAACTTTTATCATCTTTTCGCATGTTCGAGCGGATGTGTAAACTGTGTGTTCAGAAGCGGTCTGTACGTGGTCTCGGAAAAGTGTATTTTCCGACCTTAAAAAAATTTTGGAGACAAAATTGAGGTAACCAGGTCGATAGCCCTGACTCTGAGGAATCTGATGCATGTCTCAGATTTTGTCTATCTATGCTACTTTTGCCCGAAGAGATGTGGAAAGTTTGAGTACTTTTTAGAGATGTGCTCCAAAAAAACAGTTTTCGCGAGGGTTTGGAAAAACTCTTCATCCGGGCGTAAAAATGACGGAAAGAAAATTTGAGCTTATGCATAAAAAACTAGAGAGTATGAGAAATCCGACACTGGCCTTGAAATATTCTTAGCTTTCTTAGTTCAAAAGTTATGACGATTTGAACTTTTAACATCTTTTCGCATGTGTAAACTGTGTGTTCAGAAGCGGTTTTTACATGGTCTCGGAAAAGTGCATTTTCCGACCTTAAAAAAATTTTGTAGACAAAATTGAGGTAACCAGGTCGATAGTCCTGACTCTGAGGATTCTGATGCATGTCTCAGATTTTGTCTATCTATGCTACTTTATCCCAAAGAGATGTGAGAAGTTTGAGTAACTTTTTACAGATGTGCTCCAAAAACACAGTTTTCGCGAGGGTTTGGAAAAACTCTTCATACGGGCGGAAAAATGACCAAAAGAAAATTTAAGCTTATGTATAAAAAACTAGAGTGTATGAGGAATCCAACACTGGCCTTGAAATATTTTTAACTTTCTTAGTTCAAAAGTTATGACGATTTTAAATTTTGTAATTTTTTCGCATTTTCGAGCGGAATGATCCAGCGCGCCAGGTGCGCCGGTTTTTTTGCGGGGCAGTGTATTAATTCTAATGTTCAAAACAATAAGATTAATTAAATTTGGGCGTTAATTATATGCAGAGACGTTTTACTTGACTTAACTGAAAATAAAGATTTTAAGTGATCAGATTAAGTTAAGAAAAACTCAAATCTAAAGAAAAGATGTCAGCGGATGCCCAGTTGTCAAGTTTTTTTTTTAGAACTTTACTTCGACCTAGGGACTTGACAGTCCTTAGTTCCTGGAAACTTGACAACAATGCGTACATAGAACAAACAATTAACCGGATTAACCCACTAATGATCCCGGGTTAGTTCAAAAGAACTCCACTCATCTGTGTATACATGTAGGGAAGGTAGTTAACTATTCGTGGTCGTGGGAGTTGGAATTGCCTATACGACGAATTGAAGGCACTAGGCGAGAGCTTATCTTGTAAGTGTTTTCAAAGATAATCGCGTTTATCCGGAATGAAGACTAAAACAATGTGGAATAGGGTAGAGGAGGAAACCGAGTATACTCGGGCGTGGTCCATAAAGGGTTAATAAGTATAACAAACAAATAATAGTAACAATAATGAGTATGTATAGCTTCTTTGCATCTTCATTTGACGAATAAGCCATTGATGACGATGACGAATTCGTCAACTGTTTGCTTTTCTGATAAATTCTTTCTTTCTTACAACTTCACCTTGTGCGTGCCGTGCCCCATCCGCAGGTCTTTCCGGTTTTTCAAAAATCTCATCAATAGCTCCTAATGCACCTTCATGGTATCTGAGAGATCTCTCATTTTTATTCTCTTCTGAATAGGCCAGTCAGCCTCACCAGCCAAAGGCTTTTTTATGTTTTGCCAAATACATTGCACAAAAACAAAAATCACAGCTCTTTAAAAATAATCACAGTCACGAAAAACTATTGAAACTGAAATTGGGCCCATAACCAATTAAATTAATAAGATTTTATGGACGTTATTAATGTGTAGAGACGGTTTACTTGACTTAACCGAAAGTACTGATGTTGAGTGATTAGATTAGGTTAAGAAATAATCAAATCTGAAAGAAAGATATCAGCTGATTCAGTGTTGTTCGCTTAATGGGGCAGTTGCAAGGGTCTGAAATGTTGTGTTTTTTAAATAGAAAATGATAGTACTTGATAAGCTGAGAACAATGGTGCCTTTGGTTTCTTCTTAAGTGTCTTGATTTTGGAGATACACGCGTGTAAAGTTGCACAAATTCGTGTGTGTAGTGACGTCCTTACGCGGAATTTCCATTCAAAACAATGTATTTTGGGCCAACATCTCATTTCCGGAACAATATATGGGACTTAATTAGAAACCAAAAGCATCTTTGTTCTCAGCTCATCAAGTACTTCCATTTTCTCCATAAAAAACACAACATTTCAGACCGTTGCAACTGCCCCATTGAGTAATTTTGTACTTTGTCCATTCAAATCCATGAAAAAGGTCGAACTATTAAAGGTGCACACTGCACTTCCTCGAATCGATATATTCCATGGATTTAAATGAACGGAATACTTTCCACGCTTTATGCGACGTGCCTAGGGTGGATCTAGTAAAATCTCCTTGGGGGAGAGGAGGGGGGGGATTTTGGGCCAAAAAGAAAGGTTTCTCTCCGAAAATTCTTCAAATTGTAAGTGAAGAAGATGAGAAGCAAACAAATATATCCGGCTGTATTCGGCTGTATTCAATGGGTCTGTTGCAAACTTTTGCTACAACGATGAAGAGTGTTTCATCGTACGTAAAATCGCCCGAAAAGTCCATTGGTGGCATCAGAAAGTCATGAAATGCGATGATAAACTCACCAGAGACGTTTAATGAAATCCAAGATGGCGGTAAAATATCGAGCAACCTGTATGCATGCACCACGAACGTCCAAGGATAGCCAACCTCACAATATCGATCACACCCAATCACAACGTAAAAAACACATAACCTCTGAAGCTGTGAGGTTGTCAACGTTGGCAATCCTTGAATGTTAAAGGTGCATGCATACAGATTGCTCGATATTTTACCGCCATCTTGGATTTCATTAAACGTCTCTTGTGAGTTTATTATCGCATTTCATGACTTTCTGATGCCACCAATGGACTTTTCGGGCGATTTTACATACACGAAAAAAAAAAGATTAGTGAAATTAACCATACGATAGCTGATTTTGGCACCTGCTAGATGTTATGGTAAACTTGACCAGAAGTATGGTACATTTACCGATACTTTGAGTAAAGTCGACATGCAATCAGGTAACATCACCTAGTGCCTAGTCAAAACATAGTATACTTTTGGTTAACATTGCCATAACATCTAGCAGGTGCCAAAATAAGCTATCGTATGGTTAATTTCACCGTAGTTTTTTTTCCGTGTACGATGAAACTCTCTTTGTCGTTCTATAGCAAAAGTTTGCAACAAACCCATTCAGCAATGCTTTGGAGATGTCTACGGATATTTCCGCCCCATGTCGAAATGCCTCGGGCACGGAAAATACTCAGGTCTTCATATTTTCTACCAGGATTGCTGGAAAAGCCTCTGCAAACCGCGATCGATTGTTATTTCTATACCACAGTAGATTTTTTGACTACCCTGGTGGATTATTTGCAGGTCATGATAGTAAACAATCTATTATGGTGGATGAAAAATCTACCGTGGTGGATAAAAAATCTACTGTGGTAGAAAAAACGAAACAAAGTTAGTATATTGTCTACCGCCGGTGGCTGAGGATTTTTCAGCAATCCCGGTAGAAAGTATGAAGACCTGATTTTTTTTCCGTGTAAGGTTGACATCGTTTTATAGTCAATTATGACTCTTTGATGGCAAAATCAGAGAAAAGAATCCGCTAAAATCCAACGCTGCAAATTGAACCTACCTCCTTAATTTTCCTGTTTCCTCTTTTCATCCAATTTTGTTTCGTTCCTCTCTCTCTCTCTCTCTATTCCTTCGAGAGAATGAGAGAGAGAGAGAGAGAGAGAGAGAGAGAGAGAGAGAGAGAGAGAGAGAGAGAGAGAGAGAGAGAGAGAGACTTCCTAGAAATTGTGTGAAGTCTTTCATTCTGTCAAGGACATTCTATTTTCATCATTGCACTTCATATGATTAGGAACTCTCTCTCTCTCTCTCTCTCCCCCCCCCCATCTTTTTTTTCCATAACAAGTATTGAGTTTGTTTTCATTTGTTCAGTCTCATGTTACACGAATACAGTTGAAACGATCGCTGAGTATTATTAAAAAAAAAAAAAAAAAAAAAAAAAAATAATGAAGAAAATTAACAGAGACAGGTCGAAACAGAAGAGGTGCGGACGATTATTCGATGTAAGAGAACGAAAGGAAAGGGAGAGGGATTGAAAGCAAGTTGGAGAAGAGAGAGAAGAAAGAAGTAAAAGACGCCAGAGGAGGCATGGGGAGATTGAGGAGGGGTGTTGATTATGAAGGCTTGTAGGAGGTATAAGATCGTTCTAGGATTCGGATGAAATTAATAAATAAAGTTATATCCGCGCAATTTAATCTAGCAACTTTCAAGACTATACGACTCGTTCCCAGATATTTCTTTTTTTTTTTTTTGAACGAGTCCGGTTTTTCCTTGGTTTCCTTGGTGTGTGTGCGAGATACAAAAGCCTTGTATTTCATCTACAAATATCTTCCGCGAACAACCGTACCCTTTTTTTTTTGCAGTTCACGGAAAGAAAACAGCAGATTAAGTCATTTTAGTACTTAATTATCATATGTAGAATAAAAGTAGAATTTACGAGAAAGAGAGATAGAAAAGGGTGGCAGGAGGGGGGTTGATTTTAAATGAAATGAAGAATGGAATTAAACACAAGGAGGCTAATATTTGAAGTGGGGACAGGTGAAGGGATTCGTGGGCGGATACAGGAATTACTGTCTGCCTCTCTCTCTCCTCCCATTTGAATACGTGCGTTAGAAAAGGACGGAGATAGAGGCTAAGGTCAAGTGATGGCCCCCCCTCCTCTGATATTCTTTCCTAACACATGTGTTCAAATTTGATGAGAGAGAGGAAAAGAAAAATTCCTGTATCCACTAATGAAGGGATTCCGAAAATGGGTCAGTTGCATACTTTTGCTACATCCATATAACTCATTGTTTCTAACGTTAAATTCGGTGGAAATAACAATGCGCACAGTAAAAACGTTCAAAATCCACTCATTAATTCAGGAAATCACTTCCATTTCAAACAGCCCGCGCTACACTAGACACTATTTGCACCGGTAATCTACTACATAGACGGAACCACCGTGCATAAGTAAACAACATCGTAACTACAAAATGATGGAATTCCCTTCTAAATACATGAATTATTGGCTGCATTTGCTGTCTGGTCTTTTCGGTTTATCAAAGATTACAAAATAATATAAGAAATGCACGCATCTAAACAAAATATTCCAATGTTTGTAAGTTCTGTTCATGTTTACATAAACGAGATGGTTCCATCTATGTAGTTATAAGTCGGTGATATAGTGTCTAGTGTAGCGCGGGCTATTTGAAATGGAAGTAATTTTCTGAGTTAATAAGTGGATTTTGAAAGTTTTTAATGTGCGCATCGTTATTTTCGCCCAATTTCACGGTAGAAACAATGAGTTATATATATTGATGTAGCAAAAGTACGCAACATACTTACCCATTCATCTGCGGCGTACAGCAAAGACTTCAGTGTTTCTGCAGTGTAGGTAATGCATTAGGTTGGAACTAATTCTATTGCCTGTTTACGAATGAGTCAATTGTAAGCTTGATACATCAATATTTTTTCCAATTGGTCTTTTATAAGTCAAGCAAGTTGTTGGTTTTGTTCCTTCTCTTTCTAATGATGGCGTCATACACCTTTGATTCCAGGACCAACAAATAGATGGCTCTGAGCTGTGACAAAAAATGCACTAAAGGTGGTCTACTGAGCCTAAACGTATTGCTGTGGGTAAGTTATCTTTTCTTGAATAGCTTCTTCAAAAACATTATAGTTTGAACAACTACAAAATACAAAGACTTCAAAATATAATAGCGGCTTTTATGCATTTTGATATTTTTGATTTATCAATGTCGCCTTCTTTTGATAAAGACTTTTTTCTTTGGTGATTGGTCCCCCCTCCACCTCACCACCCCCTCCACCGTTCACCCTGGATATTTGTAATCTTTTTAAGGTACCTACTATGACTCTCAATCAGAATGCCCCTTTCAGAGTACTATGACCTTCAAAAGAAAGTCCTCTGATAGAGACCACCCTTGATAATTTTGTCCATTATTTTCTAAAGAGTTTTAGATTTTTAAGACATACTTTCAAGTGGTAATTCTCCCTGTCTCTGAAATACCTGAAAACTGCAAAATTCTTTAAAAGCGGTAAAAAAATGGAGGAATGAAAATTTCTACCAGGATACTTTCTTTTGAAAGTCATAGTACGTCATGGATATTGAAATCTTGAAATTAGGCCCTAAGAGTTCCGTGATCGCAGACCGCCATGCCATACTCTCCTTATACAGGGTGGTAAGAAAAAAAGTTTCCACTGCGGTTTTTTCGAAAACGGCTGCGAATTTTGAAAAACGGCCAAACACGTGTCCAATAATATCGAGGGGGACCCATTTTGGGGGGGGGTTATTTTTTTCGGTGCCCCCCTGGGAGGGGCGAGGGAGGAGGTCACTTCCGTTTTTCTTATGGGAGTCCTATTTTTTTATTTCAATATCTGAAAGAACGTAAAAAAAGAAACTTTTTGGCGCAAACCGAAGGTCGATATAGTTTTTGGTTTTCGATATATCGAAGGTCAAAGTTCGATATGGACCTATTTTCAAAAAATCATTACTCCACTTTGAGATACCGGAATTTAAAAAACTAGGGGTCTAAAATACTCCAAAAAGCAAGCCCATATTAGAAAAAAATATGAATTTGACACAAATTTAGCCAAAAATAGGGTTTAGCGCCCCCGAAAATTGTCAACGTTTTTACCCTCCAGGAGGGCCCATCAGACAAATTCCTTGAGACGACCCCTATCGAGTGATACATCGATCAAAAGGGCATACCAAACTGAGCTTTTTGGCGCAAACCAGAGGTCGATATCGCTTTTCACATTCGAGATATCGAATTTGGTAAATCTAACTTTGACATTCGATATCTCGAATGTGAAAAGCGATATCGACCTCTGGTTTGCGCCAAAAAGCTCAGTTTGGTATGCCCTTTTGATCGATGTATCACTCGATAGGGGTCGTCTCAAGGAATTTGTCTGATGGGCCCTCCTGGAGGGTAAAAACGTTGACAATTTTCGGGGGCGCTAAACCCTATTTTTGGCTAAATTTGTGTCAAATTCATATTTTTTTCTAAAATAGGCTTGCTTTTTGGAGTATTTTAGACCCCTAGTTTTTTAAATTCCGGTATCTCAAAGTGGAGTAATGATTTTTTGAAAACAGGTCCATATCGAACTTTGACCCTCGATATATCGAAAACCAAAAACGATATCGACCTTCGGTTTGCGCCAAAAAGTTTCTTTTTTTTACGTTCTTTCAGATATTGAAGTAAAAAAATAGGGCTCCCATAAGAAAAACGGAAGTGACCCCCTCCCCCGCCCCTCCCAGGGGGGCACCGAAAAAAATAACCCCCCCCCCCCCCCAAAATGGGTCCCCCTCGATATTATTGGACGCGTTTTTGGCCGTTTTTCAAAATTCGCAGCCGTTTTCGGAAAAACCGCAGTGGAAACTTTTTTTCTTAACACCCTGTATATAGGTATTCTTAGCCGGACACACTATGTCGCGTTAAGGCGTAAAACTCCAAGAATTGTATGCTTCTAAACGAAACATTCAAATGTTTGTAGGTTATGTTGATGTTTACATATAAACGCGGTGGTTCCGCCTATGTAGTTGCACGTCGGTGATAATAGCTGTGATAATAGTGCGTCGACCGTCGGGTGTATAGCGCGGGTTGTTTGAAACAGAAGTGATTTCCTGAGGTAATGCATGGATCTTGAAAGTTTTCCCTGTGCGCATATCGTTATTTTCGCCGAATTTTACGTTATAGAACCGATATGTCATATTGTTAAATCAAAAGTACGCAGCAGACCCATTAAAATAAAGTATAGATAAAAACAAAAAATTAAATAAAATAAAAAATGAAGACTCGCTTGCGCGAATAAAATTGCTAAGGTCGGACGCGTTTTGTGAGGACACGGCTGGGCATCACCTGCAGCGAAACGCATCCAACCTTAGCAATTTTATTCGCACAAGTGAATCTTAATTTACTATATTTTAATTAATTGTATTACTTGCATCGCTCTCTCCTTTTTATTAATTTGCAAATAGTGATAGAACCCATCATGCGAGTTTGAGGAAATTCTTTGAAACATTAAAGGACGTGCGAAAGGAGATCGAATGAGCATTAGAAGCGAGCACCCCCACGTCCCCCACCTGTCGATGAAATCCCCTTCAGTCAATAATATACATATGTGACCAAATCAAGAGGAAGTTGAGACGATAGTTTTTGAGCGCTATGACGGGACCAATAAGAAAAATGAACAATGAGGCTGTTGCACACTTTTCCTAAAAGCGATTTAATAGTCGACTCTGATACAAAACCCTCGAAAAATAACGGATGGTGGCACTGAAAACTTCCGAAATCCACTTCTAAACACAATAAAGGCTTTTATTTGCGCGAGCGTAATGGTGGCTTAGGGCGGCAATAATGGGAGTTAGCATGATATTTGAGACCTGACATCATCATGACATCATCATAGTTGTCAACAATGTCAACATGTCAATATAATGTCGGTTGACGTCATGATGATGTCAGGTCTCAAATCTCATGCTAACTGTCAACAAGCTGATTATTTTTACCAGCCCCCCTCCCCCTCTTAAGAATTCCAACAATGTTCGGCAAATTGTATGATTTAATGAGGTCTAATTAACGTTTCACTCCGCCCTTTATTTGAAGCGCATCCAGAATATCACTTTTCAGCGCTCTTGTTTCAAAATAACGCAACCTATAAAGCAAAGCCTTTGGTTATTTAAGCAAACGAATGGATGCAGATAAAATTAAACCCGCAGTGCTATAACGCTTTCGCAACCCAAGTTTGTCGAGTAATGGAGCTAAGGAATGCAATCGTCCATGTGCCCTACATTGGGGTTTCTCTCAATTTCATTATCAAACCAACCAATGGCTTGGTTTTCGTGAAAGTAATTTTATACACATTCAGTAACTTAAATGACAAGAGGATATTCGAATTTGGAGGATATTGAGTATACCATTTTATCGCACGAGGGAACATAGAGATCGTAAAAGAATACAAAATAATCAACGGAACACAAAAGTTTCGATACACATATATTTGAGTTTTCGAGCGAATCGTTTCACACATTTGCCAGATTTTTGTAATACAGTTTGTTCAAAAAGTTCTGCCAGGCTCACTTAAAAAAAAAAAAAAAAAAAACAAAAAAAAAAAAAAAAAAAAAAAAAAAAAAAAACAAAAAAAAAACGGTAAGTATTTAATTTTGATAAAGAAGGGGTTTGCGCATTAGCTTGTGCATATTTTGCAGAATATCTTATGTATAATTAACAAGTCAATATATGATTCTGCCAGCCTACAACTGAAAAAACATGCGCATGTTGTTTGTCGAATAACGTTCGTGCTTTTCGACTTGTAGTCCAGACCAAAGATTACTTATACATACAGATATGGCATTAGCCCGAATTTTGTTAAGTCGACTCCGGCCGTGATACAACCGGGCATACAGAGGGGATCATAAAGATTACAGAGAAAAGATTTCCATGTTTGTCTGTTACAAAACTGTTCCATGTTCCACGTTCCACTGTTCACGTTCGGTGTTTGTTCTAGTTCCGCAAACAAACACAGGAAAAGTGGGAAACGTAATCTTTTCGAACCAGAAATCTGTAATCTTTATGATCCCCTCTGTATGCCCGGTTGTATCATGGCCGGCGTTTTATCCATTTTTCACTTAACACGGGCGAGATGGCTAATGCCATATCTGTATGTATAAGTAATCTTTGGTCCAGACAACCGGGGATTTTAGCTTGCAAGTGTTGGAGTATTATACCTGAGATTCGATTCTTATGTATTATTGGGTCGCTGAATCTGGATCTGAACTTAGCGTACGAATCAGAGAGGCGGAGAGACCGCCATTTTCCGAAACGACGGTCAAAATAACGTTTTTTAGGCTTATTTTGCTTATACAACTCGAGCGCTATTGATCAAATGCAAAAAATACTTCAGAACAACATTAAATTCCGTGAAATTTCCAACAAAAAGTATCAGATTATTTTTTCAAAAATATCGAAACTGAATCAATGAGCTACAGAGCCTCGAAAAATTGTGAAATTAGTCCGTTGCGGCGCATGACCGCTAAACGGTCGTCTTTGCGCCGCGCCGGCCACCTCACCGCGCGCTCGCTCCTCACCTCACCTTTGCATCCTGTAAAATACAAATTAAGAAGAACAAATTACGTCAATTCGGCGTATCTTTTTAGGGCCTCAAACTGTGTCACTCAGTTCCACACCACCCAGAAGGTCGATTAGGTCAATGGTGCTCTTCCAGAGCACCATTGGCCCGTTTTGGAGACATCACCGTTTTGCCCATGTTACATAGCCATGACTTGTCAGTGAAACGGCCCCAGTTTCAAAAGATATGAATTCCCTTGAGGGCGATCGACTCCATTTGCAAAGCTAAGTCGAAAGAGGGGTCACAAGCTGGGTTTTGGAGACATCACCGTTTTGCCCATGTTACATAGCCATGACTTGTCAGTGAAACGGCCCCAGTTTCAAAAGATATGAATTCCCTTGAGGGCGATCGACTCCATTTGCAAAGCTAAGTCGAAAGAGGGGTCACAAGCTGGGTTTTGGAGACATCACCTTTTTGCCCATGTTACATAGCCATGACTTGTCAGTGAAACGGCCCCAGTTTCAAAAGATATGAATTCCCTTGAGGGCGATCGACTCCATTCGCAAAGCTGAGTCGAAAGAGGGGTCACAAGCTGGGTTTTGGTGACATCAGCTTTTTGCCCATGTTACATAGCCATGACTTGTCAGTGAAACGGCCCCAGTTTCAAAAGATATAAAAACCCTTGAGGGCGATCGACTCCATTTGCAAAGCTGAGTCGAAAGAGGGGTCACAAGCTGGGTTTTGGAGACATCACCTTTTTGCCCATGTTACATAGCCATGACTTGTCAGTGAAACGGCCCCAGTTTCAAAAGATATGAAAACCCTTGAGGGCGATCGACTTCATTTGCAAAGCTGAGTCGAAAGAGGGGTCACAAGCTAGGTTTTGGAGACATCACCGTTTTGCCCATGTTACATAGCCATGACTTGTCAGTGAAACGGCCCCAGTTTCAAAAGACATGAAAACCCTTGAGGGCGATCGACTCCATTTGCAAAGCTGAGTCGAAAGAGGGGTCACAAGCTGGGTTTTGGAGACATCACCTTTTTGCCCATGTTACATAGCCATGACTTGTCAGTGAAACGGCCCCAGTTTCAAAAGACATGAAAACCCTTGAGGGCGATCGACTCCATTTGCAAAGCTGAGTCGAAAGAGGGGTCACAAGCTGGGTTTTGGAGACATCACCTTTATGCCCATGTTACATAGCCATGACTTGTCAGTGTACCGGCCCACTGTGGAGCGAGGTATATGGAGGCAGCGGACATAGGCTTATTTCAGGGATACCTGCACTCTCAGTAATGTGCAATACATGAATTCCTACGTATTTCTTGCGTAGAGTTCAATTTCAGCAATGGTTTCACCATAAAAGGGCTTCTTTTGAAAATAAATCCGTATCTTACATAGTAACAACTATTAAAATTTGTATTTAAAACCATCCCTTTTACGCCCCCTCATTTTCATTTATTTCTCCGTAGTTTTTTCGCATTCAAAGTAAAAATCTGACCAGTTTCATTCTCATTCTTATCAAGGAAAATTGGAGCTCTAGATGCGAATGAACCAGCGTTGCCAAATTTCTCGAAAAGTTCGTACATAATAATATCCTTTTTTTTGTTTTGTTCTTGTTTTGTTTTGTTTTATGATGATTTTTTAATAAACATAAAAAAATAAATGACGCAGCAGTTAGAAGCAGAAAAACGCGAGAACATAATGCAGAGCCCAATAAAATACAGGAAAAAAGGCTGGATTCATTTACTTTTACAGATTAGTTAGTCGCACTTTTAAAGCCCTTTGAGGACTGCAAAAGCGTGTACAAATCACCATTTTTTAATACCCGACATTTTCGCCTGTATAAGATACGACCGTGTAAACGTAATATAAAGAATACTGACTCTGACTGTGACAATAGAAATGTATTAAGGAAATTAGGTTCGAACGGAGATCTATGATATCAGATCAGGGCTGCCGTTATGCGTATAACTATACACATTTTCCCATTAGCTCAATGTCAAGCTTTTGAATTTCCCGCCAAATTTCGTAACAGTGTATCAGATGTCATCCTAAGATGTTAAAGGTACTGCGATTTGTCTAAGATAACGGATAGACTATGGGTTTTAAGTTTAAAATCATGATTAGAGAGATCCACATCGCATCGTAGCGATGAGAAGAAAAGCTATTTGTGATAACACGAACGTTCGAAATGGATACCAACGCAAAGTAGAACGGAAAGTAACCTAAATAGGCGCATAGTTTTTTTTTCAGGACTAAAATTTTAATTAACGATCTTGACTTAAAATACTCGCTATGACAATATTTTGGTCACTCCAGTTTGCAAACTTCGATGAAAATCAGGATTCTCGGAAAAAAAATACTTATTTTTAAGTATTTAAATGAGATGATGATGGGGGGGGGGGGTCAGGATTTCTGAGGTGGAAAATCACGATGATATAATAAATATCAAGATTTTGAATCCATATATCTTTTATTCTTCCAAAGAATTTGAAACATTCGAAACTTGGGACACGGTGCTAGCCAACTGCAGTTTCTGGGCATTTTTCGGCCTGATTCACAAATATGTTTTCTTCAATTCCTCGAAAGTTTGCAAATATTTGCAGCCAAATCTGCCATGTACGGGTGCAGAAGAGTCCCGGGAACACGAAAATTGCCATCCCGACCCTGAGATAGCCTGAGCTAAGAAGGATATGGCCCGAAATAGCTTAAAAAAACTCGTTTTAAGGAGCATTTGGCAACGTTGCTTTTTTGAAGTCAAAATTGTTGGTAAAAATTTAAAATGTATGATCAATTTCATCCTCTAGTATTGCTCTACGACCTCCAATAGCCCAATTGGACCTAAAAGGGCTTGTAAGTTCATAATTTTGCATGATAGTTGGGGGAACTGGCTTTTCAAATTTGACCAATTTTGCTGTCTGCACGAGGGACGTAACTTTGATCAAAGTTTTTGCTCAGGAAAATCATCAAACATGAAAAAACCATGTTTCTACTAGTTACTTAGTGGTAAGAAGAGATAGTGT
This sequence comes from Trialeurodes vaporariorum, assembly GCA_011764245.1. NCBI lineage: Eukaryota > Metazoa > Arthropoda > Insecta > Hemiptera > Aleyrodidae > Trialeurodes > Trialeurodes vaporariorum. Next base: position 9,403,721 of record VMOF01000220.1, read on the forward strand.
GACCGGTTGAATTTGCATTTTGAACACCTTCAATTTTGATGCTATGTCCGCAGTCTAACATGGGGACGCTCAACAGTGCAGCCCCAGCTTCAAAGGATATGAAAACCCTTGAGGGCGATCGACTCCATTTGCAAAGCTGAGTCAAAAGAGGGGTCACAAGCTGGGTTTTGGAGACATCACCTTTTTGCCCATGTTACATAGTCATGACTTGTCAGTGAAACGGCCCCAGTTTCAAAAGATATGAAATCCCTTGAGGGCGATCGACTCCATTTGCAAAGCTGAGTCGAAAGAGGGGTCACAAGCTAGGTTTTGGAGACATCACCGTTTTGCCCATGTTACATAGCGATGACTTGTCAGTGAAACGGCCCCAGTTTCAAAAGACATGAATTCCCTTGAGGGCGATCGACTCCATTTGCAAAGCTGTGTTGAAAGAGGGGTCACAAGCTGGGTTTTGGTGACATAACCTTTTTGCCTATGTTACATAGCCATGACTTGTCAGTGAAACGGCCCCAGTTTCAAAAGACATGAAAACCCTTGAGGGCGATCGACTCCATTTGCAAAGCTGAGTCGAAAGAGGGGTCACAGGCTGGGTTTTGGAGACATCACCTTTATGCCCATGTTACATAGCCATGACTTGTCAGTGAAACGGCCCCAGTTTCAAAAGATATGAATTCCCTTGAGGGCGATCGACTCCATTTGCAAAGCTGAGTCGAAAGAGGGGTCACAAGCTGGGTTTTGGAGACATCACCTTTTTGCCCATGTTACATAGCCATGACTTGTCAGTGAAACGGCTCCAGTTTCAAAAGATATGAAAACCCTTGAGGGCGATCGACTCCATTTGCAAAGCTGAGTCGAAAGAGGGGTCACAAGCTGGGTTTTGGAGACATCACCTTTTTGCCCATGTTACATAGTCATGACTTGTCAGTGAAACGGCCCCAGTTTCAAAAGATATGAAAACCCTTGAGGGCGATCGACTCCATTTGCAAAGCTGAGTCGAAAGAGGGGTCACAAGCTGGGTTTTGGAGACATCACCTTTTTGCCCATGTTACATAGTCATGACTTGTCAGTGAAACGGCCCCAGTTTCAAAAGATATGAAAGCCCTTGAGGGCGATCGACTCCATTTGCAAAGCTGAGTCGAAAGAGGGGTCACAAGCTAGGTTTTGGAGACATCACCGTTTTGCCCATGTTACATAGCCATGACTTGTCAGTGAAACGGCCCCAGTTTCAAAAGATATGAATTCCCTTGAGGGCGATCGACTCCATTTGCAAAGCTGTGTCGAAAGAGGGGTCACAAGCTGGGTTTTGGTGACATCACCTTTTTGCCTATGTTACATAGCCATGACTTGTCAGTGAAACGGCCCCAGTTTCAAAAGACATGAAAACCCTTGAGGGCGATCGACTCCATTTGCAAAGCTGAGTCGAAAGAGGGGTCACAGGCTGGGTTTTGGAGACATCACCTTTATGCCCATGTTACATAGCCATGACTTGTCAGTGAAACGGCCCCAGTTTCAAAAGATATGAATTCCCTTGAGGGCGATCGACTCCATTTGCAAAGCTGAGTCGAAAGAGGGGTCACAAGCTGGGTTTTGGAGACATCACCTTTTTGCCCATGTTACATAGCCATGACTTGTCAGTGAAACGGCCCCAGTTTCAAAAGATATGAATTCCCTTGAGGGCGATCGACTCCATTTGCAAAGCTGTGTCGAAAGAGGGGTCACAAGCTGGGTTTTGGAGACATCACCTTTTTGCCCATGTTACATAGTCATGACTTGTCAGTGAAACGGCCCCAGTTTCAAAAGATATGAAAACCCTTGAGGGCGATCGACTCCATTTGCAAAGCTGAGTCGAAAGAGGGGTCACAAGCTGGGTTTTGGAGACATCACGTTTTTGCCCATGTTACATAGCCATAAGTTGCCAGTGAGGCGGCCGCGGCGAAAGGTGGCCGTTTAGCAGTTATGCGCTGCAACCAGAGATTACTAAGCCGAAGAGATATGGCATAACGATTCAAAAGTGTTATTCGACTCCTACGAAGTATGCAATGTGGCGAACGCTGGTGATTGTAAACATTGTTACTACTGTTGATGTTTGAATGAGATTTGACAAGAACGCCACTAACTATAAATTAATAAGATTAATAAAGTGTTTGGGAAGTTTAATGAGCTCTAGGTATATTTTGTACGTGAATCTGATAATCTAAGTCACTTTAATCATCCCATCGTCCATTAAATGACAAACATTTAGATGCTGCAGAGAATCTTACCTCATTTCCAACAAAATGAATAACAACAATGTTTACGGTCAGTAGCGTACTGCATGCTGTATCACAGCCATTCTGCAGGCGTTTTTTACGGAGCCCGGCCAACGGTTTTTTAACACGGCGGAGATAGGAAGTGCCTTATCTCTTAAGCTTTGTAATCTCTGGCTGCAATGGACTAATTTCACCATTTTTCGTGGCTCCGTAGCGTATTCAGTTTTGACCTTTTTGAAATAATGGTCCGAGACTTTTTCGCTGTAAATTTGAAAAACTTTAATTTCGTAGTAAAATATTTCTTCCAAATGAGCACTCGCGCTCGAGTTATGAGCAAAATAAACCAAAAACCGTGATTTCGGAAAATGGCGGCTTTTCCGCCACTTTTTTCCGTACTCTAAGTTCAGATTCGGATTCAGCGACCCAGAATACATCAGACTCAACTCTCAGACATAATTCTCCAACACTTGCGCAAGCTAGGGTCCATGTTACTCTCCGTTGCGTCGCTTGAACTAATAACTGTGCATGGAATAGTAAAGGGATCGTTTCTCTATCCAGGATAAGCGTCCGAGTTGTCGGCCCCGTCTCAGGTCTCCGTCTCTGCGACTACAAAGATTACACAATTTGAGGGGAGATTCGAGGAAAATTGGACTCGCCCACTCCAGTGGTTCCTCTTGCAGACGGGGTTTATTACCCGCAGACGATAGAACCGCGGTCGCCGAAGGGTTGGATGTTCGTTCCAAACCCCCCCCCCCTCCCCCCCGTTGTAACGTTATATGCTATTCCGTTGTACAGCTCTGCCCCGAGTCAAATTTCAAAGGTTGGCGGTTCCGACTCTCGGCCAGTGGCGTAGCGTGCAATTTGACAATTTTGTATTGTGTCTATTTAAACCTATGTAATAGGTCGAATGCGAAGGGGTTCACCGAACACCCAGTAGTTCCATGGGTTGAAATGGACGAACTGCAACGTTGCCAAATTGCACGCTACGCCGCGCCACTGCTCTCGGCACCCCTGGTTGCGAGAGCCGGAACCGCTAACCTTTGAAATTTGACTCGGGGCAAAGCTGTGCAACGGAATAGCATATAACGTTACAAGGTAAACACCCCAGTAGCCGACGCACCCCTAAGATTTGCACCAGTGCCCGACACCCATTTTTCACACTGTAAAAAGTACCTACTAGTTTGGTGGCAAATACTATGGTGTTTGGGTGGTTTTTTCTAAGACCTCAAACGCAGTGGCGTTTGCGTGCCATCTGGCAACAATGCAACCACTCCATTTAAACACATTAAATGTATCGAACTTTCCTTGTGCACTTTGCACCCCCTGAATTCGACTTTTACCTGAGTTTAAATGGATAGAATACATTGTTGCCAAGTTGCACGCGACGCCACTGCTCAAACGTGAAATGTATAGTTGGGTAGGTACTGGTTCAAATTTCAGGTGTGTTGGCTACAAGGGTGCTTACCTTAGATGAGCAGGATATTTGCTTTTAAGATGAGGGGGGTCCCTTCATTAAGGGTTGTTGTTTATAAAAATAATTAAAAAAAAAAAAAAAAAAAAAAAAAAAAAAAAAAATCATATTAATTCAGGAAGTTAGGGGTTCCAAATGACTTTTCCCTGCCAAAAATTGATCATGTACTGTTCATGTACCGTCCGAGCTTTTAGCTGCATTCTATCTAAATGAGCAGGAAATTTGCTTTAAAGCTTAGAGAGATACTTCATCAAGGGTTGTTATTGATGAAAATAATTTAAAAAAATAATAATAATAATATAGGAAGTTATACGGGTTTCCAAATGACTTGGACAAATAATAAGTAATTTATTTTGCTCGCTCAAATCTCAAATCCGATGCTGTATATTTCAGTTCCATTTTTATTTCTATACTTGAAATTAGGCTTTATGAATCATTTATATTCATACAGATAAGTATTTAAGTATAATTATGCAAACTTACCCATGCACAAAGTAAGATAATTTTTAATTTTTTTTTTATTCTTTCGCCAGCTACTCGGCTGTATTCAGGTTTTGGTTGGCGTCTGTATCATAATGGACACGGGGAAGGTTCATCTATACTACTCGATGATAGCGGACATTGCGTCAGTGAACTCAGTATCTTACATAGCCTATTTAATCTGCGTGGTCGGAGCTGCCGTCATTGTCATAGGCCTTGTTGGATGTTGTGCAGTCGTTAAAGACCAGCGACCGCTATTAACCACGGTGAGTTTTTTGTTTTGTTTTTTAGCAACTAACGGGAACTCGGAAATAATGGGGCTGTTGCAAATTTTTGCTGTAAGCGAGTTTTCGTCGGTTCATCTGGAGTGAAAACCTCAAAAAATAACGATGGCAGCACTAAAAATTTCCGAAATCCACTCCTAAACTCAATAATTTTTGTGAATTTTGCTGGTCTTTACATTAGATTGAACTATTCATTTGCTTGTAGCAAAAGTTTGCAAGAGCCCCATTTAATCAAAAAGAGTAGGTACTTTTAACAAGTTATTTAAACCTTGAAATACTGCTGAGAAGTTTTGCATTAAGCTATGGATCGAAAACTATGATTTTTATGATTTTTTTTTTTTTTTTTTTTTTTTTTTTTTTTTTTTTTTTTTTTTTATCTCAGACCACAGTGCGAAACTTTCAGATAGTTTCGAGACGAGGAGAAGGGAGGAGAATCTGGCTTGACCACTACTTTTTGACGATCTCATGCGACCAAAGTGTGACGCAACGAACTTGCAACTTTTATGAGCAATAAAAAGATCTTGAGACAAGTATAATGGGTACTTACCCCTCCATACAATAATTGTACTTTTCCCGCGTGCTTTATTCATTTATGTTTTTAATTATCCATCTATATATTTAATTTTTTTCCTCTTTTTTTTTTCTTTCAGTACTTCATTTGCTTAGTTGCCTTGATTGCCAGCAATCTAAGCGTATCAATCGGGACCGCCTTTTATCGGCAACACATTCTAACAGGGCTCTCTGAGCGGCTATATAAACAATTGATCAATCAGTATGGTTACCCGAACAAGGATCTCCCACACCCTTCAGAGACGCACATTTTCACGCAAGCAATGGACTTCGCTCAATACTCGGTAAGAGTACTTAGATATAGATACTCTAGGTAAGAGAGCAGAGCTTAGTGAAGGCAAAGCTCATACTGATGACATTTACTTGGTTTGCTGATTTTTTCCTCTTTTTTACACACAAGTTTAGAAATGGACAAATTGCAACAATAATGGCAGATTTCGCGGTAAAGATGTAAGTTCGTCCAAAATAAAAGCACATGCGAGCAGAGCTACCGTATTTTGCGTATAATATAAGACATTTTTCAATTCAGCGATGATTCCACCGGTTGAGAAAAGATTACACATGACTGTACTGCACGAAAGCACTCTGACCCGTTATCTTTTCTCAATCGGTGGAAACGCCCACAATTTATTAAAATAACCGCACGTTTTTTAAAGTCATCGACGACTCCACCGGTTGAGAAAAGATTACAGATGCGAGTATTATTTTCATTCATTACAGTCGTACGCTGAACTGAACTGTGTAATCTTTTCTCAGCCATTGGAATCATCGGTGAATTGAAAAATGCCATTGAGAGAGACAAAACAGGACAAAGAAAATAGAGACACGTAAGCGCGTGAGGACAAAGAGAAACGTAGGTCTGTAAAGAGGGGTCTCTCCACCTGCGAATGTAGAAGCGCGAATTGACTGCTGGAGCCAAATGGGCTTCTTTGTTGTCGATACATCAGCCTCGAGCTATCGACTGCAAGGCAGCTCATTGGCTCAATCACTTTATTCCGCGCTTTTACATTCGCAGGTGGAGACCCCTTCAGTATGAATGGACAAGTGCTTGTACATTAGAGTGATGAGGAGCCTTTGTCACTACTCGCGCTCCTTCAATTCGATGCGTAGGCAAAAACAAGACCGCAAAGCATGAACAGTTATCTGTCACTGCTCATACGCAAATCAATGGCTGGTCGATGAAGGAGAATCGAATGACGCGCTAAACTGCGTAAAAGAATACTATTTGCTCCTGTGAAAGACTTTATTCGGCGTAGTTTTTCATGAAGGGTATTTATTATAAAACCCTCGTTTTGAGCAAAACTGAATTAGATTTTAGATTACTTTTTGAATTCTTCCTTACATATTGTGGAATGTGGCTTAGAGTCAGGGGCGCCATTTCAGATTTTCCTTGGGGGGGGGGGGGGGGGGCAAGGCCCTCCAAAAATTTGGATGACCTTTTTTTTTTTTTTTTTCCTTACATCTTAAAAAAATCTCTATCTCTCTGACTTGATTGTGGGGGGGGGGCTCCAAAAATTTGAATGACTTTTTTTTTTTTTTTTTTTGCCTTGCATCGTAAAAAAAATCTCTCTGACTTGATTTTTCGGCCACATTGAAAATCCTTGGGGGGGGGCAATTGCCCCCCCTGCCCTCCCCCAAATGGCGCCCCTGCTTAGAGTTTGGCATGGGCGGATCCAGCAATTTGGCAATCATACATTCTGCCTATTTGAACCCATGAGAAACAATCGATTCTTGAGGTGGCACTTTTTCTAATCGATTGTTTCTCATGAATTCAAATGGGAGGAACCCACAGTTGCCAGATAACTGAATCTGCTTTCGGAGTTTCGCGTCGGATTGGTAATAAAGAATGAAGGCTAATGGGGCTCTTGCAAACTTTTGCTATTATGGGTATTGAAGTGTTGATTCTTGAATAAAAACCTGTAAAAATGACGATATATGCGTGCACTAAAAAATCACGAAATTCGCTCTCAGTTTCGGGCTTAACGGCGGAGAGACGCAGGTATCATGGGAGATTACTATCTAAGGGGTGTCTCCACCTGCGAATGTAAAAGCGCGAATAAACTGATTGAGCCAATGAGCTGCCTTGAAGTCGATAGTTCGAGTTCGATGTATCGACAACAAAGAAGCTCATTGGCTCAATCAGTTTATTCGCGCTTTTACATTCGCAGGTGGAGACACCCCTTAAATTGAGACGTATCTCTGCGTTTCCGTAGAGAAAGTGACATAATAGACAGGAATCTCCCATGATACCTGCGCTGAATCGCCATTACGAACTTGCCTTTATAGCAGTAATGTGAGCTTATTACTAAATTTTAGACTTCCTTCGAGTGATTTTCGTGATTTTCGCTGGTTTTTACATAAAATTGGACTATTAATTTGCTGCAAAAGTTTGCAAGAGCCCCACTTTACACAAACTTACCTTTTATTACATAGATATAATGGACCCGATTACCGCAGGAATCTTTAAACTGTATTCCTGAATTCTCTTGTACCTATATTTATTGATTATATGTATGGTATATAAACTCTTAACTTCCGAATCCTGTAAATAATCCTCCCGTATAAATAACTGATAACTATCCTTTTAACTTCTAAATCCCATCTTTTCATTTGTTTCATTCTTCTTAGTTGGTTTTCTTGGTGCTTTTGAGAACTTGGGCTTAGGAAAGGACCTCAAAATTAAAGTAGGTACCTATTTCAATGATAAAAAAATTTAAAAAAAAACAACCCTGAGCACCAGTTTTTTTCGACGCTCAGTCTTGATCTCTTTTAAATTACATTTTTCAGTTTTCATTTTTGTTTGTTTGTTTTTTGTTTTGCAGTTCAACTGCTGCGGGATTTACAATGATGCGGACTACATGCAATCCAAATGGCGCAACAGGAGCACTTCGATAAACGAACCAAAGAACGTACCCAGCTCGTGCTGCGTTTTGCCTAACAAGCATGATGTTTCCATCACGAGGAGTCCTATCAGCGCTGTTTCAACCGTATTCCATGGGGTGAGTAAAATTTCTTTTTGTTTTGTACTATCAACGAATTAAAGACTGTAGTAAAATTTTCACAAGCTAAGTTTCGCCTTTAAGGTTCATGGTCGACAACTCTTCATACCTATACCTACTCCTCACACCTTGCAGGCGAGGGGCTAGGGCGGGTGGGGGTGGGGTGGGAGAGCCGTTGCCAATCAGTGCACGCATATAGATTGCAGCAGTGGTTGCTCAGAGTCCCTTAACGGAAATATTGTACAGGATACCCTTGATACAGACCACCTGGAAAGGGCATTTTTCTCAAAAACTACTGAAACAAATGTTTTGTAACAAAGAAATAGGGGAAAATACCTGACTTTGGACCCTCTCCGCCTATAAATAGTCTCTTAAACAGCTTCATTTGTTTCATCATTGTACCTTACTAATTTGTCCTAAATTTTGTGCTAAGTTCTCTGTACCTGAGTCTCACAATCTAAATTTTGTAAGTAAGCGAGAAAAAAATATTCATTGAGAATGTGGACGGGGGAGAGAGGTTCCTTTGCCACCACTTTTCAGTCATTTAAAGAGATGACTCACTAGCGGATTCAGGAATTTTCCTTCTCTCTCCTCTCTCATTTGATCGCGTGTGTTAGAAAAAGACAGATTAGGAGCAGTCACGTGACTTTTACCCCCTTTTCTATCCTTTTCCGAGAGATGCGTTCGAATAGACAGAGAGAGAGAAGGAGAATCCTCCATTGAGACGACTAACAAAAAATTCACTGCTATGAATCATTAAACAAGTACTATGACCTTCAAAAGAAAGTTTATTGGTCAAAATTTTTACTCTTTTAAATCTAGGCAACCTTTAGACAATTTTGCGGCTTTCAAGTGTTTAAAGACTCGAATGCCCTGCTTTCAGAGTGCGTCAAAACTTCTATACAGGGTGTAACAAAACTAATGTGCCTAACTTCTGGAGTATATATTTGAGGCCAAAATAAGACTTTTTTCCCGTATAAACATGGGTCCGGAAATGCCCCCTTTTTGAGCTACAGTCCTCCAAAGTTTTAAAAAATATCTGGTTTTTCTGGCATAGCGGCCACCATTATGGACCGAATATTATGAAAATTGGTGTCCTAAGGTAATTTTATGTGTAGAATTCATTAATGATCTCGAAAAAATCAAAAATCAAGTCTGATTGTACTTCTCAGGCAATCTTGTACCCTTAACTTAACGGGACAAATTTTATGTTACAGATTAAAAATTTGAAAAATAATTACTACTAGCAGATGGCAAAAACTCTTAGAAAGACTTTTGGTCCCTTGCATTTTTTTGATACTACACGTTTTACGCGAGATAATTACCCCACAATGTGGAAAAGTCAGCGCTTTTACTATGGCAGGCAGCCCAAAGAAGCAGCGGAGTGGCGGGTTGCATTGTGCATGCATACTTACTGCCGCTCACCGTGGTAAAAGCGCTGACTTTTCCATGTTGCGCAGTATTTACCTTGCTTAAAACGCGTCGTATCAAAAAAATGCAAGGGACCAAAAATCTTTCTAAGAGTTTTTGCCATCTGCTAACAGTAATTATTTTTCAAATTTTTAATCCGTAACATAAAATTTGTCCCGTTAAGGATACAAGATTGCCTGAAAAGTACAGTCAGACTCAATTTCTGATTTTCTCCAGGTCGTTAATGGATTCTTCACATGAAACTACCTGGGGACACCAATTTTCATAATATTCGGCCCTGGTGGTCGCTATGTTAGAAAAGCCAGACATTTTTTAAAACTTTGAAGGGCTGTAGCTCAAAAAGGGGGCATTTCCGGACCCATGTTTATAGGAAAAAAAAGTCTTATTTGGCTTCAAATATATGCTCCAGAAGTTTGGCACATTAGTTTTGTTACACCCTGTATATTGGAAACAACAGGAAATTCAACAATAAGAATTTTGACCTTTGAAAGTCATAGTCCCTGTAGATTCTATTTTGATTTTTCTTTCAGTTTGAAAAACCTTGGCAAAATCCCCAACCAAAAAATGGGAAAGCATGTCAAAGTAATGAAGATGAAGGTCACTTAGATTACCGATACAAACAAGGATGCTTCCATTTCATCGACAATTGGTTCAAGATGGAGAGCAATTTCATTGTATTTCTTTGCCTGGCTTCGGCTCTACTGCAGGTGAGCTATTTCATAAGAGATTATAAAAAATTGAAAAAAAATAAATAAAAAATTCAAGACTTACTAGTAGCATTGACTGATAAAATTTGCTTAAAAAATGTCATCAATTAGATTAAAAAACTAATAGAAGTAAATTGTGTAAAAGAGATGTAAAAGAGATGTAAAAAAGTGCATAAGACATAAGATCTAAAAAAGAACTGAAATAAACCTTACGATAAACAACTTTAGAAGACAAATTTCAAAAGTTTGTTTTTGAAACAGGATTCCTGTATTTGAACTGCAAGGAGTGAGCAAACGGTCTCCCATTAGACCGAGAATAACACCAAGCGCAAAACAAAAACAGTACATTGTTTCTAACAAAATGAAATGAAAAATCTGCGCCTGTATTTGATGTTTTGTCACTGAAGGTGATTCCATGTCATGTGACCAAGGTGATCGATTAGTCAATCGATTAATGGTCATTTACCAGATTTTATGAAGCTTTTCAGGTAAGTAAAACATAGATTTTCAGCACCAGTAAGTAGATCTAATAAAGATACCCGCAAAGTTTGGATGCTCCAATCCGCAAGATAAGGACGCATTTATGGGAATTAGCACAATCGCTGTTTGATACCTCGTATCGCACTACAATTGAGGCGTTTTATGTAAAAAGGGGTTCTTTGCAGTTTTGTAATTGGAAGAAAAACGCATTCAAAGTTTTGCAACTTAATTTCTACCGATCTGGCTACCTAGATGGCTAATGTAAATTTTTTTCCTAAAACTAGGTTTCTTTACGGACATAATGGCTTAAAGTTTTTTAAAATCCGTGTATTTCTGTGTTTTACACAATATTTTGAAGTTGACTCCTAGGAACCCCTTTTTACGTAAAACGGGTCTCGCCGCCTTAAAGATACCACCAAATAGCAGAAAAAAATAATCATTAGCTGATTTTTGGCAGAGATGGTTCTTATGGCATGTATGTACTTTCACCCAAAAAAAGTGCTTCAAGATATCTTGCCGGCCGTTGCCAGATATATCCAAAAATGTAGCCAAAAATGCCTTTATATCAAAATATATCGAGAACTATCGATTGAATCGAAAAATTGATACGCTTCCCACGTATTTGGAATAATTTCTAACTTGATAGATACTTTGCGTTTTTACGCTCCGACGACTTCTAAGCCCTCAAAACCACGATCTAAGTTTTCGGCGATTTTTGGAGAACTTGAAACTCGCATCACAACGCCCATTTAACGAAGCCTCGATTCACGAATACTCCTCGTAATCACTGAGTTTTCAAGATATTGAGCTGAGATTTTGGTGAGAGACTATTATTGATATGACAAATCAATTAATGTGTTTTACGCAAAAAGGGGTTCTTCGCGAAGAACCCCTTTTTACATAAACCGCCTCAATTGTGCGAATTCCAGCATCCAAACTTTGCAGATATCTTTGTTAGATCTACCTACAGGTGCTGACGATCTTCATTTTATAAAAAAAAACTCCATAAAATCTGGTAAATGACCATTAATCGATCGACTAATCCATCACCTTAGTCACATGACATGGAATCACCTGAATAGGAGAGTTACCAAATTCATACATCACAATTTTTATATGCCCCTACGTAAAAACAGGGACGAAAAATGTTGAATAATGTTTACAATGTTGCTTTCATAAGGACACGGCACGTTCCTTACAGCGCATGAAGAATGATGAAGTTGCAATTTTTTTTGCAGAAATGCGGAAACTAGAGATCATTCTGAGCAGAAGTTTTCACCGGCCCAAAACTTTTCCAAATCAAGTTTAGCTGCTATTAAAGTTTGAAAAATGGAATAGAAAACTTTGTGACCTCGTTTTTGAGTATACTGTGTTACTGTGTAGGAGTGAGCGAACTCACAGAACGGTCATCTAATTCTGTTCCTAAGATCTGAGGTAGGGTCGACTCGGCAGTCAAGACGGAGCAGAAAGACACAGGAAGCTGCAGAAAGCATAGGCGGACCGTGACCAAAAATAAAGGGGGGGCCATAAAGTGATGACCTTTTTTTTTTGCTTCTCAAGTCTCAAGGGATGACTTTTTCCCGATTTTTAGCCCTTCCACCCAAAAAAAGTGGGGTGGTGGCTATAGCTCACCCTAGCCCCTGATACGGTCCGCCTATGGCAGGATGAGACTAAAGATAAAGGGCTGGGTGACCATGAGCTCGCTCACTCTAACACAGTTTGCTCAAAAACAAATTTGCAAGGTCATCTGATCCAACTTTCAAACTTTAACTGCAGCTAAACATGACATGGAAATTTTTCAGGCCCGTGAGAACTTTTGTGCAGAATGATCTCTGCACTGAAAAAAAATGCTAACTTTAAGTATATGTATATTTACTTACTTAAAAGTATGGTCAAGACTAAACATTCTTAGTTTGACCATTTAAAATAGTTAAATCAACCCCGTGCTGCTTTAATATAATTTTTTAAATGGTAAAACCAAGAATGTTAAGTCTTGTCCATACTTTTAAGTAAGTAAATACATACTTTAAGTTAGAATTTTTTTTTTTTTCCCCCATTGTGCTTTCAATTTCTGCAAAACGAAGTACTCAAACTTTGACCACAGTCCACATGCTATAAGAAACTTGCCATGTCACGGCCAATACAATTACAGGCTAGAATACTGGGCCAATGTGGCAACGCTTCGGAGTCCGGATTTCTTGTTCTTCCATAAGGTTACATGTTAATGTCGACAAAGAAATTTTGCTTATTACACTGTCTAATGATTTGAAATTTTGTGAGCAATTATTTTAGCCTTTCCTCCTTCTATTTTCCTTAACAATTATTTTTAAATAATTTTTTTAAACTATTTATTATGGGTCTAAGGTTTCCTTGTTTTGTCCATGTTATCAGCCATAAGGATTTCAGAGTCGCTTTAAACCATACTAATGGTCGAAAAATGAGGTCAAAGTGAATACAGTCAAAAATTTGGGGGCCTGAAAATTCATAGATGTCAAGTTTACATTTTTTAATCAACTTTTAAGGAAGATATTAATGGTGACATTTACATGGGGTCTTATGGTGGCAACGAGATTTCCGGACTCCGACCTTGAGAGTTTTCAGTGTTGCCACATTCAGTATTCCAGCCTGTAATTGTATCGGCTGTGGCCATGTCCTTTGGTCAATTTTTACTGATTTAAAATTTTACTGATTTTAGATTTTGGGGATTCTGACGACCATATTCGTTTGTAGAAATTTGAACCAAGAAGATACATAGCAAATATCATAAGAGGATCACAAAAGAATTAAAAAAAAAATATGCACAAATTGCATCGACTCCAAGATAGTGGACAAGAACTGATAAAATTTAAATTATGCTCTAATAAGTGTACATAGTTGTGCTGCTTGCTTTCAAAACAAGTGACTTTATTTTTTGAAATTGTTTATGAATCCTGCCTTATAGAATTTCAATTTATTTAGGAAATCATTGAAAGAAAGAATTGAATTTAATGTATCGTTGTTGAGTTTATTACTTGTACATACTCATAGAGAAGTATATATTTTTGTACAATTACGATAGATATTTGTTTATTTTTTAATATATTTCAAAAATGCTACAGTTACTACCATTGCAGAATTAAATCGTGAATTGTAAATCTAACAAATTTATTTTATTCCACCATGATATTGATGGTCCTATTCTAAATAATTTAGAGCTTATATTGTATAGTTCTACGTTTTTGATTAGACAGACTAGATAATAAGTGGATACCAGAAAATGTATAGGTAAATTTCAGAGAGCTCCAAAAATTTAATGTTTTAGAAGAAAAGCGTTCCTGAAAATTATTTTTACATTAAAGATCCCCAGCCTTTATGATAGATAGCCACTCTTTAAGATTTCTACCAATTTCTGTTTCTTTCGAAAAATAATAGTCTCTCGAGAAGTCACCCTCATTCATACATTTCATTCTCTTACTGTTGTTTTTACTTTCCAATGGAGCTCTAGCAAACTTTTGCTGTAGGAGATTGAAGAGCTGATTCTTGTATAAAAACCAGTAAAAATGACGAGAGTACACTTAAAATCACCTAGTTCACTCTCAGGGGGGTGATCACGGAGGATTGGATCGTTTTGGTATCGTTATCGTTTACATGTAATCTTATGGGTGATTCAACTGATGGAATCGTTTTGAGCCCCTCGTAACGATTGAAACCGACAAAAGGAAGCAATGAGTCGAGAGCTGTCGTAATCTCAATCGTTTGAAGTAGGAAGAGGTGAAGAGGGGATCAACTGCGCGATCGAGTTGCACAGAAGCAAGCCCATTTGATTTAATGCAAACGATAACGATAACAATACCAAAACGATCCGATCCTCCGTGATCACCCCCCAGAATCCAACTTATTGTCAGAGCTACGCAAGTATCATGGGAGATTCCTACATCTAATTTGAGACCTATCTCTATGTTTAGGCTTTCGTAAACGCTTAAACTAGGATCATCGAAATGGGCGTCAGTGAGCTGAAATCCACCACAAATGGAAGGTGAACCAACTGTTGTATGTTTGGTTGATGTTCCGTTTGTCAAAAAATTGTGGAATTTGACGGCTCATCAAACTGCAGAGTTATTTGACGATGGATGTTGTAACATCTGTTCACCAATCTACGGTCAACAAAACCAGTAAACCAGTTTTGGAGGTGTTTTGGTCAAGGTTATTTTTGAATTTTAGAAATGTCAGGTTGGCAGTTTGATCAAATCCATTTGAGTGTGTACGAAAGCCTTTTCTGTAGAGAAAATGATAAATTAGACCGGAATCTCCCATGTTACCTACGCAGCTCCGTCATTAAGATCTTGCCATTTCAGCTATTTTCTGAGGTTCTTACTGAATTTTAGACTTTTCAATGGGATTTTTGTGATTTTTGCTGGTTTACGCATCAGATGAAATTATTCATTTGCTCATAGCAAAAGTTCACAAGAGTCCCATAGAGGTAAAAGTAAGAAATTTTCATTTTTTTTTTTTTTTTTTTTATCAATTATTACTTACTAGTTTATTTGTTAATCTGTATTTGTTTATCCACCTAATTTAACTGTATTCATTTATCTACCTATCTGTTTATCCATTCATTCTTTTTAAAGTTTACATTTAAATGCAAGGGAAGAGGGTGATAGCATTTCATTAAACTTTCTAAATATGTTCAAGTCAATTTTGGCATGATATAAGTTTTGTTTTCAAAGTATTCAAAGTAAACTAAAAACTTTGAAGTTTTAAAATTGATACCAGAGCCGTTCCAAAAGTAAGTTTTCCTATTTCATTCTCTTCTCAGCAACGACTACTTGATGTTGAAATATTTTTGTGAAAAGAATTCAACGCATCATACTTGAAGTTTTTCAAACTCAAATTGAAAAAGTGGCGTGAGTTCTTCTGCGATCACCTACCATTATTGATAATCCAAAATTATATTTTTTCCATCTAATAGAATCAACTTGAAATAAAGTTTAACAGTTTAAGACGTGTCAAATCAATCAAAAATCAATACACATACATCATTACACAAAGACAATATCTATCAACCTCAACAACATGGTTTTATCCACATGTAGACTAATTACAGGCAATGAAAAACCGCATTTTTTTGCTATCATCATGCTTTACCTTTTATTTTTTTAGACAAAAGAATTAGAAGGGGGAAAATTACCACATCTCATCCCATCGAGACTATTCTCTCAATAAGTGTCAATTAACATTAACTCTTCTTTTTTAATCAGAGACACGTCAGTTTTGAGGAGATAAAAGTAGCTAAAAAATGTTAGAAGGAAGAAGTTAGATAGATAGATAGGATAGATTGAAGGAAATTAATACTCAAAGTGAACACAAGTATGAAGGAAGGATGGACACAGAAACTTTATCGTCCAGTTCCAAACACAGTTCTAAAGACAAATTTCTTTTCTAGAAACACTGCCTCATCACATTTCACTTACTTACTTCACAGAGAGATTTTTAACCTGTATGGAAGCTTATAATTTGCATTGATTATATGATATGGTGCCTTGACAAAAATACGCATTCAAGTCATTCATTCCTTTAAGACACAAATTGAAACAACAATTCACAGAAAAAAACTACAGTGAAAATAACCATACGTATACCTGATTTTGGCACCTGCTAGATTTTATGGCAATGTTAACCAGAAGTATACTATGTTTTGATTAGGTACTAGGTGATGTTATCTGATTGCATGTCGAATTTACTCAAAGTATCGGTAAATATCCCATACTTCTGGTCAAGTTTACCATAACATCTAGCAGGTGCCAAAATCAGGTATCCGTATGGTTATTTTCACAAATCTTGTTTTTCCGTGTACGGTGATTCCAGGTAAAACTTTTGCAGATTTCAATTCGATGGATAGTGCCACTAGTCGCTTTGGGGGAAAAGTCCTGTTTTTGGCATTTTAAATTGAAACCAAACAAAAAACGCAAAATCTAAGAGCGACAGCACCTGTGCAAGTTTATTATCAATTTTTTGAGCCCAGAACAAACAAAATTGGTTAAGAATTAAAGCCTTAAATTATGATATTCATTGCGCCATAAGCTTAGTGAGTGCGAGTGATAATACGCCTATCTGTCCTCACTTGCACTTATTGAGGCTCATGAGTGCGAGTGATAATACGCCCATCTGTCCTCACTTGCACTTATTGAGGCTCATGAGTGCGAGTGATAATACGCCCATCTGTCCTCACTTGCACTTATTGAGGCTCATGAGTGCGAGTGATAATACGCCCATCTGTCCTCACTTGCACTTATTGAGGCTCATGAGTGCGAGTGATAATACGCCCATCTGTCCTCACTTGCACTTATTGAGGCTCATGAGTGCGAGTGATAATACGCCCATCTGTCCTCACTTGCACTTATTGAGGCTCATGAGTGCGAGTGATAATACGCCCATCTGTCCTCACTTGCACTTATTGAGGCTCATGGGAACTTTTGTATTTCATAATTTTGAGTCAGTCAGCTTGAAACTTTCAGGATATCTTCCTGAGGTATTGACATTCTTCACATTTGTTCTCTTGGCAAAAATTCATTAATTATAGCCAAAAACTGTTGACTTTTTGAGCAGTGCGACGTGGTATCCACGGTTTGATCTAATCGACCCAGGAATCATCTTAAGACACGAATTGAAACAACAATTAATGAATGCATCTATCGTTGAAAGAATAGATAAAGCCTGAGCAACCTTGTTGATTTTACATTGGAATGAGAGTAAGTATTAGCAGCTTAAGGATAGGTTCATGATTATTGAACTTGGTACAAAAATGAATATTGGAAACTTGTTGTGATTATTAGATACCAGTTTATTTTCACATTTACAGCTTTTCATGTTATTAAATGGACATCCACAGATTTTTTTAATGTAAAATATAATTTTTGATTGCATTGAATTCAGTTGAATAAATATATATATATTTTTTTTTTTCATTGTTTTGACTATCAGTTTTTTGTTCTATGAACACTTCTAGGTATAGTCAAGAAAAGTGTACCACAGAGACAGAGACGGAGCAATATGTTAAAATACATATAGGGAAGATTTAAGGCAGATGCTGAATTCTAGGGGATTCAACAAAACAACAGCCAACAACCCTCTGATGTCGCATGGTGTTGGACGGTGACATTTGGAAAACACGGGGGGGATAGGCTGGGAGGTGAAGGGGAAGGTGCTCTCGATTCAACACCATGCGGCATCAGAAGAGTGTTGACTGTTGTTTTGTTGAATCCGCGAGAATTCGGCGTGCCTCTGCTGCAGCCAGTTAGTGCTCCGTCTCTCTATTTGTCTCTGATGTACCATACCCAATTGAATTTGTGGCAAGACTAAATCTTCTAGACGTAAGATACAATACTATTTCTTCTGGTTTAAAGGCACTTCACCTGAAAGGCAGATAGATTGGTTCTTTGCTGCTCAACTTCAGTTCATGAAGTCATAATGTGCAAATTGTCAATATCTCCCCAGAGACAAATTATATTTCAGTTTTCCTAATTCAAGTATTTTCTATTTATCAAAATTTTACTCTCATGAGTGAACGTACGTTTGATGTACTTTTTCGTTTCTTGAGTATCCCCAGTCTAGTGATGGCTCCGCACTTGGATTCATCATCCTTTCCGGCTGGTAATTTACCCTCTCTTAGCCGCAGGAAGCTTCTCGGTATCAATGATACTTACTGCTAACAGCGTTGCCCGACGCCCGGCACGCGGAGCCGGAGGGCACTGGACCAACTTACCAGATGGGAGTCTATGAACATTCTTTATTTTAACTTGATATTCATTCAATAATTTTACAAATTGATTTTATTACATATTATTATTTACACTCCGTTTATTTGATTATTTTCATACTCACATAGGTTATCACTTGTAAATTCAAACATCTGCTGCGAGAGGTTCGTTCCGACAGATTACGGAGATACGCCTTGATTTGAAAATTTTCTCTCCCTTGAAAAAGGAATCGTTGTTGTTTAAAATTTCATGAGTAAAGTCGTAGCGCATTTTATCTCTGAAAATAAATAGACAACCATATCACAAATGTAACAAGTCAATGATGGTGCAAAGCTTTTGAACAGAACGCTGGGAGAATAAGATATACCGGAGAAAGTTGGAACTGTAAGACATTTTAACTTCACAGCCACAGGCAGCTCTTAGGGGGTCAAAGTTCAATGAGGGCTTGAAAACTTAAACAAATGTGTATGCACATTTAACCCTTTGTGGGGCAACGTCTTTTTGCCACCAACTAACATTATTTTTCATTTCCTGAGCTTCAAGGACAGTGGCTAGTGTTGCTAACCATCTAAATAGGTTCATAGATTGGTAATGAATGGCAAAAGGTATACCTTGCATTATTATTATTATTATTAGCCCCCCCCCCAACCCCCTACCCTACGGGTGCCCTTCATGGCCAGCATTCTACGGGTACGAGTTAGTTGGTATTTAAGCTAGTTTGATTAGTATTCAGAGAATCATAATGGTTGTCGAACAAACGAATGAAGAAGTGGAATAAAAATTACAGACAAAAAATGAAAGGTAAAAATTATCAGAGTGCTGAGGTTAAGCGATGAGTGTAAAGAAGTGAGGAAGTTGCAACAGTTTTAGGACGAGTGACGAACATTGAAAAACCCAAGTGCTGAAGAGATTAGCAAAGAGAGGAACTTTCCCCTCCACCACTGCACAGAAAATGAAACTCTGCCGAGCGTAGAGTGGGCTGGAGGCATGACAGATATAAGAATCCAGCTCAGGCGACACGATGGCTTGGAACATCATGTTCACCGTGCGTCCTGTCGTGCAAATATGATTGGACGGATGGCAGGCGACAAAATAAGTTCCCTCCCTCTAATTTTAACCCTTTACATCTGGCACTTTCACAAACTCTTCTCACAAATTCTTTATCAATCTCAATAAATAGAATGAACTTTTCTCCTTTAGATTCATGTGCATAGTAATTTCTTTAAAAATACATTTAAAACCACGTTAATTTGGTGGTACAAATTGGTACTGTCACGATACAAAGGATTAAAATTCAATTTTCGGCGCTCACAGACAACTTTATCAAATTCTGTTTTTCAGGGATATCTTTGAAATACCTTAAGGAATCATCATGCCAAATTTGAGGAAAATATCTCGACTAATTTTCCGAAAATAGGAAATGCATTTTGGAGGGTTGTCAGCTTTATAAAAATAACATTATACGATAAAATTTGCAAATGGGTAACTCAATACATAGGTTAATGCTGGGAGCTAAATAGCCAGTTCATATTTCATTATTTTTATAAAATTTATTTTTTAAAATAAAAAACAAGGACGAGAAAATAATAAATAAATTTCAACGCAGACGTTTTGGCTGGAATCATGAACATCTTCAAAGAAGAATGAAGATTGAAGACGGCCATGATTCCAGCCAAAACGTAAGCGTAAAAATTTATATATTATTTTATCGTTCCGTGTTTTTTATTTTAAAAAATAAATTTTGTGAAAATAATCAAACATGAACAGACTATTCAGCTCCCAGTATTAACTTATATAATATTATACTAAAGTAAGATTATCGTATTATAATGCAATGATTATCGTTAGGAATATACCATTTTCCATGCAAGTTTCTGGAAACAAAATGTACGAGTGAAAAAAAAAACAAACCTCATCACATACAAGGATCTACGGGGCAACAAAACATCAATCTTGAGAGAATCATTTGCAGAACAAGTGAATCGCATGACAGAATCTGTTAAAAGGCTCAATCCAGCAACGGTATTACCACAAAACTGAAAAAAAAAAAATAATTATTGGTAGTAGTATAAGAAAAAATATCAAAAACTCAAACCATCAAATTAACAACGCAAAGCGACAAAAGTCTGGAAATTAAAGTTTCTTTCTAAGGCTTTCTACTGCAAAAACCGGCCAGCCGGTCAATCTTTGAAATCCTGAGATAAGGCTTATGGTGGCAGTGGCGGCTCGTGCTATTTGGCAACAATGTCTTTGCTCCATTTGAATGTATGTTTAACAATCGATTGCTGGTGAAGCGCTGCTTCACTTTCGAATCGATTGTTTTACATACAATCAAATGGAGGGATGACATTGTTGCCAAATTGCACCAGCCGCCCCTAGATGGTGGACTGGATAAATGAAGGACTGCAACTGGTCTCTTCTAAGTGTTTATCAAAGAGAAAGGTTTTTTAACCAAGTATCCCTCCGCTACATTCGATAAGCTATCCGCTTGTTTCAAGCACCCGATATGTTTTAGTCTGTTTCAAAATTGGCCGAAATGACTATGGGGCTCTTACAAAGTTTTGCTCTAAGCAAATGAATAATTAACCCATTGCCATGTATAGACAAGTCTGACTCGTCCTCGGTCTCTCGGGACAAATATGCAAAGACGAGTCACTCGTCTAGTTACTAAGCGACCTATTAACGTTGTAGTTCTCCGTTTTCCAAGAGATGGCGCCACGGACACGGACATTGATCAAGGTGTAATCAGAGACACGGTAGCCAACTTTTTACAGTTTTTTTCTTATAATAATAATAATTTATAATTTATAATAATTTATAATTTATAATTTAATAATTAATAATAATTTTTTTTATTTATACATTTGAGCCTAATACACAAAGCTACCGTACACGTCAATATTGAATGTATAATCATATAAGAAAGAAAGATAACATAGGCAATCAAAAAATCAGATTGGTGCATCAAAAAATTCTTTGAGCGAATAATATGGCGTTTTCTTTAAGTTAATTTTTAATTTATTTAAAAAAGATACAGGACCATCATTTTTGAAAGTTTTTTTGAGGTCTTGCTTCTTACATTGGTAGAACTGATATTAGTCGTAGCAACTTAACCTCAAAATTCTCTCAAATTCTGCAAACAAATACAAGCGCTCGTGTCTCTGTTACCAATTTTATGTATACACCTTATTTTCAAGTAAAAAAATCAAAAATATTAAAAGAAAAACCAAAAAACCTCAAAAATTGGCAGGAAAACAGTTGGCAACTAAAAATAACAACTACTAAGAGAATGGGCGTTTTACCCTAATATTTCATATGTATTTTCTATACAAGTCAAGAAAAAAAAAACAAAAACAAAAAAAATCACAAAAATAGGCTGGGGAACTGTTGGAAACTGAAAATAACATCAAATCTTAGTATGAGCTTTTTACCGAAAAATTAATTAGTATTTCTGGGTGCGGCAGGCTAAAATTAATTCACATGTCAATGGGTTAAACCTGAGGTAATAACCCTTTCAGACCTGAAATTATTTTTGTTCAGAAACAGATTATCGACAAACATGGTTCATCTTAGCGCTGTCTCCTAATCTAAATTGATGTGCATATTGTATTTTTATGTTTTCCATAAGACTACATGTTATTCCAATGTCCATCAGAATGGACTCTAGGTCTGAAAGGGATAACCAACGAAAATCATAACAATCACACTTACACTGTCTCAAATTCAGTAATAAACTCAGAAAGCAGCTGTAACGGCGAGATACTAAAGGCGGAGCGACGCAGGTATCATGGAAGATTCCTGTCTGATTTGTCACTTCCTCTATGGAAACACACAGATATGTCTCAAATTAGATAGGAGTCTCCCCAGATACTTGCTTTGTTCCGCCATTAACCCTTTGCCTGCTGGGTTAGGAATTCAGGTGCAGCCACCCCCCAGCTGAGTTAGGAATCGAAAATTATGCAAATTCGATCATTTTCAGATGGCCAAAAATCATTAGAAAAAAAACAAAAAAAATCATCCAAAATCATATTTGTTGATATACCCATTGCCTGCTACGAACGAGTATACTAGCTGCAAAAAATCCGTACCCCTGAGGCAAGCGCGATACCGACAAACTTAGGTTAACTTGGTTTCGTCAGCTGAGCAGAAGCAAAACATGCAGAGAAGAAACAATTTTAAAATCAAGGGGCAACGCATTCTATCGGGAACACTTGTAACTTGTAGTTCGTATCTTCCCCGACAGAATGCGTACCTATAGTCTGATGTTTAGTTCAATCGCAACAGCGCTACGGTCGGAAATTCAATGGAAGTCACGAATGCGAGTATACTCGGGCGTAGCTCTGAGGAACGGTTTTTTTTCCGCGAGTATACTCGTTCGTAGCAGTCAAAGGGTTAAATGCCATTCTGAGAGTGTCTTTCGTGATTTTTTAGTGTACTCATTGTCATTTTTACAGGTTTTTATGCAAGAATCAACTCTTCAATCAACTGTAGCAAACTTTTGAAGTTGCTCATTCAATTTGGCAACCATGCTCGCTTGACATTTAAACTTAGGCAGAAGTATTGATATCTTGGGGGTGCAATTGCACCTCCTGAAGATCGATTGTTTTTTATGGGTTTCATTCTAGAGAGAATGATTCGTTGCCAAATTGGACGAGCGCCACTGCGAGTGACCCATTGGACGAGTCAGACAGTAAGAGTTGTCCTGAAACCATTTTTTTTTACAGCAAAACTTTAGCAATGGGTCTGTTGCAAACTTTTGCTACAACGATTAAGAGTGTATAATGTAGTGTAAAATCACCTGAAAATTCCATTGGTGGCATCAGAAAGTCATAAAATGCATTAATAAACTCACAAGAGGCGTTTAATGAAATCCAAGATGGCGGTAAAACATTCAGCAATTAGTATGCATGCACCACGAACATCCAAGTATCGCCAACCTCACAATATCGATCACACCCAATCACAGTGTAAACAAACACATAACCTCTGAAGCTGTGAGGTTGTCAACGTTGGCAATCCTTTGGATGTTAAAAGTGCATGCATACAGATTGGTCGATATTTTACCGCCATCTTGGATTTCATTAAACGCCTCTTGTAGGTTTATTATTGCATTTCATGACTTTCTGATGCCACCAATGAACTTTTCAGGCGATTTTACAATATGTTAAATACTCTTAATCGTTCTAGCAAAAGTTTGCAACAGACCGATTGCAACGAAATGTTTACTTACTCTAACACTATCAACATGAGGTTTGATATAGCCGTCCTGTGACAAATCTAACACGTGCACCAGCTTTAGAGTTGGAACTCCTTGAGGAAAAGCAAATTCCTTGATTCTTTGAATGATCTGCAAGTTATCAGCATTCCAGTCTGCCTTTTCGGTCTCTCTGTAACCATGAATAGCCTAGAAGAATAAGAGGCTCTCAAAGTTATGAAGACATAATAAAATGAATAAAATTGACAGATTGACACAAATTTTGAGCGAAAGCATGTTTTAAAGTCACAGTTCGTGTATCCTGAATGGGTTTCCTTGGATGCTAGATACAAATGACCAAGTTGAGTAAACTAACTGGCAGTGGCGTAGATAGCACCCCGCAGCCCCCGCGGCGCGGAGAGGGGCAGAGTCAAATGGGCGCGAAAAAATTGAATGCGATTAAAGGCGCCGATGTTGGGCTTTAGGTAGGTGTAATAAACAAAACAAAAATTATAATCAGAATCAGAGCCAGTTTCACCTTTTTGGCGTCAGTGTACGTGCAAGAACTTGGAGGCCCCCCTTTCCAACCTCTGCCTTCTGGTTCTCTCCTCTCTCCAAAATTTCTCACTTTCTGTTTTCGTACTTATTGAAATGGGGCGCAGCTCGCAGCCCCCTTTTGACCGTTGAGCGGCCCCCAAAATGATTATGAGGATGAATCAGTCGTAAGAAGGAGACGCATTCGCAAAACGTTAGGGAATCCGCAGCTTCAGCAATTATTAAACCTATCTTCAACTTGGGTCTTTCACTTTCCACAATGGTTGGGGGGAGGGGGAAGCAGGGGTTGGGGGCATTCAAGTAAGGGGCACCACTTTTAATCTCAATAGGGGAGCAAAATTCTTGTCTACGCCACTACTAACTGGGTCAAGATAATACTGAGGCACCTGTTCAAAACAGAAAACCAAATTTAACAGAAATTTTTTCCAGTCCTGTAGATTTACTATAGTAAATCAAAGTAAATTAACCTGATCATGGTAGAACGTGTACATTGCAGAGACAGAAAGGTTTTTTAACCGAATGAACCAAAAAATTGTGCAAAAACAGTGGTTACAATCATGAGATTGACAACCATAGTCAAAGGACTCCGCTGCCTTGCTTTTTAATTTTTAAAAGTGCAATCTTGTCATCAAATTATTTTTTAAGAAATGATGACCCACTATAGCTCAAAAAAGAGTAAAGACTAGCCAGTACCCGTGAAATGAGCGAGTGCAGGTAGGACATAAAGACTTTGATATTGATGCATATGGAGGAGCAATGGATAATTCTGTTTTCAGCCGAAGTTCAGTTCTCATAACCGAATTTTTTTTCTCCGTGTGCACATCGGAATCCACCTCTCTACAAAATGGACATTTATAAGAGAGGATCACATAACAAGTGTCATCAGCCAACTCATCTAAATCATCTCTGAGCAAATTGAACTTAATCCAAACTTACGTCATCCCAATGTTCGATTTGATATCGAAGACGTTTAAGAGCCGGCTCGATTTCTGAAAGAAGTGTTTGCTCTTCTTCCTCAGACACAAAATCGCTGCAAACAACGACACTCCTTCCGCATATCTTGGGATCCGAAACAGTGAGGTTATCTGACCGTCTGACAAACACAGGAGAGTAGTCTGCATCCTCCTTGATGACTTCAGAGCAAAAGTTTCTCAAAGATCTGGAAGATACAAACCGGTGGCTGCTCCTAGCAACATGTTCACAAGGACTGCAAGACGACCAGGTGACACAAGAATTTCTCAGCAAACTGACCAAAAGATGCATGGAATTCTTGGAATGATCGTTGTGTCAGTGGATACCTAAAAAATCAAAGAAAAATATTAACATCTGCTTAGATACCTAAGCACGTAACAATAGTAAGTTGAAGAGAAATTCACAATGCACAATAGTCCTTGAAAATCATAAGGGTCAAACACTGAAGCAGGCAAAAACTTAATATACGATACTGATTGTAAGTTGACAACAGTCCTGTAAAATGTGTCAGTTTACGAATGTGAAATATTTCAAGAGAGCAGTTTCGGACTGTCTTCTCTGTAGGGCTGTTGAAGACTAAGAGATTCCAGTTCATTGGTACCCGCGGCAATCGCTTTCCACCTGATGATGATTCCAAGGATCGAAGACGCTACCATTTATTGGTGTCTGTTGACCGTAATCAAAATTGGAATAAAAAAGTACGTAGGTACCTAGAGCAGGATCACTCTGCGTATCGGTCGATCTAACAAATAGTGGTGCCACCTTCTGAACTATATCTAAGTACACGCATTGGTGAGCAATTATATAGTGCAGAATTTCGACTCGTCGCTAATTTACCACTCACCGATGCGCTTTGATGCAGTTCGGAAGCAGGCACCGCTACTTGTCAGAAAATGATACTCAAAATGGTCCTGCTCCGCAACTTATAATCTCTGATTACTTTCCACTTTTTCTGTTCCCTACACAGAATATGAGGACACGCTGAGACTATACTGTCTTATTAATTCTGCCACAGACAAAGATCATTAAAATTAATATCTAATATGCAAAGCCCTCCATGAATTGAATTCGACTCACATACATTGGCAATAAAACTCTCCTGAACTTTGACACCATTACTATTATTATGTAGAGGACCATTAAACATTAATTAATCATTGTAATAGCACCCTAATCCTTGCTTACCCACAATTTTTTGCTCAACTTCCTCTATTTTGGCGATGCAATCGGCATTCTTTCGGCACGTTCGGCATTGGGCACGTAATATTCATTCAAGGACGTTATATCATCCTTGTATTCATTATTCACTTTCATTTTGAGGTTAAGTTTCTTGTTGATTTCTTGCAGAGACTTCTAATACTATCCAAGGTATATGGAAGAACAGGTATGGACAGGAGGTGGGGTTTAAGGGGCTTTCGAGTTTTCCCGCCAAATGATGACGACACGCTTGCTTTGGCGATGACGTAGCCGTCACCTACTGCAGTAGCGAGAGATGGGGATCACGGGAGAGTGAGTGAGATAGTTTGAAACGGTAGGCGAGTTTTATCGCGACCGTCTAGAACATCTGTGACGTAGCCGTCACCTACTGAGATAGGCTCCGCCTCCTGTCCATACCTGTTCTTCCATATACCTTGAATACTATCTAGACAGGGCCATAAGGCCGATTTTATGGTGGGGAAACTGAAGGGGAAGAGTGGGACAAAAATCGCATGTTCTCCTGGCTGCGCCGCAACCACGGTTACAGTGTGTGCTAAGATTTTCAGAAATACACTGAAGTAAATGGGAAAATTACTTTTTTTTAAAAAAAAATTAATTAAAAATACTAAAGAAAATGTTTTTCCACAAAACTTAGTACCATTTGAAAGCCCATGATATGCAGATTCTGGTCTGGGCCGGTTTTCTTTGTGATTTTTGTGATATCGCGACTCATATAGTCTATACGGTTTCATTTTTTAAATCTTTTGGATCCGGGCATCGTATACAAGTGCCTCTAATTTTTTTAGCGTCGGAAAAATATCGATATTTTGATATTAATCGCGAGTAACAATAAGTACCACTTAGTTCGAATTTGGGGCTTTATCGATTCCCCTCCCCCCATTCAGTTCTCATTCTTGGGGGGGGGGGGGGGGTTACCATACTCACGGTCAAAGCGCTTTCATTTATTCAATCTTTTGGCTCCGGGCATCGTATACAAGTGGCGCACTAAAATTTGTTGGAGGCAAAAAATACTCATTCCTCATACGTTGATAAAAATTACATTTCCTCTTCTGAGTACCCTCCCTCCATGTTGGCAAGCCCTTATCCAATCAAGCAATCGGCGGATTCCAATAAAAACGGGGTCATCAAATTTTCCGAGACCCCCCCCCCCCCCAATTTGAACCCTAAGCCACTGCCGTGCCACTGGCAGCTTCTGCATATCCATATCTTCTCCGTTTAAGATGGGCAAAAAGGTGATGTCTCCAAAACCCAGCTTGTGACCCCTCTATCGCTTTAGCTTGGCAAATGGAGTCGATAGCCCTCAAGGGTTTTTATATCTTTTGCAACTGGGCCGGCCGTATGCTTCATGGCAATTCATGACTCTTTAAGATGATTCCAGGGTCGATTAGTTCCAACCGTGGACACCACGTAGCGTTGATGCTCAAAAAGTCAACAGTTTTTTGTTAAATTTGACGAATTCACGCTAAAAACACAAATTTGAGGAACGTCAGCACCTGCGAGCATACTTCAGGAAGATATCCTGAAAGTTTCAGACTGAAACACTCAAAAATAAAGCCGGAAATTATGAAAAACGAAACTTCCCGTAAGCCGCAATGAGTGCGAGTGAGGCAGATAGACGTATCATCACTCGCGCTCACTCTCACTCACTAAGCTTATGGCGGCTTTAATTTTAAACCAATTTGGCTCATATTGGGCTCAAAAAATCCATAAAAAAATTTTGCAGGTGCTGACCTTATTGGATTTTGCGTTTTATCTATGGTTTCAGTTTAAAACGCCAAAAACACGTCTTTTCTAAAAAGCGACTAGTGGCGCTATCCATCAAATTGAAATATGAAAAAGTTTCGCCTGGAATCACCTCGTGATTCCAAGGTCGATTAATTCCAACTGTGGACACCACGTCGCGCTGCTCAAAAATTCAACAGTTTTTTGTTAAATTTGACGAATTCACGCTAAAAACACACATTTGAGGAACGTCAGCACCTACGAGCATACTTCAAGAAGATACCCTGAAAGTTTCAGGCTGAAACACTCAAAAATAAAGCCGGAAATTATGAAATACGAAACTTCCCGTAAGCCGCAATGAGTGCGAGTGAGACAGATAGAATGGGGCTGTTGCACACTTTTGCTATGAGCGATTTAATAGTCGACTATGGCGTAAAAACCTCAAAAAATAACGATGGCGGCACTAAAAACTTCCAAAATCCACTCCTAAACTCAATAAACGCAGTTATTTGCGCAAGCGTAATGGTGGCCGAAGGCACTAACAATGGGAGATTCCCAGCGCCGGATTTACACATTTGCCGCCCATGAGCCATTTGACTATTTGCCGCCCCCATCCAAGCCCACGCCCGAAAGAAGGTCGGGGTCGCCCCCAGCAACAGGGGTGCAAAATTTTCCAAAACGCCGGGGGTTTCACGCGATTCGGGACTTTTTCCTCACAGGATTTTCGAAAAACTTCCTCACAAAAATTTGGGAAGTGATAACTTTTTTTTGTTTTCTTATTTTAACATTTAAACACTGTGGGTACGCAAATTTACCCATATTTTTGAAAATTTGAGACATTTTCTGTAAAAAAAAAAAAAAAACTTGTAGGTAGCCATAAAAAAAAAAAAAAAAAAAAAAAAAAAAAATTGACAAATTTCCTCACTTTCACGCGATCCACGTATTGCTCGATCGAGCAATTTTGCAACCCTGCCCAGCTGGGGAGGGTCTGGAGATCCACCACCGGAAATTTTTGTGATTTTGACCTCTTAAAGGTGCAAGATGTCGTGATTTTTAGAGAAATTTCCCTATATTATTTTCACGCTATCCACGTATTGCTCAATCGGGAAATTTTGCAACCCTGCCCAGCTAAGAGGGGGTCTGAGGGTTGATTCTGTTCATTTTACGAGACGAGACGAGATGACTCCGAGCAATACCATCTGAACACATCGTAGCTCGGGGGTTTGAGGTTATGTGATTAGGTTGCCAACTTTTATACAGTCTCTTATGGGGGAAAGAGGAATTTTTGCTGTTTTTTCTAGTTTTTACTAATTTTTCGGCTGTGAAAACCATGTATACTTGATCAGGGCACTTCCTTGGATGTTCTAGAGCGTTTCTGAGAAAAGCCACTTTTTCCGCAAAATTACACACCAAAATATGTAACACCAAAGGGGGGACCCTTGCTTACTTTGGGTCGATGTGAAAGGGTGACCCTTTGGTGTTTCGCGTAATTTTGTGAAAAAAGTGTTTTTTCGCGGAAACGCTCTGGAACATCCAGGGAAGTGCCCTGACCAAGTAAATCTGGTTTTTACAGCCGAAAAATTAGTAAAAACTAGAAAAAACCGCAAAAACTCCTCTTTCCCACATAAGAGCCTGTGTAAAAGTTGGCAACCTAATCACATAACCTCAAACCCCCGAGCTACGATATGTTTAGATGGTATTGCTCCTGTCTCGCCCTATCTCTTTGCATGAGATAGAGTTGTTTATCTCGTCTATCTCGTGTCCTCTCGTACGAGATAGACAGGGAGAATCAGCCTGCTGGAAATTTTCGTGATTTTATCCTTCTTAAGGTGCAAAATTACGTGATTTTTAGAGAGATTTCCCAATAGTTTTACCCGAAATGACTTGGATTTTAGTGGTGATAACAATGCAGTTGTTTTCGGCAAGAAAATCAGCAACAAGCCTGAATTCAGATGAAACGCAAGGCAACGAAATGATGCGCCGGCCGCTGGCACCGTCACCGAGCCGCCCCACGGTGGATTGTGTCAATGGGGTGCAGCGGACATAGGTACACTGCCCGTTTAAAACATTATAGAAAGACATCCGGCGCATGTAACCTGACTGAAATTTGACGTAAATTTCATTTCTTTATTCATATTTAAGCTAAGAATTGAATAAATTAATTTTAGAGCCCGATAACCTCTTATTGTAAATTGTGAAATCTTGCATAATTAATGACTAAATTACCATTAGTGACTATTTTAATATAGCGCTGATTAAATTCGTTATTTTGCAGTAAATTGCCGTCCTCCCGCCCAAAAAAACACCCATGCCCCTCCCCTTCCCCTTAACTACTTATTCTTTTCACAATATCCCTTTGAAGGTACCTGAACTATTGATGACAGTCAGAAAAGGAAAACAAATTATGAACTTATAATTTTTCATAGTAGATACAAAAGGAAGAGCAAAAATAACTTCAACAAAACTTTTGCGAGAAAATATTATTAGATACTAACAGAGAAGAGGCAAAGAGAGCTTTGGAGGAAAGTTTGGATTTTTTTGTTTGTTTTCTCGCGTAATTTAGGTCTAATTGTAAGATGTGAAATTAATCTGACGAGATTCCATCAGAAAATGGCAACGCTGTAAGTCGATGTGAAACCACATTAGTTGATGCAGCTGAAGACAAAGTAGTTTAACTTTATAGTTTTTAGTTGCCAGATTTCAACTTGAATCTCAAAATATTACAAACTCGTGAGTGGGAGATTTAATTACGCACTCTGAAATTTGGCAATATTGCATAAGTTGACCTCCCTCCCCCTCCATCGAAATAATTATATTTTTCGAAAAAATATGACTTGAAAAATATAATCCAGCCTTTGGGAAAAGTGTTCGTTGATTTTTATCGGCTCTACCTGTAAATGGAGGAAGAACTTGAAGCATATGGCTGGATTTTGAGATTTTTGCGCGCGCGAAATTACGAGTTCCATTGTTACATTTCCAAGCCCCACGAGCGGCCGGGCAAAATCGGGCATTATTTGGCGGCTGATCTAGGATCCCTGGGATATAAGGAACATTTTGATGGGACTGTGAATTGGAAATTCTCCCGAAATCATGTTCAAAACTCCAAAAATATCCGTAAAAACAGACATTTTAGGCCATTTTTTGGAAACAACATTTCATAATCAAAATTTGAGAAAAAAAATTCAATAGTGACATTTTTTGTAAGCTTACACATTCCATAAACATTGGAAAAGAGCAATATTTTGAAATTGATGCGAGGTTTAGATGTGGAGCTCCGGTAAGTAAATATACGAAATTCACTCTGAAATTTCACACACAAAAAATAAAGGGACAATCTTTTGAATTAAAGTATTCCCTGAGCCTCCAAAATCATTTCCTTGACCATTCCATGGCAGTTTGCTAATGTAGATACCCTAAATGAAAGAAAAATGCCCCAAAATATGTCATTGCAACACTCTGAATTTTGACCCTATGTCCGCTGCTTACCATGGGGACGATCCACAGTGCGCCCCCCCCGCGCCCTCAAGTTGCCACTGCAATTTAAAATTCTGAGTCTTTGCATATTCTTTACTCGTCTACCATCGTGTCAGCTGTCCCACTTTCGAAGCTGCACTTGCGACAGCACCCATTAAGAAAAAAAAAAAAATTGCCGTGAAAAATTTGCCGCCCCCAGAAATCTGCCGCCCTGGGCCACGGCCCATGTTGCCCGTGCCTAAATCCGGCGCTGGAGATTCCTATCTTAATTTCGTCACTCTTTCTATGCTGACAAGGATGATTCACAGAGTAATTAGTCATCAGAGTGATGATCCTCATCCGATGAATGGTACCGCATCATCAAGTGACACCGGTGTCAAATGAAAGTAGTCTCTTATTGGTCACTTCTTGATGGAGTTTCAGAATTGTTAGATGGGAATCTCCCATTGTTAGTGCCCTCGGCCACCATTACGCTCCCGCAAATAACTGCGTTTATTGAGTTTAGGAGTGGATTTTGGAAGTTTTTAGAGCCGCCATCGTTACTTTTTGAGGTTTTTACGCCATAATTGACTATTAAATCGCTTATAGCAAAAGTGCGCAATAGCCCCATTATCATCACTCGCGCTCACTCTCACTCACTAAGCTTATGGCGAAACGAATTTCATAATTTACGGCTTTAATTTTATACCAATTTGGCTCATTTTAGGCTCGAAAGATCCATAAAAAATTTTTGCAGGTGCTGACGATGTTGGATTTTGCGTTTTATCCATGGTTTCAGTTTAAAACGCCAAAATGACGCCTTTTCCAAAAAGCGATTATAGTGGCGCTATACATCGGATTGAAATCTGGCAAAGTTTCACCTGGAATCACCTTAATAACATAGGTAAAAAGGTGTTGTCACCAAAATCCTGCTTGTGGCCCCTCTTCTATCGATTCAGCTTGGCAAATGGAGTCGATCGCTCGAAGGGTTTTTATAACTTTTGCAACTGGGGTAGTATGCATCATAACGACTCATTAGATCCCAAGTAGCTCGAATTACGTACAAATTTGGATCCGCGCAGAGATGGTGGGCGGTCGCAGAAAATTGGAAGCCATTTTTTTAATTTTAGTCGAATTAAACTTATGTATAAACGGTTAGAACCGTGAATAGAAAATGGTGAGCGTTGAATAATTTTTACAGAATTGTGTTATCTATTTTCGTTGCCGAGTTATTAAATAGGGATACTCACTTTTGATACGACCCTCGTAAAAGAACGGATATTAATCTTCTAAGGGCCAGGTTAATTCAAATAGAACACCACTCCTCCGTTTATGTAGGGAAGGTAGTTAACTGTGCGTACTCGGGGGAGTTGGAATTGCCTATTCAATGAATTGAAGGCGCCCGAAAACACCTTATCTTGTAAGCGTTTTCATCGATAATCGCATTTATCCGGAATAAAGACTGTAACAACGTGCAGTAGACTATAGGAGAAAAACGAGTTTACTCGGGCTTGGCCCATAAAGGGTTAAGGAGATAGGCATTGCACCTTCAATAAAGCAATAGACTGTTTTAGTAGAGCGATATATCGTATCGATTGCCGTCCGAGGGCCTCTGGTTCCAAACAAACTCTGGTTCAATGTAATTTCCCCATAAGCGAACTTTTGAACGGAAATTTAGGGTATTAAATCAAACAATTAATGCGACCTTGTTGCGATTATGAATTCTACGTCCTCGAAAATGCTTAATTATGCCTGTTTCCTTGACTAAAACTGCCGAAATCAATAAGATATCACAGATTAAATGTTGCATTTGTAGGTTAGAATCGCCCGAAATCCCGCCAATTCCACAACAACAACAATAACATTTGGGTGATTCCAACCTCCAAACGCATCGTTTAATCTGTAATATCTTGTTGATTCTGGCAGTTTTACGGGTGGAACTAGACAAAATTAAGCATTTTCGAGGACGGAGAATTCATAATCGCAAAAAGGTCGCATAAATTATTTGATTAAATACCCTAAATTTCCGTTCAAAAGTTCGCTTATGGGGAAATTACATTGAACCAGAGTTTGTTTGGAACCAGAGGCCCTCGGACGGCAATCGATACGATATATCGCTCTACTAAAACAGTCTATAGTTTTGCATAGGTTTAAATTGCGAAACAAATGGTTGTCAAATTACACGAGTAGCCACTGCCTTCCGTCAGCTGATCATTAAATGTTGATTATTCTTATCCACTTACCTTTTTCGGATGATCGAATCACATTTAAGTAAATTTGAGAGTAATTTAATGTCCTTTAGGACTCGATCTGGAAAATATTTGCGAAATTGCACTACCATTTTATAATGGGTTTGTCACAAGCTTTTCTCACACCTTCATGAGCTCATCCTATGTCAAATGACTCAAACGTCGACACCATCACGAAGTTCCAGAATCCACTCGCAAACTCAATAAATGCGCTAAACAAAATCACTTGATGGCGGTCGATTGAGCGAGTGCCGGTTTGGGAGACACTCAGCACAGGAAGCTACGATTATATGGGACTCCCCCAAGGTCATAGATTAAGAGGTAGGCTCATCTGACTTCGCGCCACGAAGTAAGTAGCGCGCAGCTGCGCAGTTCAAAACAAAGAGTAAACAAGAGTCGCAAACCCTATGAGATTTTTGAGCTCAAAATAACTTTATTTCTCAACTTAACAATTTCGTCTTAGAGATTTGTTGGTACTTTTACAATTGAGGATAGCATACCTTTACAGTAATAGATGATAATTTAGGACTTTAATCACTCCTCATCTGAAGTCAACATCCCGATCTTTTTCGAAGTAGTCGCTATTAACGTCGATGCATCGTTTAGTGCGCTCGGGCCATTTCTCGACGAAGGTCTTCCGAAATGCTTCGTTAGGCAGTCTCAGGAAAAATCCGTGCGCAGTGTTTTGAATTTCTTCGCGAGTGTTGAATCGCTTACTACGTAAAAACTTCTTCAAACAGGGAAAAAACCAAAAGTCGCATGGAGCGAGGTCAGGACTGTACGGGGGTTGTGAGATAGCGGCAATGCCTTTGCGCTGGAAGAACTGCATGATGGAAGAACTGGAGCGATGCATCGACGTCAATGGCGACTACTTCGAAAAAGATCGGGATGTTGAATCTTCAGATGAGGAGTGATTATAGTCCTCAATTATCATCTATTACTGTAAAGGTTTGCTATCCTCAATTAATTGAAATAAAAGTACCAACAAAGCTCTAAGATGAAATTGTTAAGTTGAGAAATAAAGTTATTTTGAGCTCAAAAATCTCGTATAGGGTTATTTTTTACAGACCCCTGAAAATTTGCTGTAACTCGGCGAATTTTCAACCAAATTAGCTAAATTAGGGCTCGTTGAAAAGCTAATAGTATGAGCTATAACCTCCCACAAACCGCATTTCGATATGTTTAATAGTTTCCAAAATACAGACCAACTGACAGTTGTTTTGGGACAGCCTTTGTATCAAACGAGAGCTTGTAAAAAATGAGGGCTTTGGCGCAAACCAGAGCTTTGGATCTACACTTCAGTGGCGTAGCGTGAAATTTGGCAACGTTGTATTGTGGCCGTTTAAACCCATTTAATAGGTCGAATGCGAAGGTGTTCACCGAACTCCCAACAGTTCGATCTTTCTTAGCGGATTAAATGGACGAAGTGCAATGTAGCCAAATTGCACGCTACGCCACAAGTGCACTTGTACACTGTCTGAACAAAAGTTATACCACGAGCCAAAAAAATGTCCATGTTAAGTTTAGCCGCTATAAAAGTTTGAATGTTGGATCAGAACAGTTTGTAAACTCGTTTCACAGGGCATATACTGTTACGGAGGGGGGAGTTCATCATTTCCGCACAAAAACATCGATTCTCATTTCCGCACATTATCTTTTCCGCACAATCAATTTATTTGCACACTATGGCAACGCTGCGGGAGAATAAACTTAATTTTTACACGGGACATTGAAAAATGGCGTAAAATGTGGGTGAAAAGAAGGACTCACCTATGACAAAAGAATAGTTTCTCGAGCAGCAATGCATCAGTAGGTATATAAACGTTAAATTCGATGTCGATTATTAGGCGAACATGGTGTTTGGTCGACAAAAAGGTCTCAGATTATACTTCAAATTTTAAAAGTAAAGCCTCGGAAATGTTTACCTCTTTGCACGATAATCCGGTTTAATGCATCAGAATTTCCGTGTTTATGCAAATAAATTTACTTTTCAATAACCTCAAAAAATACGCGAGGAAATAGGTTGGGTTGGGTTGGGTTTAAGGTTAGTTATAAAGCCTGTGACGCGGATTTCCAACTGGGACCGAAAAATTTTGGTCCGAAAAATTACATGATAAGATGCATGGTGAGGCCATAAATTATCTACTAGCATGCTCAAATCGTCACCATCCACCAATATAGTTTAATCATTTCGGACCGACATTTTCCGGCCCCAGTACTATGGTTGAGCTCAAAGAAGAATTCCAAAACTCACCCAGTCGTACTTGATCAGGTAGCACTGCACAAAGACAAACTCCTTGATTAGCTTGTGTCCAGGGACCAATAAATGTACGGTCCGGACGGTTCTTGTTCTTTAACGTTAGGTGCAGTCCTAACCAATCAGAAGCGAGGATTCGCTACTTGGGGTCGAGAACAAGAAAATGTCCGTACCGTACATTTATTGGTCCCAGCTTATCTTCTTTATTTTCAGGGAAGCAACGTTGCCAGGTTGTGCAGCCTCGGTGTTTGTGTGGAAAAGACCAGCATCCGCGGAGGGAACGAGAGCTCACCAAAAGGTCGATCATCTGGTCCGTCTATACCTGCCATATTCAACCACCGCGACGACCCAACCAGGGCTGCCGTTTTGCGTATAATCAATGCTATTTTTCAATTCACCGATGATTCCACCGGTTGAGAAAAGATTACACAGTTCAGTTCAGTGTATTACTGTAATGAACTAAAAAACTCTTATTTGTAATCTTTTATCAACCGGTAGAGTCGTTGATGACTTTAAAAAAACATGCGGATATTTTAATTAATCAACGGAGTTTCCACCGATTAAGGAAAGATTACAGATCAGAGTATTTTCGTGCATTACAGTCATACACTGAACTGAACTGTGTAATCTTTTCTCAAACCGGTGGAAGCATCGGTGAATAGAAAAATAGCATTGATTATACGCAAAACGGCAGCCCTGGACCCAACCTCAAATTTCATGCCTTCAATCCCCTCTTCACCTTATCGCTTGTTCTTCTTTTTCTCGCTTTCATCAACCCATGTGCACCTTTTGCACTCCCGGCGCACTCCTCTACAAACCCTCACCATACTCATTCATTCAGTTCCGAAAATCGAACGCATAATTAATTAAACCTATTTAAGCCTTGTGCATTCAGATTTTAAGTAAATTTTATTTCGTGACCAATGGTCACCGGTCACTTCTTTCGTGACCAGAGTTTCGAAAGTACGGTCACTTACGGGAGCCAATCACAGACAAGGCGATTCTAAATTCAAATATTCCCTCCGGTCACCTACTCGTCCGGTCATACGTAACCCACCTTGGAAAGTCGGTAGGTAGGTCTTGAAATTCGGAACCGCAAGCGGTTCCCGGTCGCCTTTTGATACGATACCGTACGTTGCTTGGCTCCTCCGCCCCCGTTTAAGTGACCGGGATAGTAAAATTTTGGTCACCTACCGATTCTCGAAACCTATGGTCACGTAAAACGTGACCTGGTCACGAAATAAAATTTGCTTTTGTAGTAAACGAGCCGATCAAGAAGGGGAAGGGAGAGAAAGTCAAAGTCGGAAATCTAGAATGTTGGATTGATCATCAAGAAAGTATTTACGGCCAGTTGAGGATGGTGAAACAAAATATAGGTCAAATGGGAGTAAGAGAGAGCGAAAAGACAAGGGAAATGACAACAAAAGAAGGTATGAATTGTGGTATACTTAGATTGAGACGAAGTCAGACGACCGTTCTAAGAGCTCACTCATTTTGCTACAGTAAGCTCTAAAACGAGTTCACAAACTGTTCTGATGCACCTTTCAAACTTTAATAGCCACTAAACTTAACATGAACACTTTATGGGGCCGTGAGAATTTTGCTCAGAATGGTCAAAAGATTTGATTTCTGCAAGAAAAAAGTACCTACACCTTGAGTGTGGTCCACGCGCCTTAAGTAACGTGCGATGTCCTTTGGTTATAAACTATTTGGCTTCCATTTTCGAGAAGGCATGAGAGTTTGGGTTGATTTTCCCTTTTTTCTAAATATTTTCGTAACAATCGTAATCATATGCTGTTCTAATAATTGTAATCAAAACCTCAGTACTTGTGACGTTGGGTCGACTTTGACATTATGAAAGTCCAAATTTTATTCTTCTTGAATTATTCTGAAACTGTTTCTTGAGAGTTTTCCTGCATTTCCGTGCCGCACGAAATTTTTTTGATCCTCAGAATATTCTGAAATAATATCAGCATTACACGTGGGTAATATTCTGCAGTGATTGTAAATATACTCGTTTCTTTAGACTTTCCTTGAGGATTTTATCATGTTTTATCAGAATGACACTGAGGTCAAAATGAAAAGATAAGTTAGTTGTTCTACTTTGATTCTAACTTAAAATGCGCCTACCCCTGGATTGGACTTGGAGAGTCCCTGAGGGGGATATAATACCAAACACCCGCTGTAGTAAAAATTGTCAAAAGAAAACAATTGAAAGAAAAATTAGAAAAATTGAAAAGGAAAAATTATTTTGAAAGGAGACAAGCGCTACCTGTTGGTGGCTTATTGAAACAGAATCCAATATAGCGCCGCCGAGTTCTAACAGGAACTTCAAATATCTTGAGAATTTTCCGAGGAAATTCTCTTATTCAAAACTGGGGGAGGAGGGCTTGAAAGTTATGACCCTTTTACGGGGGAGGGGGGCCAACGGTTGATTAATGGCCTCAAACTTGCGTGTGTTTAAAATCGGTATTCGTCTCAGAAATATGGTAGTAGGTATACTGATTTCTTGGTTTTCACTAAAGCAGTAAACGAAGACAATTTCTATCCATTACCGGCCAAGTTCCTCCCCCCGAAAGTTACCTATGTGCACCGAATTTTAAAATCCAATGAAAAATATTGGCAAAAAAATTCAGTAGATTTTTTTTTGCGAACATTTCAGATTAAGTGACTGAGGTTTGTGAAAAATCGTTCAATCAACTACTTAAAATGAAATTACTATAATTACCAACATTTTTTTTTTTTTTTGTAACAAAATCGGTTTGATCATAAAAGTAAATGATAAGTAGAGAAATTGAGTTTTCAGGGTGGGGACCAAGATCACAATATTTTTCTCGGATACTTACTTTTTTACATCAGAAAATATCAGTGTAAACTTTTTGATTCTTGCTTTGATATTAAATTTATTTTTAAACTGTTTACAAAACAATAAGAATTAGTACCTACTGCTTATATTTACAGCAAAGCCTATCAAATCATCTACAATGTATTGTTCCCTTTGATGCCACTGGCTTTGAAATCGTGTCTAATCATTTTGATGTAACAGAATGTAAAAATTAAAGTCGTATTTCATTGCAAAATTAGAATATCACATTTTACTTAAAAACAAATTAGTAAATACCTACTAACCAAACTAAAAATCAACAGAGTTAAGTAATTCAGTAATTTAATTATAGAATGATTAGATCTGATTATTATCATCACTATTGGATTAAGTAATTTGTAAAAAAGTGCAAGCTTTATAATCAGCGCTATCTAATAAAGATTCAATTTTAACATTATAGAACAAAAATAATATTGCACAAGAACTGAATAATTAGGTAACTAAATGCAAATAGAAGTAAATTACCAGACTGGATCTCAATTTTAAACGGAACAAGATTTCTTAGTTTTAAAGAGTGCGGATGAATAAGAGATTTTACTGAATTGTTTACATACCCAAGCATTGTCGAACGCATATATTCATGCCTGGGTCAAAACTTTTTAAATTTGAAACAATTGAGTTACAACATTCTAAAAAAAAGAGGAGGGGTGGGGATTTTGGTGGTCAAGGAAACTTTTATAGAATTGTGAATATTAGGCACAGTAACTAATTTTTAATTCAAAAGCAACTTTGATACGAAGAAAAGTACTTTGCAGGAAAGTTAAAGAGGTGAGTCACTTATGAAAAAATGAAGGGAAACTTGAGGATGAAATAAAGGATTTTACAAAAAAAGGTTTACGAAAGAGGACAAATTAGATTCAAATTCCACATTTTTCTTACGGTCACGTTAGTGTTTGTCTATTATTTTATTGATGAGAACTATGTTTACTATCATTGCAAAGATAAAATCTTGGAACTAGAGTGAAATGGTTTGTAAGAAGATTCATACAAGTACATTGCCTGGTTATTTTTATTACAACGTAGTAATAGCAATAGCTTTCTTTCTTGAGGGTGTTCGCCTCTGGTGTGTGGAAATATTCTCTGAGAGAGAAAAAAAAAGAAAATACGAAATTATTTTAAGAAACTCATCTAACTTATATTATTATGATCTGGACCCATTGCTTGCATAACATGATAAAAGAAATTAAACTGTTTTCAAATCGAAATCTCACAGACTTGTTATTTCAATGATACGAACGTTTCATTTTCTTGATTTGCATTTGTCGCTTTATCTAAACAGTTTGAAAGTACTTGAAACTACATCTACGTAGAAATATGAAAAATATCTTTAGTTTGTAAAAGTAAATCAGTGCATACTTACAATTTACTGTTTAGACTGAGAAAAAATTTTGGAACATGAGAAAAACTGCTGAAGACTGCAAAAAGCTATAATATTCTTTGTCTGCATGAAGAACGGAAGGTAGGTATATAAATTTAACGGTATATTTTATGAATTGTTGGTTACAATTGAAAAAGAGCTTCTAGCAAGTTCACTTAATAATATATATTAGCTAGTTTCAATTCCTATAAAAAATATCCTCTGCATAAAAAAGAATTGTCCTTGAAACAAGCTACTTTAGAGAACAATGACTGATTTATTTAAAAACGATTTCTAGAAACTTCTTCATGCTAAATACTGCTGCATTTTCATTTGTTTCAATTTCAGTGATACACGTGTTAATAAACTCTTGAAATTGTATTATTTGAAAAGAAACTCAAAATTAAAAACAGGAAAAATTGTTGGAACTCAATGTTAATATTATTGCATACAAACCAAAAATATTGAAAAGAAGAAGACGCAGCAACGGCGCTCAAAAAATAATACCTATTTATCTGATTAGTGAGAGGCAAAGCCAATATTATAGACTAATGCTGACATGAGAATAAACCTTTAATTTATTTGTTTAAAAATAAATAGCATTTTAAATTATTGGCTTCGTTATTTAAATACAATAAAAATAGATGCATTTTTGGTCAAAACAGGATCAAAAATGAAGGCAAAGATGAACAAAAAAAGACTAATTACCGAACCAACACCTGCAGAGGAAAACAGGATTTTTACCTTATGCACTAACAAAGACTTTGG
This sequence comes from Trialeurodes vaporariorum, assembly GCA_011764245.1. NCBI lineage: Eukaryota > Metazoa > Arthropoda > Insecta > Hemiptera > Aleyrodidae > Trialeurodes > Trialeurodes vaporariorum. The sequence continues at coordinate 9,444,757 of VMOF01000220.1, forward strand.
ATACATACATACGAATGTACACGGTAAAAAATAATTTACCGGGATGAAAGCTGTGGGTCAAATCACTAGTGTTTTTTTTTGTCCTGGCTATGCAATTTTAAGTGACTCTTCTGTTTAGTTTTCATTTATGGTCGTAAATAGAGGACTGAGGGTTCGTTCGTCCAAAACGCAACAATAATTTAATCCACAGCTTTTATCCCAATACACTCTGTAATTCATGTTTTGGATGACAAAATTCTTCAATCTATCTAGTAGCTACAATATGGCTTCATATCTGCTGCTGGAACTTTACATGTAGTGCTTATTTTACTCCTTCGTTAATGTGTTTGATTCAATTCAATAGGGTGAAAAGTTTCTAGGCTGTTAAACTGAGAACACGGGTAGACTTCCTCTAAAATGTTTGGATGACAACAAACAATTAAAGCGCCCTCAGGGACAGGGTGCATGAAAAATCAAATTTTCCCTTTAATTTGCCCCTAAGTCAGCGCTAAAAAGATGTTGAATGGGTTCAGAGATAAGCTTAATCATTTTCAAATTTTAGGAAGACAATTTTCACACTCCTACATGCTTCAGACAATTTAAAAAATTGCAACAACCATGGTATTTAACACTGGTTTTGGCCCAAAAGTCATAAATATTGAACATTTTGGAAAAAAAAAGTTGAACTCATTTCGTTTAAAATCAAATTTACTCATGCTAACTCATTTTAGATTTACCAAAAGTTGTTCTTTCATAGCATTACAGTTCGTTAGAGTTTCTTTCAGCTTAGAGGTTACACCTCTTATTTCCATTTTTTTGAAATTTGTCATCCTTCAGAGGTGACTGAATGTGCTGAAATGTAACCTCAGACTGTTCGGGAATGACTGTGCGTTATTCTTTCATTAAGATAAGTTATTATGGTATCAGCTTTTATTATTTTTTTGTATATTTTGGAATCATTATGCAGATGATTTCATGCAAGAGGTTTTGGAGATTTTCTAACTATCACGACTGATGATCTCGCGGAAAATTTATAAGCAAACATTTAACAAAACAAATGACAAGCAACAAGCTTCAGCAACAAACACGAATCCCAGTAAATCCATATGTTTCCAAGTTAGACATAATAAACCCATCATTTCAATGCTGAGTTGGGCAAATGGGGGAGTGGTGAAATCACATGTTACTTTAGGGGAGGTTTTTTATTAAACAGGGCTGTTATAATGAGTAAACAGTAATCATATAATATTAGTCGTAGAAGAATTTCATCTAATCAAAATTATCACCAAGTTTATTTTAAATCTGCGAAGATTAAATTTTTTACCATCCGCAGGTTTGACGATTACTGATTACAGAATAGTAAATTGCGCCCCCCCAGCTGTCCAACTCTGCTTTCGTGTATTGCTTGGTCACAAACCAAACAGTAACATCAAAAGTTTTAGTTTGATTCTATATAATAATGCTACACCGTAAAATTTGTTTTGGACTGTTCCGTATTTGAAAACTTTTCATGAAAGCCTTCATATTTTCGTCTGTTTACAATTCCTCGTCAACGAATAATCCGTCACAATTATCGCAACTATTGAGGCTCCTTAAATTTACGACGAAGATGAGAGATGCGCCATTTATTGTGAGGAATTAAGAGTGATGTCATTGCAAATTATAACAAATTGAAAATTTGTCTCAATGTTTACACACTCATATTTCAACTTTGGTCATATGACCCTTACAACTTGCACCTTTCAACTGGCCTTCAAAGACGGAAGGACCACAGATTCCAAGACTCCCTCAATTTTCACTAGGCTATAATGCAGTCCAAGTAGGAAGGTACTTAAGATTGTAAGTAGGTAATTCTTTTAAGCAAAACAGGTTATTGGTTACATAGAACAATATTATTTTCAGAACCTCTCTGTTGAAGTTACAAAATGCTTACTATCGAATACGCACATGATAACTTATCCTATTACAGTGTGTCATCATAATAACCGAACTTCTAGGCTCTGGAACCAATGAATAAAGACATCGAATGGAAGTAAATAGAGCTTCAGCGCTTGAAACTTGAAACCAGTTTTTGGCTGGCTGAGAACGAGGTCGAGACAATAAACTTGTGCTACTCAGTAAGTAAATATTTAACGGAACAATGACTTAAAAGAAGAACAAAATAAATACCACGGGAATTTAACAGAAAGTTTGAAACTTGGGGAACGATAGAAAATGGTATTTTGATTTTTTCTTCACTTGCAGTCTATTTCGATCGACTTTAAATAAATATAATTTTAAAACCGTGATGTGCACACAGTCTGTAGAAAAGTTGTCACAAAATCACATTTTATGGACAAATAAGTAGTCGAAAATAAGTATTGACTCTTATACTTGCACCTATACTCAACCAGAAAATATTTACCAGAAATTTTTGTAAAAATCCAAGATGAATATTCTCAAAAAGTCCTTGAAATATTCGTAAAAGATTTATCATGAACTATTTTCAGAATATTCTGATAGGTGGTTCAAAGTGTTCTCTTATAAGATTTACCGAATATTTCGGCATAAACATTTTTGTTCTGACCAGAGTATTTAAAGATTACTTTCTTGCCTGCATTGATGTTAAGATTGAGCTTCATTTTAAATTTCCACTTACGCTACAGGGAATGAGTGCTGAATTTACTTTTATAAGATGTTTTGACATTTAAATCGTTTTGTGACAAACATTTTATAGCCAGTTGAGTTTATTAGCTTAGACTTCAAATCAAGGAACTGGTAAGTGGTTGAAAAAGAAGGAAAATTTTGTAAAAACAGTAAAAAAGGACAGTTTTATAGTAATAATACATTTTCTAAAGTTTAAGTTCTTCTTATTTTAAAGTATGTGATCAAGACTGGAGGAAGAAACAAATCTAATATTCCCTAAAACTATGGTGTCTCTCCATTGAGGTGGCTAACGCAACGGTGGTCCGATTTCCAGTCAAAAGTACTAAAATGGCGTTGGTGATGAAATAAAATGAACGTGGTCAAGAAAATTCTTTCTTATTACATTTAAAAATTACTTGAACAGCTGGTTAAGTATGAGCTTCTTCTCCCAACTTTGAATATTGAGGGGCATTTATACAGTCTCAAACTTGAAGAAACAGGCATTCTATGATGTTGATCTACATTCGTTTACATTTTGTTTGTTTGTTTGTTTTTTGTTTTGTTTTTGGGTGAGTATTTTAACTCACCCAGTACCTTTCTAGGTTTTGTTATTTTCTTTGATCATATTTTTTCCTCTTCGTTTCTAATTTCGGTGCAGTTTGCTGTGGTTGTTTTCACGTTTAGTAAAGTAATGGTCGGCGCGGCGGTCTCTCAAACATTTTTTTTTTTTTTTTTTTTTTTTTTTTTTTTTTTTTTTTTGGCCTTAAATTGTTTGCCTGCTTAAATATTTTATCTCAAATTTTCATTACAATTAGCTTTCAAGACAATGGTCTTGCACAGTAGGTTTTAAATACCCTGTATCAGTTACATATGAGAAGAAGCAAGGTCTAGAGAGGGCCTAAACTGTGGAGATTGGCAATAACGTATGGCTCTGATGCGGAGTTGAAGGTATCCTTCCCAAAATGGATAGACTGGCTTCAAATTTCTTTGGGACTTAATGATTTTAAGGTGCCTTTTATTACGGGGATATTCCATGTGAGGGGTCGATTAAATGCCCATTAGAATTGATTGGGGGCTCGTCATCGTCCTCTTTAGCAAGATTTGTTTGCTCTTGTTAATCTTTTTTTGTTTACTTTTTGCATTCTCATCCTCAGTTCAGTATAAATATTTGTGTACCTATCAATTGTAAAGTATTGTAGTCCTTTGGGGATCTCCTGACATAGCAACCAGGGTATCCTTCTCAGCCCACCTAAGCCAGCCGGCCCTTGCTCCCAAATTCACTTAAACATTTCTTCTATCTTCAATGTAGTGTTTCCTTGAAGTATTAGAGAAACTTATCGATAAACTTCTTCATCCTAATCAATTTACTGAACCCCCTCTAACTTTTTTACTTCATTAAAAAGAACGATATTTCAGAATTGTTAGCAACGTCTAATTTCTTCAGAACCTCCTCAATTTCTATTAATTCGGTAAGGCATGCTAAAGTTGAGAACCTGCTTTAGAGATTACTATGAATACAGCGCCAAGACCGTGACAAACATCCGATAAAATTTGTCACTGTCTGTTCAGTGTTAACATTCAGAGTCAAAAAAACCTATTCGCAATTAAAAGCTATGTAGGTACCTAAAAACATATGCGATATCGTTACATTTCAAATTAAAAATATACGAACTACGTCAGATGCTTTAAAATAACTCTAGGCAGTTTGAAAATCTCTTCAAAGAAGTATTAATTTGTTTACATCTACTTGTCAGTATATGTACTAAAAAAAGAAGAAAAAATCATCATTTTTTTCAATTGTAAACATGATAACAAAAGGAGAAATAAATACAACAGATATTCACTTGGGAACTAACTGTCTACTCATTAATTTAGGGATTTTGTCCTACGATAATCTTCAGAACTTAAGTAACTGTATTATTAACTCACTTTAAAAATTGGTAAAAGTTTGACAATTTATTTGAATCATAATCAATCAAGATTTTTATTCAGTCATTTATCATAAATAAATATTTTTCATTTTGTTATCCTATGAACTTTATCTAATTATATACTTTGATGGGAGAAGGAACTAATCAAGATATTGGGGTTTAAGAAATGTATTGAGAGATTTTTTCCATACTCATACAAACATGCATCTTTGTATTTCATTGAATTGGTCAACTTAATCAGTTTTCAAACATTACTCAGAAAATTGAAGTGATGGGGCCTCTGAAGGTGTTTGCTGAAATCAAATTAAATGCCTTTCTTCCATCAAAGCATTGAATTATTACAAACAGAAGATCCCCTATGATTGGTTTGATGAAAAGCAATGAGAAAGATGATATATTATTCGAAAACCCCTAAATGTTTAAAATGTTGAAGAATTAAGTTCATCTTGTTATGATCCGGTGAAGAGCCCAATGTTCTGTGAATTGATACGCAAATTCCTCAAAATTGTCACTCGATAATTTAGAGGCACTCAATTAGGCTTCATTAAAAACCATACATACAATTTTAGAAGAACTGAATAGAGGTCGCTTCAAGAAATATGGAACAGGCAGAGTCTTAGCCTTTGAAATTTGAACCAAAATGAATACAATATTCCAAGAGCTGCATTAATTATTTAAAATCGACACAAAGATTCAGAAGTTTGCAACTCAGAAAGAAAAGTTTGTGTCAGAGAATTAAATGGAAAAATTTGGTTGAATACTTATATGCATGTACAGGATAGCCATTTGAGCCAAAATGGGGTTGAGCATTTTCATGGGCTCAAATTGTTTCACCCAAACAATCCTATCATTACTGAAAATACTGCAAAGAGCAATTTGGACTCATGAAAACCAGCTATGCTAAAATTTCTACATATTACGAGATAGAGAGTTTTAAATATATATATTTATCTTCATCATTTTAGATTATGCATTGTTTTGTCTTTCATATTTTTTTTCAAATTTTAAAGCTTCGGAAGGTAAATGTGTGATAGTACTGAGAAGGTGTTTTGTGCGCGTATTGGTTTTAAGTATTTATAATTTTCAGTTTCCAATAAAAAAACCAGGGAAAATCCGATGAGATTTGAGAATGTTGAAACATTTCATTTCATTGATAAGGTCAAATAGATAGCAAAATTAGGAGAACACGACTAGAAAGTTTATGTTTCCTAATGGTCAACACAGTTCAAAAAATGAAGTTGAATGAACAAAATAGAAAAAAACTTAAATAATGTTACCTTCATTTTCAATCAGGTATTAGAGTTCATCGTATATTACCGATGTCAGTTGAAAATCAGAAAAAATATCGAATAAACGAGTAGTATGCCAACTGATACTTTCTTTATTCTTTATTTTGTACTTGAGGGTCTAAAATAGAGTTAGTAACTCAAGGAATACATTACTCTAAGTTACTGAAAAAATAACAACTAATGAGCAAATTGAAGGAGGAGTGTCCCAAGGTCGATGGTACGATGGAGCAAATATATAACCACTAATGCGTGAGGTCAGTATAAAAGTCTTTTCCATTGGGAACACAACAAAACTATAGTTTTGTTCAGCGTCGACGGTTCGACGCGATCCGTATTACACGTAACTCAAACTCTTCTTATTGGTTTTGGAAAAACAAAAGAAAACAAAGAAAAGAGTGAAACGTTTTCATGAGTAATGCGGCATTCGTCGAATCGACGACGCAGGACTTTGCAACTGCTTGTACTCCAATTACAGTATCAAATCAAATTGTAATAGACTTCCAAGCAAAGCTTTCATTGAATTTTGTCATTTCTCGATTAAAAAATAGATGCTGCCTTGCAAGAGTTTAACATGAATTTGAGTAGAAAATTAAGAAAAAAATCCAAGGTGCTGTGAAAAACCAGTGCATTCAAAATCAAGGTTTGCTGGGATGCCCTTAATCAGCAGGGCACTACTTGTAAACGAGTAAGAGAACAATTTCAATTTTCTCACAGCACCTTAGCTTCATTTTTCTGTTTTCTTTCTGAATTCTGATACTTGATTCATCATGTTCAATTATTTGCCTGTAAATGATTCGTGAGAATACCGGCTTCCCAAATATCACACTGAAAGAAAGCCCTGCTAAAATTTTTAGCACCATGGCACCATAATGGTGCTAATTGGAATGGTGCTAATTGGAATGGTGCTGGCACCATGAACACCATGGACTTAATGGTGCTTGCGCTATTTTAATTAGAACCATGGTATCATACTGTTATCAACAGCGCATTCTAGGTGAGAAAACATCCACTTTTCAGGAGAGAAAATATTCAAAAAAAAGTTAACATGGAGTACCTATAATGGATTTAAGAGTGCAATGTTCAATTCGGTTCCTTTCTGTAGACTACTGATTCTAGTGGCTTTCTGCAGCATTGCATTAACTGATTCAAATTTGCTTAAACCATTAGGCTATAGCATTATCTCAAATTTTTAAAAATGCAGGTGCGTGGTTTTGACTTTTACCCATCGCTTTGCAAAAATACGTTCATTCAAAATGTCTATGGTAGGCATTAATCAAAAAGTCTTAAATCTACGAAATATGTGGTTCCATTGTGACGGATCAATTTTCGGACACCCCATAAAAACTAAGTAAATAAAAGTTTTGTAGAAAAATAAACAAAAACAAAATAAAACAAAGGGAAAAAACAACCGCGATAACACATGATATAGGGAGGAAATTAACTACCTAGCTACTCGCAGAGAACAACATGCTTGAGTTCATAGCTTCGTTTTCGAACCTTGACCCAGCACATAGGCACAAATGAATTACTAGCATCAAATATGTCTGTTATTGATCCCAGATTGTAGAAATCGATACAGAATTGTTTAATATTCTAGGATTGAATTCTAAATATCACTTCATACTCCAACACAGCACCTGGAAAAAAAAGAAATTGTTTATTGCACAATTCATGAAAACTTACTGTGAAATCTTAACGCGATATTTGAAATGCTTTTAAAAATGCTCGATTCCTGTAATATTTTGAGGAATGAGTCGTTTGGAATGCCAAAGTATGATTCCTATTTATTTTTTGAATTATTCTACATAAGACAAACTAGAGCAAAAATTTATGTCCACCATATCTCCAGCTTTAAAACAAGCTTAAGTTTTTTTTTTTTTTTTTTTTTTTTTTTTTAAAATCAAGCAGGAAGATGCAACCGAAATATTGTATTTTTCGAGTCTACCTCCCATCAGGGCGAGTCCAAAATTTAATGTTATAGTTTAGCGCGTTTAAAATTGTGTCTGCGTTCAGTGGTGGATCTGAGGAGGGGGCACATGTCCCGTCAAAAAAGCCTCAAATGCATCTTTTATAACAGAAAATAACACGAAACCTCTCCCTACAACACTTTACATTTCAGATTCTCAAGGCATGGCCCTCTTTCCCCAATTTCTAATACAGGTCCACTGAGTGAAGAGCTGCGCAGTGGTCGTCCGAAGCGCTCGAATCGATAAAACTGTAACGCGCACAAAAGTAGGTAAGTAACTATTCGTACTCCGCGGTTATCATTTTGCCTATCCTGGCAATTGAAGGCGCTCGATAAAAAAAAAAAAAAAACATAATCCTGCAAACGTTAACAATTTGGAGTAAAGCTTACTGCCAATGTGAGATCAAGTTACGGAAAGGAATAGCTCGGGCAGAAAAAAAATATTAACTATACACTGAAAAAAAAAATCAGCTAAATTTAACTAACTTCTACTTAAAAGTATGGACACCACTTAAAACTGTTAGTTCGACTATTTGAATTAGTAAAATTAACTCCGTACCGTGTTAATTATCACGGCAGGGAGTTAATTTTACAAATTCAAATAGTCAAATTAACTGTTTTAAGTGGTGTCCATGCTTTTAAGTAGAAATTAGTTAAATTTAGCTGATTTTTTTTTTTCAGTGTATGTTAAACTTGCAAAAAAATGCTAAAACCGGGAATACTCTCTACGTTTCAAAAATAGCGTTAATGGTTACTGTGTCAGTTATGGGAATAAACTAAGATGAGTCTAGTCTTTTTCTCCTCTCTGTGATTTATCACATTCCAGGTATCTTTTCGATTCTTTTCATACTTTATTTGCTCATTAGTTCATTTATTCCCGTGTATCTAAATAGCACATTGAAAAAAAAGAACAATACTAGCAAAACATATCGACGAATGTAGCAAAAAAAATGTCTAGTTTATCGGAAAAATTACTAGTAAAGCAAAAATGATTATTACTAAATCAGCAACATTTTTTGGGTAAATTACCATTTCATAAACTGCAGTTTTTGCAATGTAAAGTGTATTAATTCCCAGTTTTTAGCAATTTTTTGCTATTTTAACGTTCAATTTTTTCTGTGTAGAAAAAACGGTCCATTTACTGGGGCTTTTCGCCTCCACATCTATCACTTACAGATTGATATCCGCCTGGCAACTGCTCTTCAGAATGGAAAAAGGAAGCTACGACTGATAAACCACATTTCTTACCTGAAAAGATCGAAAAAATTATTTTATTTTAAAGATACATTTATTGAATTCATGTAAATTTAAAAAGATGTCAAATCTAAGAGGGACCAAATGATGTTGCGGCTTGATCGTTCCTGGAAGAATTTAGATAGTGATAACTTGCGAGGGGTTTTCTCCCTTTGGAAGTGCTCATCAACTATCTACAAAGGAGATGGAGTTGGCGTAACATTATTTGGTCCCTGATTTTAAGGTACCTTGACATAATACCGGAAAATATTGCATCGTTTGCCGATCTACATTCGGGTTTCTTTTAGATTGAACCAAGCCGTATCATGAATTGCAGGCGAGCTGGAATATCGAGCGTCTTCTAGAATTCCCCTTTTCTAGAAGAGACCCTCTGTTTTGCAACCGTCAATCATTGTTAACCAATTTTCTCAATCATCCTGAGATTTCTTCGTCTCAAAGCTTTCTCAAAGTATTAAGAATGTGGTGTCATCATAGGCGGATCCAGGTATTGGCAACCATAAATTCATCCCATTTGAACGTATGAAAGACAATTGATTCTGGTGGCGCCCATGGCCCTTTTATTAATCGCTTGTTTTTGATGCACTCAAATGGGAAAAATACATAGTTGCCAGATTGTTGGGTCCACCCAAAGATTACTCATACTCAAGATATGGACTAGCTATTTCGCCAATGTTAAATTTTGTTGAGCGGCTTCATTTAAAAAACCGAACTAAAATGCATACACAGGCCCCCGGTTTGTTTACGCTTCGGCGAGCGAAAGACGTGCGGGTGGGGTTGGGGTCGTGGCCAGCCGACTGGCCTCACCCCGCACGGAGAAAAAAAATTCGGTTATAAGAACTGAACTTCAGCTCATATGGAACGCCGAGATGTTCGGTTACAGTAACCAAAGTTTTCGGTTGTGAATACCGAACTTCAGTTAGTAGTACCGAAGGTTTCGATAAGTGTGACTGATACTATGACTCACATTTCGTTCTTACTGAACCACTTCGTGCTCTTATCACTGAAGTTCGGTACTCACGACTGAAAACTTCGGTTACTGGAACCGAACACCCTCGGTGTTCCATATGGACCGAAGTTTTTTTCTCCGTGCGCCCGCGCGTCTCTCGCTCAAAAAAAAAAACCCGTGGGCCAATGTATGTGTTTTAGCAATGAAGGTACTCATCAATATTTAACCCTACACTGCATAGTGTATCACTGGTGATACATGATGTAAAAAGCCCTATATCAGACATTGTAATGTATATTTTGACTTATTTCAAATTGTATCACCAGTGTCACATCATAAGAAAACATAAAAACGGGCTCAAACATTTTCCAAAATACTACCAGCACTCATTATAATGCATTTACTAATGAAAATCATGGTGGGGTGGAAAATTTGACCCTGTTTCCAATTCAACCCCAGTTTCATTATTTTTACCAAGCTTTTGGCATTTGCTTTTTGAAAAATCCAATCAAAGAAAAAAAAAATTATGTGTGAACATTTTGATTTTTTTTTATTTTCCCGCCATTTCTTATGGTGTTATATCACTTGTAAATACGAGTAAAAAATGGACAAATGAGACTTTACACCAAAAAACTGTCCAATTATTTTTTTATTTTTTTTTTTTTTTTTGCTATTTTTCCCATATATTTGACTACCTAATGAATTGAAAAATCCATTTTTGGTTGAGAAAAAAAAAAAATCATGCAGTGAAGGGTTAAGCTAGTTCCATAGCTGGAGTATAACTAATCTTTGCCAGTTTAAAAAGAAATGAAAACCCTTGAGGGCGATCGACTCCATTTGCCAAGCTGAATCGATAGAGGGGTCTCAAGCTGGGTTTTGGTGACATCACCTTTTTGCCCATGTTACATAGCCATGAGTTGCCAGTGAAGCGGCCCCAGATTCCAAAGATTGTACATGCTTTCTTATGGGGAAAAGACCCTTTTTCAAGTGCGAATTATCAACCATTTACGACAGTAAAACTTGGTTTTTATTAATAAGAAGTAACGAGGGAGGTTTCAAGCTTTGAGAAAACCAATATAATCGTACGCAAATTTGCTTTTTCTGTTTTCGGACGGTTTTAGAAAAGTGGGTAGAATGCATAGAATATTACATAACCTACATTCTCCATAAGAGGGATTTTTACTAACCGCCAGAAAATACAGGAATAAGAAATTGAAGTGTGATCAGACTGATTTTCTCAAAGCTTGAAACCTTCCTCGTGGTCTATCATAAATAAAAACCAAGTTTTACTGTCGTAAATTGTTTCTAATTTGCACTTGAAAAATGGTCTTTTCCCCGTATGAAAGCATGTAGATTTGAACGCCCGCGCTTCAGCTGCGCCAGCTATACGTCATCCCCTTCCTCACTCTACCCGGTGATGGAGCCAGGCAGACGGAGAGGCAGTGGAGGGTGTGCGCATTGACTGACCTGTGTAGTTAGATCATGGCTGAAACAAACCCAGTGGCCAGTGGGAAAAGATAACAGACGTGAGTACTTTCGTGCATTGTAGTCGTTTCCGAAATAGAATTGGTGTAATCTTTCCTACACTGGTGGCATCATCGGTGAATTGAAACATGGCATATTAATTATACGCAAAACAGCAGCTCTGGTGTTTGGACGGGAATCGCCGATGTGTAGTGCGCAGTGGCAGTCCGTGAGTTCAAAAGTGGGGGGGGGAGCTTTAGAAATATGATTACTTATTCTTATTTTTGGTTTTTAATTTTGTGTTCCTCACTCTTTTTGAGACCAGGCATCTCCAGGTGTATAGATAGCTCCATACTATCGCCCGTTTAAGATCATTACTTATATGGGTTTTGGCAAGATCTCGTATGATTTCAGTGCCACCATCGTTACCCCTGTAGGATGGTGCGTCCTTTTTGACACTTATTATTAATTCGTCTTTGGCAAAAAATTGCAACTGCCTCATTGAATTTATAAATTCATGTAAATAATGTTTTGGAGACTTCGTCAAAGCGTTTGCACATTTTAATGAACGCACCTTCAATGGGTCTGTTGCAAACTTTTGCTACAGCGATATAGAGTGGTAAATCTTAAGTAAAATCACGTGAAAAATCCGTTGGTGGTATCAGAAAGTCATAAAATGCAATAATAAACTCACAAGAGGCGTTTAATGAAATCCAAGATGGCGGAGAAATATCGAGCAATTTGTATGCATGCACCGTGAACATCCAAGGATGGCCAACTTTGACAACCTCACTGCAGGTAGAGGTTATGTGTTTGTTTACGTTGTGATTGGTTGTGATCGATACTATAAGGTTGGCTATCCTTGGATGTTCGTGGTGCATGCAAAAAAATTGCTCGATACTTCTCCACCATCTTGGATTTCATTAAACGCCTTTTGTGAGTTTATTATTCCATGTTATGACTTTCTGATGCCACCAGTGGACTTTTCAGGCGATTTTACATTAGATCGAACACTCTTAATGGGGCAGCTGCAAGGGTATGAAATTTTGTGTTTTGTGTAAAGAAACTGATAGTACTTGATGAGCTGAGAACAGTGGTGCCTTTGGATTTTTCATAGGAGTCCCGGTTTTGGAGATACACACGTGTAAAGTTGTAAAAAATCTTGTGAGTAGTGACGCGTCACTACACGGAATTCCCATTTAAAACAATGTATTTTGAGCCAAAATCCCATCTCTGGAACAAAGGGACCTATTTAGAAACCAAAGGCATCTTTGTTCTCAGCTCACCAAGTATACTTTCATTTTTTTCATAAAAAACCCAACATTTCAGACCCTTGCAACTGCCTCATTGTTGTAGCAAAAGTTTTCAACAGACCCATTGATGCGATAAAATTAGCTTATTTAAATGGATAATTTTAATTCAATTAGGACTCAATTCTTTCGAAAAACAGATTGAGAAGGAGTCTGGATTTAATTTTTTTCATGACGTCCAAGGACTAAATCGGTCCATTAAGGAACGAAGAGTATACAACCCACGAATCACAGTAGCATCGTGCGAGATTGCCTCTCGGTTCTTGCCAGCCGTGCATTTTACACTGGTTTGAATGCTGGGCGACTGACGCGACGGGAGGGTAGGCGGATGGCGGGGTTTACGTGGCAACGAAATACGAAACCGCAGAAGCAATCGACTATGGAATGTTTTCCGTAAACTTCGCGCGCGGGTGATAGGTGGCGCGCGTGGGCCATGGAGTGGGTGGGTGAAACATCCGTCCTATTGCTTCTCCTCGAGTTCTGCATGGTCCATTAGATCGCTCTTTCAGACTGCTCTTGCCGTTGCCTCGTTACCTCTCTACTTTGTTCTACTCGCTCGCCTGAGTGCACTTCCAGCTCGCAAAGGCACGTCATTCAGGGAGGAACGGCGAGGGGGCAAGGTTATTGACTAAGCACTGGATAAAATTGATTTAAAATGGACTCGGAGCAAAAGAAAGAGAATTTTGTGGGGAAAATCTTTCAGCTTGATGGCGTAAAAGACAAAAATAAAGAAAGGTCACCGACCCCCATCCAAGAGCATGCACGGGAAAAAAAGACTGGTAGAATTAACCATCTGCATAGCTGATTTTGGAGTCTGCTGTCAAGTATGGTAAATTTTTCCATCTTATCCCTTAACTGCAGATGAGCCCAGATCTGGAACGATTACTTTGAAGCCTTATCTAAAAGTAGGGGACTTGAGTTGTACTGTCGCTGCATGGTGGATCACATGTGGAACAGATACTAAACGAGTATATAAGAATTGTCGATTTTGTCCTAGAGCGCGCAGCACAGGATGGAGAACGTGCAGAGTGGTTGAAAATAGCTTACTGAAAATCTGATAGAGATTTTCCGATTTTCATTGTTATGTTTGAGAGTAACGCAGGGGTACCATATACAAAAAAAAAACAACTATTGAAACTTACTAACTTATTTTTTACTACTTTTAATTTTTTTTTTTAGCCTGAAAACTTTATTTTCAGTTGCATGGATACCTAAATGCGGGTAAGACCGTATTTTGAACTATTAATAGTCAGACTCTTTACCATTGAAATATAATGGAAAGAATTTTTTCACTATTTTTCCCTGTCTCAAGGATCAAAAATGTACTGAAAAAAAATTATTTTTTAGAAAAAAAAAGTCATGCAGTAAAGGGTTAAAAAACTTGCGGATACTTGAATAATTTAACAGCGATTGCACCGATTGAGAATAGATTATATAGAGCAGAGTATTTTCGTGCAGTACAGTCACACACACAGAGCTAAACTTTGTAGTCTTTTATCAGCCGGTGGAATCATCAGCGAATGGGAAAAAGAATCATTAATTACACGCAAAACGGCAGCTCTGGTTGAGCCAGAGCTCCAGTGTTGCCAGATTTGGGGTGAAAAAGCCGTACGTGTTACATTGATTTAAATGGGGACGATACGGCTTTTTACCCTCAATCTGTCATCATGGGATTTACCATTGAAAGGCTTCGTGAAGGTTTCAAGAACAAAACGATGTCTTTCTAATAATACAATATGATTGCTAAAAAATCGGGAATTCACTTAAAATTGCAAAAATCGTGTGTATTATTAAATGCTAATTTAGCAAAACATATAAGCTAGTTGCTAAGTCAGCAACGTTCCTTGCTAAATGAGCTTTCCATTGTGTGCAATTTTGGCAACATAAAGTGTGCGCCCGGCACACAAAACAATGTTTTTCTAAAATCGCAAAATGATTGCTATAAAACCGGAAATGAACTTTAAATCAGCCAAATTTGCTAATTTAGCCTACAATACTGCTAGTTTGCAAAATATATTGCTTTTTCAGCAATAAAATTATTAGCAAAGCAAAAAACATTGCTGAATCAGCAATATATTTTGATAAATAAGCATTTCATGAGATGTATTTGTTACAATGTAAAGTGCATTCCCTGTTTTATGCAACTTCTTTTTTTTTTTTTTTTTTTTTTTTTTTTGCAATCTCACCGAAAGTAATTTTTCAGTGTGTTCAATTAGTCGGCACTTACCATGAAAAGGAAAGCTTGAACCAAAGCAAGCAGGGGCTAAGCTACACTCAGCTGGTGGTCGGTTGAAGTGGTTCGGGTACTAAATGTGGTGTCCGACTACTAATGGGGGGTAGAATAGGGCTGGCGGGCCACTGATAGGGGGTGTTAGGGGGAACACTCCTCGAATGTGATAGGAGAGGTGAATTGCAATGGATAGGTGATACAGATTGAATTGCTGCTGACTCCGGATGAAGGAAGTTGCGCTTAGATTCGTTGACTTTATCAGTACTGCTCAAGAATTGAACTTGCTGCGCTTGCTGAACGCACCGACTCAGCAAATCAGGAAGAAGCTCAATCTAAAACAAAAGCAGAAGTCAAACTATGAAAACCATATAAAATTATACGAAAAAAAAGAGATATGAAGTTAAACTAAATTCGTAATAATAGCCAATCTTGTGTTAAATTAAAAGGACTTAGAAAATGCTGTTTGCTAATTTTCGTGCCTTTTACTACTTATTTGCAAACTGACTATTGTTTTTAATTCATTTCTCATTCCACCTTGCTTTTGACGTTTTCCTCTTTTGCTTTTCTTATGCATCAGCTTTTTGGTTTTAGGTATTTATTTAACACGTATTGTTTAGCATCGTGCTGTTTTTATTAGTTTACATTATTTTCATTGCTTTTATTGTTTTTAACTCGTACTTGTTAGAACCAGTGGCGTAGCGTGCAATGTGGCAATGTTGTAATGTGTTCATTTAAACCCATGTAAAAGGTCGAATGTGAAGGTGTTCACCGAACACCCAATAGTTCGATATCTTTAATGGATTTAAATGGATACATTACAACGTTGCCTAATGGCACGCTACACCACTGGTTAGAACTCTACTCCGTGCCACTCATGATGATCATAATGATCGAAAGGTCTTTGTCTTTCATGTAAGTCTTATTAGTTTAATTTTAACCTCTTATGAGACAAGCCTGAGCATGCTCGTTTTTCGCCTCTATCATCAGTGGCGTAGCTTGCAATTTGGCAACGTTGCTGTTCCTCCATTTAAACCCATTAAAAATATCGAGCTATTGGATTTTCGATGAACACCTTTGCATTCGACCTTTTATACGGGTTTAAATGGACCAAATACAAAGTTGCCAGATTGCACGCTACGCCACTGTCTCTAGTATATCACATTGTTTCAGCATTCATTCCGTATAAACGTGACTATCGATGAAAACACTTTCAAAATAATTTTTCTTTGGGCGCCTTCAATTCATCTAATAGGCAATTCCAACTTCTCCGAGTACGAACAGTTAACTACCCTTCCTATATAAACGGATGTCGTTCTTTTGAACCAACCTGGGACCAAATAATGTTAATACAAACCGTAAACCATTCCAGCATAAAAATTGTTATTTTTACTATTTGATTTGCTGGTTGGGAAAATTAGTTGTTAAGCTAACAAAGTGAAATGCTGATTTAGCATTTGAGTTGTTATAATTTAACAAAATTATAGGTTAATTTAGCGAATCATTTTGATCTGTACTTTTTAACTATTTATTTTTTTCAGTGTGCACCCACAAGACACCATGGGTGGCTTATTCCAAACGTATATTTGTATTTTATCTGGCGAGAGAGGCTTGCTAAGTAATATGAGCAAGAAAGTTTGTGTTCCAAAGCAAGGAATAGCCTGGTAGGTACTCACCTGTTCTTGGATTGCTAAAAGTTTTTCTTCAACTCCCACCAAACGACCCTCTAAGGTATCACACCTGGCGCTCATTTCTGAAACTATCTCGTAGACAGAGGTTTGAGTCTGCAAATTGAAAAAATAAAGGACCGCCGCCGTCAGTAATCAAACATTGATAAAATAAATGTTTCACACTTGCAAGAAGTGAAACGAGATCGTTCACATAAAAATCTTGGAGCCAAGCTACAACTATGATAGACTTACCAACTCAGGCTGGAGAGCTCAAACTATCTCGTAAACAGGGATGGTTTTCTTTGGCTTTCACGACGGTAAAAAAAAGTCTAAAGGCTAGTATAGGGTACATCTGTGAAGGAAATAAGGAGATAATATGGGACACCCCTTGCGAAAAAAAGACTTATCAAATGTTACTCGGACGCAATTGCTATGATAAGTAGTCATAGAATGAACGAAACCATGTCGTTTGTCCGCTATGTTGGTACACATCAAACCTTCTAACGTTGTCATTGTTTTCGGAGCTAATTTTCCCCCTCTTCGGCCTATTTTCATCTCATTGTCTTTTTTTTTTATATTCTTTTTTTACACTTTTCGTCACATCCTTGCGGTGGAAAGGGTGCAGTCGTGTTTAATATTCAGTATGAAAATGATGATGATGTCATAAACAGTAAGCATAATCAAGTCTATTGAGTTTGCTTTCTATCTGTAATCAATAAACGGATAAAAACAATCATGCAACCTTCAAGTAGTTGCAGTCAAAGCTAAAAACACTGTGCCAAGAATGTTTGCCATAGGAACACAAGCACTTTAAAATTTCGAGGCAAAGTGATTTGCCACGTGTAGTCTCAAAAGGTTAATATCCACAAAAAATTACACTCATGCAACAATAACAATTATTATTCTGACAACCATTAACATGTTCGCTACCCCTTCATATCGTGACTTCCCAACGCGTATCCGTTGGAGTTTACAATTAATGTTTTTATTTCATGACCTTCTTATTTGGTGGTTCAATCTTTGATGACTTGACTTGCAGTGTAGGTATATTGTGAGTTTACCCGTGTATTTCAGTTGAGTTAATACCAAAAAGGGAAGGTTTATTGGATTTTATTTAATCTCGGAAAAAGATTTTGGTTTTTACCTTTTTGATTGTATCATTGTCTTGGCTGCGTCTTCGGTTCTTAGGAGTGGTTTTTTCCCCCTCCACTTGTCTTTAGCAAATCTTTGTTGGGTTCCAAGTAATGGGTCTGTTGCATACGTTTGCTACAACAATATAGAACCTTGATTCTTATTTAAATTCGGCGAAAATAACGATGCGCACATTAAAAACGTTCAAAACCCACTCATAAACTCAGGAAATCACTTCAATTTCAAACAGCCCGCGCTGCACTAGACACTATTTGCACCGATATAGGTACTACTACATAGACGGAACCACTGTGCATAAGTAAACAACATCGTAACTACAAAATGATAGAATTCCCTTCTAAATACATGAACTTTTGGCTGCATTTGCTGTCTTGTCTTTTCGGTTTATCAAAGATTACAAAATAATATAAGAAATGTACGCATCTAAACGAAACATTCCAATGTTTGTAAGTTCTGTTCATGTTTGCATAAACGAGATGGTTCCATCTATGTAGTTATAAGTCGGTGACATAGTGTCTAGTGTAGCGCGGGTTGTTTGAAATGGAAGGTATTTTCTGAGTTAATGAGTGGATTTTGAAAGTTTTTAATATGCGCATCGTTCTTTTCGCCGAATTTTACGTTAGAAACAATGAGTTATATTGATGTAGCAAAAGTACGCAACAGACCCATTAAATATGTATTTCCCACCTTTGCCGGGGATTCGCAGTTTACCGTTTATCGTAACATTTGCTCTTCGTTCATTTTTCCGCGAATAAATCGAAAAATACCATTGAAAATATACAAAAAACGGAGGCTCTACCACTCTGCCACTCTGCCACTCTGCACCTCTTTACTTTTTAATTTATACACCCCTTGAATGTTGGATAAGGCAGGAGCTTTCAGTCGTAGAGTGCGTAAAATAGCTCGTTATTTTATAAGCTTGACAACGTCGCTTTGCATCACGTCACGTTCACGTCACGTTACGTCACTTTGACGACGTGGATTTGGGTTCGGCGTCGGCAGGGGACTATGACTCCACTGTTGCCAGACCCACGGAAACTTAGGTTGACATTATACAAATTCAGTTGTAAAATCAGACGGATTTATTCTGAGGTGCGGCATTGCTGGCGGAGCGACCAAGATGGTGAGAGTGAGTCGGAATCGTGTGGCTGTAAGTTCCTATGATACGTTTGAAAGGCATTCCGAAGGTTAGCCTGACTTTGATAAATCATCCATTCTGCCGCGGCACCTTTTTCTCCATCCCTGCATTCCCAGCCGTCCCCCTGCTGTCTCCCTCCTTCTCCCAACTATACCCTTCCAACCTCCTACCTCGCCTTGTCATGCATCCTCCTCTTTCGTCTTATCCAAAAGCTCTGTTTGAGATTTACTCGGTTAGGGTTAGAACCCAGTTTCCCTCTCCTCTCCTATCCCATTGTTCTCTCTCTCTCTCTCTCTCCCCCTTTTTTATTTTCCTCTCTTTTCCTCTCTCCCTCCCTCCCCTCTTCATCTTTCCTCATCTCTCTCGAACTTTAATTACTGTCTTCTTCCCCTTGTCTGCCGTCTGGGTAGCGTGTGTCCCACCAATCTCTTGTTCCAGTTACCTGCATTTGCACTCCGCCTTCCTTTCGATAGCTTTCGTCCGTTATACTCATCACCGTTGCCAAAGAATGAAAAAAAAACCCGCCAATTTTCACGTGATAATATAACGATATCAATTTTAACGGATTTTCAATCGACATTTGGCAACTCTGCTGTCTCCACCACCCAACTTCGCGACCGAGCTCGCGTCTTGTAACCGGAGCTTGATATTAATTGTTGATTGACTTTGAGCTCCTTCCAGCTTTTGTGATGAAGGTCAAAATGGATCCTTTTCAAACTATATTTGTTTTCTCCTCCGCATTGAGAGGATAGTACGGACGAGTCATAAGTGCCAAGTTCGGAAGCTTTCAGTTCTGAGCCATGAGCTATGACTCGTAGACTTTCAAATCCTGCAAATCTGTCAAATCGTGAAATTCTGCAAGCGTTCCATCGCAAAAGAAGTACGGCTGCCAAAATGTATCAACCCAAAGACTCAAAGCCGTTTTAACGCGGTTTGTTTTCAAGTTAACGTATTTCAGCGGCCGCGTTTGGTTATTTTACCATGAGAAGTTGGTAAGGAAATATTTATGATTATGAGACAGAAATGAGGAAATGACCTTCGGCCTCAAAATTTTTCATTGGGATGGGATGTTACATTCATTAAAATGTAAGTAATAATGATCAACCCTCTAACTCATTATAAATACCGAGTAGGAGCAAAAAGACGCAAATCCTTGAAGTAATGGTGACCCTCGCACAGGGCAATAAACTAAGAGTTTGCTCGATATCCAAAAAAAGCAATTATTTCTTATGTTTCATTCAGGAATAGGATATTGTACAGACATAACTAAAATAATAGTTAAACTATAGAGATGGGGGATTACGAGTAGGTTGTAGGATAAGTTACTTAAATTAGCATTGCAGCCGGTTTTCCTTTCTTGCAGTCCGACACCTTTTTTATAATCTATGGACCTTCATTCAATGGAATGATTCAGTTAAACTATAGAGATGGGGGATTACGAGTAGGTTGAGGATAAGTTACTTAAATTAGCCTTGCAGCCGGTTTTCCTTTCTTGCAGTCCGACGCCTTTTTTATAATCTATGGACCTTCATTCAATGGAATGATTCAAATAGTGACCGTTAGGTGTGCATAAAGGCGTTATTGGCTAGGAAGCATTGCTATTTGCACAGGGCCTTTATGGAGGCCGGGATGGGTACAAGTGGGTGCCTTTCCCTGCAGCCCTTTAAAGGAGACAAAATGATTTGCGTCAGGGGTCTTTCAGAATTGTCAGAAGCCATGCTAAGGAGTCTCGTCATCAGATTCTTCACTTACCTCAGATTGCAAAATAGGCTGATTTAGTAATACTATTCTACGAAACTGGATGCAAAGCGGAGCTCATGAGGAGCATGCGACATAGGTGCACGATCTACATTTTATCCAAGTGGTGGTGTTAGCTCCCGGTTTATAAGAACAATCACGCGAAGCAACGACTAATGAGAGGTGCGAGGAAAAAGGCAGGAGATTTCAACAGTGCAGTGGCGAGGCGTGCGATTTGGCAACGTTCCCTTTACCCCATTTAAACACATTAGAAAGGTCGAAATGCCTGGTCATCGCCGATGACTGAAGCGTTCGACTTTTTTGGTGAATATAAATGGAGAAAATACATTGTTGCCGAATTTCACGCTTCGCCACTGGATTGCAACAGAGATTCACGCATTCAAGCCTTTGCCGATAAGCTCGAGTCTTAAAGTAGTGGAGGAGCGCTTCGGCTTCAGCGGTGGAACCTTGCACGGCAACGATTTTGGGCGAATATGACTGTAACCGATTACACAATTACTGGGTAATCGATAATTGTCAAATTTTTTGCTGGTAATTAAATGTAGTCTTCACACATAAATGGTAAACTTTAGGGTAATTTCGATTAGATCTAATTACTCTGCAAATCATTGTATCAACGATCGATGATTTGTAAAAAATCATACCGATAAGAATTCATCTCCATCTATATCTTCATTTATTTTATTCAAGTCTCTCCAGAAACCCGCTCAAACCCTAACATGCATATCATAAGCTTTGGTACTTGATGTACCAAGTTTTACCCGCCTTTAATGGATTTCTTTCCGCAGTTGTAACCCGATATTAGTGAAGATTGCAACCATTGGACAAGATAATGAGCGCGAGGAATAATAACAGTTTGCTGAATCGAATTTCCTCGATGTCTCCTGCTGTGCAGAGAATGCAGGGTGAAAGTGCTGCATCCACAAATATTTTCCTTGGATTTTATTGCGACCACCAACATGAAACCGATGAGTGAGGTCTGCACATATATATATGGCGTATATGGCGACGCGACTTGTCAGAATGTGCTATCGGATGGGATAAAAAGCGTGAGAAATAATAAAATGTACCGTTCTCAGATTTTCTTGAGGATATTTGACATGCAAGGAATGCAGAGAGTTGAGCGGCTCGCTGGAATGCACCATCACATCCATCGGATGAGATTAGAAGCGTGAGAAATGATAGAATTCGCCGTATCAGATTTCCTCGAGGTTATCCAATATGTGAGAAATGCAAGGAGTCAGCTCAGCATTCTGAGACCACATAATTAAATACTCCCTTATCTCTCTTTCCGGGAAACGGAGTATTATCTCTCCATTTAACTAATAGGCGACTCATCGGAATATGCTCTTGGATCGGGTGAGATAAGAAGGGTGCGAAGGAAGATGAGGGTCCTCCAGCCTCTGGCATTCTTCGCTTGCGTATCACGTTGCCGCAAAGTATGCTGGAGGACTCAGACGTAAATTTTGCTGACGCTGTTTTTATGGACGGAGGCACATACCGAAGGACACTTATTGCGCCGCGCAAACTGAGGAAGACACTCGATTCTTAGAAAATGATGTCATTTTATGGGAGATGAAATGTTAGGAATTTTGTGAACTTAAAGAAAATTAGAGGGCATGGAGCAGAGCTCGCTCGGGACGTGTCTCCCATAGACAGTGGTATATAAGGCAAAGGTGAAGTCATAGAGGTATCACTCGTGCACAGTCTGTCATGAGTGATTCAGTGCCAATGCTCACGACCTAGTGCTTATCTCTGTGTCTAGATAGGTTGTGTTTTACTAACCTAGTGAAATTGTGAAAATAACTCTGGGTGAGTACTTGCTTTGAATATTAGTGCAAGAGTGCAGTAATTTTATAAAATATTATCCGGAAGCAGGACCATTGAATACATTAGACATGATTAAAAGCAATATAGAATAGTAAGATTTGCTAATTTAGGCGAAGGCTCTTAAAATTAATAGGAAAGGTCATTGGGGGGGGGGGTGGTAAAAATACACAACTGTTTCATTATTTCATCTATTGAATAAGTTAGAAAGTCATCTCAATTAGAGGCGCAAGTTAAGAATGAAAAAATTGTTTTTGCTGGTTTTAAAGGGCCCTAATTCAAAAGCCCTAGACATATGTTTATGGGGAGTTCTCGACCAACCTTCCGCGTGGCCAGTCAGCCTTTGTTAAAATACTCATTCAAAAGCCCTAGACATATGTTTAAGGGGAGTTCTCGACCAACCTTCCGCGTGGCCAGTCAGCCTTTGTTAAAATACTATATTTAGTTTTAAGGTCTAGCTTTTTTCTAACACACGACAATGAAGTGAATATGATCAGCGTTTCAAGACCAAAATGCCAAAACTTGTGCTTTGCTAGGGTTCATTCCAAAAAAGCACCATCGAAAGGAAAAGGTAAAAATTTTAAGATGACTGCAGCCATGATATATTTTTGAGAGAAGTCAATGAATCAAGAAGCCACTGTTTGAATTGTTAGGACCAATAGTTTCAGTCAGGAAAGTTCTTAACACAGCTCTGCAAAGAGCATCATGCACTAGTCTATAGGGTGTTGATCTTTAGTGCTTCATGCACTAATGTGTTTTATCAGTACTCACATTTGCCATATCTGATATTGTATTGGCATTATCCATGAGTTTTCTTTGTTCCATTTTAACCTTCCTCAAGCTGTAATTAGAAAAGAAAAACAACATGAAAACGAAGACATGGAAATTTACTCACTTTTGCCATATCTGTAATTGTATTAGCATTATCCACTAGCTTTCTTTGCTCCATCTTAACCTTCCTCAAGCTGCAATTAGAAATATAGAGGATTGACAATGAATAAAAATAAAAAAAATGGGACTTTCTCGGAACTACCAGGGTTTTTTTTTTTCCTTTTACAAAAAATCGAATGTGAGCGTTATCCACAACCCAATTTTTCACTTATTGAAAAATTGAAAATATAACTTGCCCTCCACGAAAAGATAATAAATCGTAATGACTATATATGACTTTTTTTTTTTTTTTTTTTTTTTTTTTTTTTTTTTTTTTAGTTGAAAGAGTTTATTCATCATTAAAACAAAAAAATACATGAAAGTGAAAAAGAAACGATAATGACAATATACAATTTTTTACAAATAACGAGAGAAAAAATATGAAAAATAGAGGATGACGAATAAACTGTTTCGCCTTCTAAGACTAAGTCTTGTGGCGGGCGAAACGAGTCTGTCGGCTGGAGAGAAGAAGGGGGAAAAATATATATATATCAATGAAATAAAGGGAGGGGGGAGAAGAATAAGAAAAGTTTTATATGTGTATAAACAATTAAACAAATAAAAAGATAAATAAGAATAGGATAAATAATGAAAATAATTAAAATTATAAAGTCCAAGTGAAGAGGAAAAGGCATTGATTTATTGGCTTCTTGGCTTATTATGGTAAAACATTGCAGGCATAAAGAAAACTATCATGGTGAGAGTAGCTTCACTAATACATTATTTATATCCACCAGTAAAAAGTAAAATTCAAATTGTTAGACTATGCGAAATAAAATAACAGTGCGCAAAATAAATATGCAATCATTCCCCTTCAGAGTGACTTAATTTGCATCTAAGAGAGTTTATAAAGCACTAATGTGGTCATTTAGAGCTTTGGAGGTCTAATTTGGTATTCTTTCATTTTTGTTAAATTTTTACATCATCATGCTATTATCTGCTGTGTTATTCTACAAATTAAAGTATCGACCCTCTGAATTTTCATCCCGAGAAGATCATAGAAGATGACTAGGCCAAGATTGGAATTATGGTGAAACTTTCTTGCAAACTTACTACGATTGAACATTTTGTCGATGTGACCACATCAAAATCTCCAAAAACGTTTGGTACTTTTGGACTCATCTATCTTATTTACCTTCAATCCATCAAAATATCTTGGGGATAAGAAGGAACGTGTGTCCCCATCATGAATGCTTGAACAACATCGAATTTCTGTATTCATGATATGAATAATTTATTCGTTTCGTTCAAAATTTTTTTTATTCACAAACTTCAGCAGATACTTTGCATGAAGAATATAGAAGGACAGGTTATACTTGAATTTAGAACCAACCTGCCCCTCCGTTACTATTGAAACCGATTAAAAATAATATGCCGGTGATCTTATATCAACATGACGCACTTTTACACCTGGCCAATATTTTTGGGACGCCAGGACACCACTCCATTTCCTCATACTTTCCACAGGGTGATGATCCCAATCTTGTGACATCCTATCGGGAAATGCGTATACAAACAGAGAATTTCAAAGTAATTGAGAGATTGATATTCAACAGTATAAACTGTCGACCTCTTGCGAGTTAGAGCGAAGTTCTAACTCAATTCTTGTTTCAATCCAAATTTTCGAAGAGGAGAGTTGAGGATCTACTTAGAAAAAATGAAGCACGATTTTCAATGAAAAATTACTTACGCGTAAATAGCTAAAAGAAATTTTCGTTGATGAGTTCGCACTCGGCCAGGGTTCACCCGTGACACCAGCCGCGTGTGTTTATAAATAAGCCACGTTTCTCTCAGCACATTTGCTGCTGCATTTTTTAGCTGCAAAAAAAAAATAAATAAATAACTTTGTTAAAATTTCACTTAAAAAGACTGACAAGAGTATACATGCCACAACAGAAAAAACCTCAGGTTTTCAGCAATCATATTCCAAATATCCTCATAACCTCAAAAAATCCTGAGAGCATCCTCAAGATTCACTTAGATTCTGAGAGTAATTGAAACTTGATCTCTGAGGGCTTCAGGGTTTGTTGCATTTTACAAATATGTTATGAATATTCTTTTTGTAGTCATCAAGCACGAGTTGAAGCACGCAGAATATTCTTAGAAGATAGACAGGATGTTTCAGGAGATTTTGTATTTGCTTTCATAAGCAGCTGTTAAGTTTCTTGAGAGCTACTATAGTAGCATGGAACACAATTATAACCGTTAGTTGGTAATTCCTTGTCAGTTGGCCAGACCATAGACTTCCTGATCGTAATCCAATTAAGAATCCTCGTGCAACCACACGAGAAAGTAATTACGCAAGTTTTGAAAACATTCCCCTAACCGTAATTAAGAGAGAAAAAGAAAAATAGAGAGAGGGTGAGAGAGAGGGAGAGGGAGAGAGAGAGGGAGAGAAAGAAAATAGTGAGGAAAAGGTTTTTTATCGACGATAAATGATACATAGAACATGTCCGAGATTTCTCATTGCAACGGGGCTCTTGCGAACTTTTGCTACACGGGACTTAAGAGTCGATTCTTGCATAAAAACCTGTAAAAATGACGATGAGTACACTAACAAATCACGAAATTCACTCTCAGAATTGAGCTTAGTGGCGGTTCGACGCAGGTATCATGGGAGATTCATATCTAACTTGAGACATACCTCTGTGTTTCCAAAGAGAAAGTGGCATTTTAGATAGGAATCTCCCATGATGCTTGCGTCGAACCGCCATTACGATCTTGGCATTTATGTAGCTATGTAGGTTTATTATTTAATACTACTATTTAATTTAAACTCTCTCATCAGGGTGATTTTCGTGATTTTTGCTGGTTTTTACATCAGAATAGACTATTCATTTGCTCACAGCAAAAGTTTGCAAGAGCCCCATTACTTGGATCTTTTAAAGACCACCCTGTCTCCATATTTATTGAATGAACAGCTCGAGATAAGAAAGTTTTTACCTCACCTCATAATATACAAATAAAGCCCATTAAAATTCACGCCAATGTTCCCTTCTCTCGAAAGCATCACCTCTTAATCCTTTTACTACCAGAAAAATCACCAAAGGCCCCCTCAAATTCAGTAGGTAGTTAAATGTTCATAATCTGCGATATTACTTTCGCCGATCCTCTCAGTTGAAGACGCTCCACTAAACACTATAGACTGTTTTAGTAGAGCGATATATCGTATCGATTGCCGTCCGAGGGCCTCTGGCTCCAAACAAACTCTGGTTCAATGTAATTTCCCCATAAGCGAACTTTTGAACGGAAATTTAGGGTATTAAATCAAACAATTAATATGACCTTTTTGCGATTATGAATTCTACGTCCTCGAAAATACTTAATATTGCCTGGTTCCACCCGTAAAACTGCCGGAATCAACAAGATATTACAGATTAAACGATGCGTTTGGAGGTTGGAATCACCCCAATGTCATTGTTGTTGTTGTGGAATTGGCGGGATTTCGGGCGATCCTAACCTACACATGCAACATTTAATCTGTAATATCTTATTGATTTAGGCAGTTTTAGTCAAGGAACCAGGCATACTCAAGCATTTTCGAGGACGTAGAATTCATAATCGCAAAAAGGTCGCATTAATTGTTTGATTTATTACCCTAAATTTCCGTTCAAAAGTTCGCTTATGGGGAAATTACATTGAACCAGAGTTTGTTTGGAACCAGAGGCCCTCGGACGGCAATCGCTACGATATATCGCTCTACTAAAACAGTCTATTTTGCAAAGGGCATTGGGAGTATATTTCACTGTCATCAACAAAATATTGAAATTGTGCGAGGTAGATCGAGCTATACAAAAACGAACATGTGTACACTCAGGCGTGATACTCGTATTAAAATAGTTAGAGTTCATAATATTTTCCTTTTTTATAGGCACTTGTCCTTTGGAACATATAAATCGAAAGTGTAGCTTTTGACTCCAAAAATACAAAGTTTGTGGGAAAACAATACTTATTTCTTTTTTTAAAACAATTTCCCCAAAATACACTCCTATTTGGGCGAAAGGAAGTTTGAGAAATTTTCGAATCCATTTTCTACCGGCTCCTGTGCGCATCATGTGGCAACACGGATTTGGATTAATATTTTTTTAACTGATAGAGGTGGAGCGAGCTGGAGCGTGTCGTGTATGTCTTCACTAGGCTACACATTAGAAGGAACTTTCTTTTAAAGTAGGGGGGGGGGGGATGGGATAGTAAAAAAAAAAAAAAAAAAAAAAAAAAAAAAAAACTTGAGAAAATTCTCAACTCCAGGCGTACCCTCTAGTTTCAAAAACTACCATCACGATTGCAATACGAAAAGAAAAGGTAATAATTACGCAAGCCTTGCATTGCATGCTGTGATAGCATTCCATCAATATTTCATTGCGATGCCGGCGAATGCAGCCTTGCCAGTTTGAAAGTCTATCGGAACTCAAAATTATTGCCAAAGGATAACTGCATCTTCAAAAGCAGTTAGATCGCTTGTTCGAAAACTTTTTTTTTTTTGAGAAAACGTGTTGATAGATTTCGTAAGTCGACAAATTAATTTATAGCACACCGCGTTCTAACTCTCGCGTAAGCAAACCAATCAACTTTTTCAAATTTCGTATTTCCTCCACAGTTTTTTTTTTTTTTTAAACCTTTCAAAAAAAAAACGTAAATCGTTTAGTCCCGGCAAATCATATTAAAGATTATGTCATTTTTGATATCAGCGAATGTTGGTATCTATCTATGTTATCCCTCTACTGCATGAGATTTTTTTTTCCCCCGAACCAAGGATGGATTTTTCAATTCACTAGGTGGTCAAATATATAGGAAAAATAGCAAACAAAATAATTAGACAGTTTTTCAGTAAAAATTCTCATTTTTCTATTTTAAACTCCTGTTTTACACGTGCTACAACATCATAAAAATTGGCGGGAACATAAAAAACAATTTTTTTTCAAAATGTTTTAAAAAAAATGCTTACTTTGATTGGATTTTTCAAAAAGCAAATACCAAAACCATATTAAAAAGAATGAAATTGGGGTTGAATTGAATTGGATACAGGAGCAAATATTCCCCTCGCCATGATTTCCATTTATTTATTTAT
Organism: Trialeurodes vaporariorum; assembly: GCA_011764245.1. Lineage (NCBI taxonomy): Eukaryota > Metazoa > Arthropoda > Insecta > Hemiptera > Aleyrodidae > Trialeurodes > Trialeurodes vaporariorum. The sequence goes on from VMOF01000220.1 coordinate 9,473,291, forward strand.
TTATTTATTTATTTATTTATTTATTTTTTTTTTTTTTTATTTTTGAAGATACAAAGCAACTACAAATAATTGTATTAAGCGATTCCGATTGTAACATTAAGACAATAGAATAGTAATAACTGGAAGAAAAATAAAAATATGGTGAATACTAGAAGTATTCAGTACTTGACCTAGGGGACCTACGATTAAGTTTAGTTAATAATCCATTTATTGAATGCATTATAATAAGTGCTGCGATAGTCTTTTGGAAAATGTTTGAGCCCGTTTTTATGTTTTCTTATAATGTGACACTGGTGATACAGTTTGAAATAAGTCAAAATATACACTACAATGTCTGATACGGGGCTGTTTACATCATGTGACACCGGTGTCACACTATGCAGTAAAGGGTTATACAATTGTATCCTAACCTCGGCCCTCACCCGTGCACTTGGGATTTCCTGGGACGCTGCTTTTCTCTGCGGTTAAAACCGTTGCCCCCCGCACTATGGTCTGAGATCGTCAAAAAGTGGCCAAAAATCAGAAAGTAAATTCATCATAAATTTATCATTTGTAATCTTCCAATCCGAATTTTAATCACAAAAAAACACTTAATGCAAGCACTTTAAACCTAGAATTTCAATCGAAAAGTTTTAAATTGAGCTTGAAAGGACAACAACGATGATTTTTGATCACTTTTTTTCACTGATTTTTGGCCACTTTTTTTTCGATCTCAGACCATTGTGCCCCGGTGCGACAGGATGGGCTATTCTCTGGGAACTGGCGGTATTCCGCCTCCCCTTACCACACCAGCCGTTGGAAACCCCAGGCTCAGGGCTTCGGTTGGCCGCGTTCCGGGATATCTGCGTGCTTCTCGGTTCCATCCGATGAGCGGGGACGAAGGGGCCCCAGAAAACGCTGTTTTAGTCCAACATCTTTGTAACGGGCATTTTTGACCCTCCCGCTCGTCGTTGGATGCAACGACATTATATCATATAGACGGAGTGCATCCTATACCGTAACATTGAGCTGGGTGAGGCAAACTTAGCGTACACTACAGTAGGCAAACGGGCGAGTCCAATGTTTGAAATTGGGGGTGGATCGTTCAACTGGTGACAAACAAACGAACATAACCTCTTAATCCAAATCTTACTCAATGAGCTATAACTTTAGAGTGGAACATTAAGGAACGTTCCGCTGGTTCATTGTTGTCACGTAGGGCGCCGCCATCTTGCCGTAAAAATCGATTTTGAGGTTAAATTTTGTAGGTCGTTTCCGGTCGTTCCGTGAACAAACTCGGGCACCGCCGGAAACGACCTACAAAATTTAACCTCAAACCTCGGAATCTGCCGTCCAAATTCCGCTTTTTCCCGGGATTCCTTCTACCCTGTGTGGCACTAGCTGGACCAGCCCGCTGCCACTCTAAAGTTTTAGCTCATTGATCTTACTTCTTTGTAAAAATTGAGATCGAAGATGGATGAAACACTATTTAAAGACCATTATTTTGACAACAGTATGATACAAGATCCAAAAAAGCTTCAAATAACTTACAAAATTGGAAATGGTGAGCAACTTTCATCCACTCTCAAAATGGCGTCGGTTTGTTTGTGACCAGTTTTACCAAAGATTATAACCAAAAAAGATTACCATTTTACGTTTTGATGCAACCGTTGAGCAGGCTGATGACTGATGATCATTTTTGGTGAACATGCGAAGTACCGCAAGTTTGCCTCAAGGATCTTATCATGCACTCCGTCTATATGATACAATGTCTTTGGTTGGATGTCACCGCTCGGTTCGGCGACCTGCTATGGTGCCTTCAGCGGGCCGATCCTTGAAATTCACGACTTTTGGGTAGACTGGATAAGAAGGGAAAACGGTGATTGGTGGAGACGAGTCACGTGGTTGCCAAGTCTGAGCTTAAACTTTTATTTAAAAATGAGGAGTTTGATAATTTTTTTGGACAGTTAAGACTATTTCTTATTAACAAAGCCCTTTACAGTGTGGAGGAGTTGTGGGCTAATACTTAAAACTTAATTTAATTTTAAGAACCATCATTATTATTATGTATTTATCTGTTTAGTTTTTTTTTTTTTTTTTTTTATTCTATTTCTTGACGTGTATTTCAAGCTAACGGCTCTTATGCACAAAATTAAATAAATAAATAAACAAACAAATAAATAAATAAATAAATAAAATACGGAATGGATTAGATTGGTTATCCGGTACTTCAAGACTGCCCGATAACCAATCTAATCCATTCCGTATTTTGATTAGACTGGGTAACCACGTGACTCGTCTCCACCAATCACCGTTTTCCATTCTTATCCAGTCTACCCAAAAGTTGTGAATTTCAAGGATCGGCCCGCAGGTGTGCGTTCCGAGCGTGTTCTCAAATCTCGTCGGGCGGCCAAGAGAAGCAATTTTTCCTAAACAGGTTTTTTACTCCAGACGCCGCACTATGGTCTAAGATCGTCAAAAAGTGGCCAAAAATCAAAAAGTAAATTTCTCATTTATTTATCATTTATAAACTTTCAAGACCAATTTTAATCACAGAGATTACTTTAAACAAGTAATTTAAACCTAGAAATGTTGACAGGTAAGTTTTAAATTAAGCTTGAAAGGTCAAAAGCGATGAATTTTATGTCTTTTCTTCACTGATTTTTGGCCAATCTTTTTCGATCTTAGACCATAGTGCGCCGCGCTGTGCCGGCCGTTCGATCTATCGGCGTGGAATTTCACGCATGACGCGTGGTCGCGGGATTGAGAGGGGTATAATTTTGCAGACAGTCCTCCTTAGAGAACGCGGCCTTCATGAATAGAGTGCGCGAATTGACGACGTCTGTAGCGATCGTCTCGCGTGGAAGGGCCACGACGACGCGCGACGCAACGTGTGACGTGACGGAAAAGTGCTTTGGTATGTATATCGTTGCTACTGGTTACGGCCAGAATTCGGAGCCTTATGTTGAAACGTTGCCTTGTCGCGAGCATGACGTTTGCGAGCAGTCGAGCACCTTTTTTTTGCGAGGATCGCGAAGCGTTTGCAGCAATGTTGTCAGATTTTCCTACGAATTACAAAATGAAGTAAAATAGGATAAATTAGAGTCCCTATATACTATGAGAGTTGCGCCATTGCTGAATCCATTTCTGATTGGCTCTCAGATTTAGGCTGTCAAGAAAGCTCCAAGAGGCAAAATGCAAATGGCGGAGGGTTTGTTTACTTTTCGTGAACTCGCTTTCATTACACATTTGAAGTAACAGTGACCGCGGTAATTTTTGTGAATTTTTCCTCTGCTTGAATTTTAGTACGGAGAACATTATATCTTTCAATAGCGACCGTTATTGTCGAGAATCTGAGCCTAACCTATAATAGATAGCGAAATAGTGGCAACAACGCAGAGGCAAATGGCCACCCGCCATCTGCAATTTGCCTCTTGGGGGCTCCATTGATCCTCTTCTTCTTCTTCATTTTGAGAGTCTTGTCGCAACTCTCATAGTATATAGGGACTCTAGGATAAATAGACCTGTTTATTGATGACGTCACAATCAAAATTGGATCCAAACAAATGATCTATCTCGCTCACTCTCGCGGGATTACCCATAAGAAATCAGATCCAAATTTTCGAATGAAAATGCTAGTAAACAACCAATTTCCTGAAATTTTATTGCACCACTATAGATTCCACGTAACTTGAAGTATCTGTTCACTCCGACATAATTCAAGAAAGATCACAAGTTAATTTACAATCACAGTTATATCGGAAGATGTCCTATGTTTTGTCCATTTCTTACTAACGGTCTCTTATGAGCGTCTCACCGCCATGTCAATCAATCGTCCTAACCTCTCTTCGTATCGAAGCTTGCTCGAGGTATAACACTTGGTGTGATTGTGCCAATGCGCCTACATCCTAAAATGTTGTGCCCATAAGAAACTGTGAGTGAGACAAGGACAAAATATAGGACTTTCTTCGATATAGCTGTGATTGTAAATTAATACGTGATGTTTCGAAAATGTTGTCGTAACGTGATTATATTTTAAGGTACGCTGAATCCAATGCTGTAACAAAATCTGAAAGAGCTTGTTGTTTACTAGCACGAACTTGCATTTAAAAATGTTGATCCTGTTTCTTATGGGGAAAGAAACCCGCGAGAGCGAGTGAGATGGAGTATTTGTTTGGATCCAATTTTTATTTCGTGACGTCACTTTAAACAGGTCTATTGGATAATTTTCCGCAAAGACATTATATCATTTAGATGGAGTGCATAACAAGATCCTTGAGGCAAACTTGCGGTACTTCGCATGTTCACCAAATTTGCTCACCAGTCATCAGCTTGATCAACAATTGCATCAAAAATAGAATCGGTTATCTTTTTAAGATAATCTTTGGTAAAACTGGTTACAAGCAAACCGACGCCATCTTGAGAGTGAATGAAAGTTCCGCACTATCTCCAATTTTGAAATTTATTTCAAGCTTCTTTCATTGAATAAAGGTCATTTCAAGAAAGTTGGCCAATGACAGATGGATTTGCTTACTGCGCAGACAAGAGTTCGCATTTTTGTGCAAGTGTAAAAATGCAAACACGCCTTTGCTCAGCGAGCCGCATGATCTATCATCAGCCTTCTTTCGTGAAACGAGCTCTATCATACTGTAGACAAAATAATGACCATTAAACAGTGTTTCATCAATCGTTGATCCCGTTTTTTTTTTTTTTTTTTTTTAAAGTAGTGAGTTTGGATTTAGAAATGGCCAAATTTTGACCAAATTGAATTTTACGGAAACTCAAATATGTCTGCAACGAATAAAGCTTAGTAAAAACTAAAAAGCCCAAATTGTAGAGCTAAATGTGAGCTTATTGTATGATTTCACATATTTTTTTTTTTACTAAGATTAAAAGGGCAGGTTATATGTTTGTTTGTTTGTCACCAATGAAAATCCCGTGTTATTTTCCCTAAACCCCGAGTCATTTTTGCTCCACCCGTTGCAGCCAATCAGAGGCCAGCCCAGGCCAGCCCGCGTTCGGATCCCTTATCTACGTTGACCACGCAGACCTTCCATTCAATTGCGACTCTTGTTTACTCTTTGGCCTGAACTCTTGGTTTGAGCGTATGATGTTAGTGTTTAGCGATAGTAATGATGTTATTGAAGATGAAAACTATTACACAAAATATACGATTGGTGAAACTGCAAACAAAATTATATAAACCGGGAAAACATACATTGCAAAAATGCATTTAACGAAATTTGTCATTTGTCAAATTGCTGAGCTAATAATATGTTTTGCTAAATTGGCAGTTCTGTGGGCTACAGTTAAGGTATTTATATATTTAACAGGTATGCTCGACTCGCTTCCCGCGTCATCTTCAGTGGCGCGAAAATCAAGAAAAGCCGAATCAAAGATGGCCGACAAAAGAAGGAAACACTGTAAATGACGTGGAATATGATCAGAAGTAGGTTTGTTTTGAAGATGAATGGAAGTGGAACCCACTATTTAGTGTTTTTCTCGCTTCGTCGATTTTAGTTGATTTGATTATCTCTCTGTGAATTCTTTTACACCGACATAATTGTCCAGTGTTTTCTTCTTTTGTCGGCTATCTTGGATTCTGCTTTTGATTTTCGCGCCACTGAAGATGACGCGGGAAGCGAGTAGAGCATACCTGTTAAATATAAGTACCTTGGGCTACAGTAGCATTTTATAATATGCAACTTTAGTCTGCAATACAGCGAAAGCATTGTTTAAAATAAAATGTTCGCGGTTTGAAGTTTATTAGATAGAAATCTGTCTGTGTGTATCCTAAATAAATATCTTGCAAATAAGTTCAGGAGATTGAGCCATACTTGACATGAGTACTTACGCGCTTAGTGAGTTGAGTATCCATCATAAAATTGTGCACATGCTTTTCGGCTCTCGTAAGTTCCATTTTACGAGAGACCACTGCAACAAGTAAAGCTGTACAGCCAGCCCCCTGAAAACGAAAAAAATTAATTTTTATTTAATCAAGTTCCTCATCTGCTCATTTTTCTAAATTGAATTTCATAAACAGCAGATCTCCATGAAACTTAATTTCAGCAAATAAAACTTGATTCAGAACAGATGCTTGATAGCAACCGTACGAGGTGGTAAAGCAGATGGTAATGTCACGATGGAGGTTGTTCAACTCCCAATTTCTACTGTAATTGATCACTTACGCAAAAAATCAGAGATGATGTTGAAAGTAAGAGGATTAGGCTGTAGCAATTCAAGTTCCGTCTTCAAGATCTTTTGGGTGTTTCAGGTCATCAAGGCTCAAAGAAAGGAGGCAAAATACTGTTTTTACATCAAACAAGTCTTACAATAGTACAGTGGCGGTACGTTCAATTTGGCAACAATGTTTTTCCTCCATTTGAATCTACGTACAATAATCGAATGCTGGTGAAGCGCTGTTTCACTGTCGAATCGATTGTTTTACATAGAATTAAATGGAGGTAGAGCATTGTTGCCAAATAGTACCTACGAGCCACCACTGCAATAGTAAGCATCTGCACGGGAATGTATTTAAACACCCATTTTTCGTATGACAAGAAGTTACAGTGCTGCAAATGTTAATATGATTCTAGCGCTGTAATTAGCAACTACCCTTACATCCCAAAGACAATGCTAATATAAAGAAATCAACAGAATTGGAGCTTTATTCGCTTGTATACGAAGCAACTGATAAAGTGATAGTTTATAGATTGCTTGAAAAATTCATATCGCTTCATTTTCATGTGGAAGGCCTCTACAAAAGAACTTGATCTGTGTAGCTGACGGCACTTTTCCTTCAAAAAAAGGAAAATCTTGTGTGACGTTTTTGATACGCATCAACTGTGAAATTTTTGGTTCATTCTTTTCAAAATAGAGATCATTCATTTCGGATTATAGCCTACTGAGGAGATATGAGTAACCGATTATTATAGTCGCGATTTGTTTCTAAACGAGAATTAATTTGATAAATTACCTATATGTTTCATTAACCGCTATTTTATGTACTTTTTATCTTTCTTATAGTTTTACGTTTACCCTTTTTTGCTTATTTATTTCAAGTTATATCCTTTTATATTCGTCAAATAATTAAGACATTTATCGAGTATTTTTTTTTTCAAACGACAGCTTTGAGGAGGACTCCAAAATATTTGAAAAAGGAAGAGGTGGACATTGGACAACGTATTCATCATTCAAAATACAATGTTTTCAGTTGTTTTTCTTTACGTAGATAATTTTACGTGCGATTTCTTCTTTGTCAAACTATTATGATTCTAGCTCTAAGAAAGACTGCTTACTCTTTTCAAAAAGTATTCATTACAATGGGGCTCTTGCAAAGTTTTGCTACTGTTGATTGAAGAGGTACGTCTGGCTTAAAAACCTGTAAAAATGAAGATGAGTACTCTAAAAAATCACTCTCGAATTATACGCTTAATCGCGGAGTTACGCAAGTATCATGGAAGATTTCTATCTCATTTGAGACATATCTGTGTGTTTCACACAGAGAAAGTACCAAATTAGACCGGAATCTCGCATAATATCTACGTAGCTCCGTTATTACGATGTTGACGTTACATCTGTTTTCTTAGTTTATTACTGAATATTTTAGAATTTTTACTACACTGAAAAAAAAAAAAATCAGCTAAATTTAACTAATTTCAACTTAAAAGTATGGACACCACTTAAAACTGTTAGTTTGACTATTTGAATTAGTAAAATTAACTCCGTGCCGTGTTAATTAACATGGCACAGAGTTAATTTTACTGATTCAAATATTCAAACTATCAATTTCAAGTGGTGTCCATACTTTTAAGTTGAAATTAGTTAAATTTAGCTGATTTTTTTTTCAGTGTATGTGATTTTCGTGATTTTTTGTGGTTTTTAGAGTAGATTTGACTATTCCTTTGCTTAAAGCATAATTTTGCAAGAGCCCCACTAGCAAAGAGTAAAGTTTTTATGGACCATATCATGAACATACTCCGCAATTGATTGAAACGTTAAGATACTCGAGGGACGTTTGAGAGATATTTGGGTTAAACTGGGTATTTGGGTGATACTCCTCCGGATTTTTATTTTTTCATTGACACAGTCTCCTCATTTTCCCACAGAAACTTAAATCTTTTTACGACAAGTATCATTTGCTAAATTATTCCGGTCTGCTTTAATTCTAGTTCTTTAATTACATCAGCTCGATGAAAATTAAATAGCCAAACGAATTCAACCAATGTCATTTCAGAGTGATGAAACTGATGATAACAGACAGCGAATAATAATTTGTCGAAGTGATCCTCCAATTCAATGACATTCAATGACAATTTCTTATTACGTAAACTGTTTCAATCCTAAACTTAATGACTAACAGTTGTGGAATTCCATTTATCGTTTTCTATCTAACACTTTTCGGAGAATGGGCAGTATGGGTTGTGGGCGCACCCTTTGAAAAGCGAGAGAGACAGAGTTGAGTGACTAGGGGTCCATGTAATTTGGGCGACGGCCAGTTTCTAGCGAGGAAAAGAAGGGTCAGCGCAACCCTTTTTCAGGTGCGCCGGACAAGTGCCGAGCACATCGTCCTGCGCAGATCAGTCCAAGTCAGGGGCTCCCAATTACGTGAAAACTCATGGAGCCAAATCTGCGGAACATGGTGTTCCGCGTACTTACCTTTCTTAACTATGATTTATAATTTTATTCGAGGACCACTAAACACCTACCACAGGACATAAATAACAAAAAAATAACTGCGGAAAATCAAATCATTGTAATCTATCAATATCCGAACCTTATCTAACCGTAACCTAACCTCACAGGTTCTTTGTCCATTTGGCTGTTCCCCCTACTTAACCAATATTCCTGTGAGGTTAGGTTAGGTTAGGTTAGGTCAGGTTCGGTTATTCATAGATTACAATAATTGCTCAAAACATGCTATGGCAGTAAATAAAAATTTACCAATCAAACTGTTATTTTTTACTTTTCCGCAAATATTTTCTTGTTACTTATGTCCTAAGGAAGCCTTTCAGTGGTGCTTGAATTAAAGTAAATCATAATTGAGGAAAGTGAGTAAAGTAAATAATTACCATTTGGGTTGATGCACGTCCTTTCAATCCTTTCATCAAACATGCATCATGATGCGGTTAAATTTTGGGGACCACTTAATCAGGGATTGAGCGCGCTACCTGAATGAGGAGCTAGTCGCACAGTACTCCTCCGCCGAGTGGGACCTTTTTCGCCACTGCAGAAATTGACCGTCGCCCAAATTACATAGAGCCGTGACTAGACCACCTGTTTGTCTCACTGACGCAAGGTTAAATAAACTTGCTAATTTAAGTAAGGGAGATGGGGTCACTCTGAAACAGGGACAGAGAGAAGCAATGTGGGAAATTTCCTAAAAAAAAAAAAAAAATTTGGAAATCACTAAGCTTAAGTAGGCAACTAGTCTCTAATAATTTTTTCGGGAGGTATTCATTTGAAATAAGATGGGTTATTGTGGGTATTAAGTCATGGAAAAGGAAACGTGGACCCTAAACACAAAACGCGAGGGACAAAGTCCAGAAGATTGACAATCGGAATATTCTGGATCCCAGGGGCGGCTCGTGCAATTTGGCAACAATGTCATGCCTCCATTTGATTGTATGTACAACAATCGCTTTTAAAGTGAAGCAGCGCTTCACTAACGATCGATTGTTAAACATAGATTCAAATGAAGCGAAGACATTGTTGCCAGATGGCACGAGCCGCCACTGCTGGATCCATGTTTTTGTTTCCCTTTAAAATGGCTCAAAACGTTGGAAATAATTTTGACGTGCAACGGCTAAAATTGTCTCAAAGTTTTGACGTAATCGATCACTGATCGTAAATAGTTCAATTAAATTATAGTTCCTTCTTGGTCACCTTTCATTGAATTGACTAGTTAGTGTTTTCCTGCCAAAAATTAAGTGGGTACGCAATACGCAATAAAACCAGTGGCGTAGCGTGCAATTTGTCAACGTTGTAATGCGTCCATTTAAATCCATTGAAGAGATCGAAACTATTGGGTGTTCGGTGAACACCTTTGCATTCGACCTTTTGAATGGGTTTAAATGGACACATAACAACGTTGCCACATTGCACGCCACTGAATAAAACGGAGTTGGCAACTTTTCTTACTAACTAAGACTGAAAACTAAGGCACTGCAGCTTCTAACTTTAGTTTTTTGAAGAAATGTACGCGTTCTTGGTGAAGTATAAAAAGGAAAAAAATGAATAATGAACACAAAATGACTATACTGAGAATTCGATGGGCTCACGTACTAGGTTTGATTGAATCGAAAAGGAATAGTTAAAATTAGACAATGCTGAGAAAATGAAGAGAAAAACAAAGTAAAAAAGAAAAGACAGAGATTGAAGAGATGAACAAAGGACAAAACTCCTGTTATGATTACACAGAACAACAACCAAAGCATTCGCATACGGCTGAAATTAACCTTTCATCATTTTTTATCGGATAAAAAGTATAAAAGAAAAAGTAGAAACTGGGAGAAAACGATGAAACAAAGAATTTAAATAACAGAAAGACAGATCATGAAGGAGAAGTAAGAGGATTCAAACATGATACAGAATAATAGTTAGACGAAGTAAGAAAAAATTTGGAGGCTTGGGAGTTCCAGTGGGTAAAGTTTGATCCATCTATCGAGGAAACGAATTTAGAAAAAGAACGTGATAATTGATTTTCAAGAGAGAACCCGCAAAGATTTTGTTCGAAAACTTCTCCATGGCAGAGCCATGTACATTTCTGTAGAATAAGAAGAATGAAACGAAAAAGGAAAACAAAAAAAGAAAAGAAAAGAAATCAAAATAGAAGAGATTTCAAACGTATTGTCATGAAAAACTTTTAATAATTTATCTTCAACAATCACAATGATTATAATAAGACTCCTTAAAAAAATTAATGGACAACGAATATTGAAATGTACACATATTCAAAGCTGTGGCGGCTCGTGATATTTGGCAACCATGCAAGTTTTCCATTTAAACGTAGGTAAAATAATCGATTCTTGCGGAGGCTGCCAGCCTCCGGGAGAATCGATTGTTTTACATTGGTTAAATAGGAGGAGGACACGGTTGCCAAATTTCACGAGCCGCCACTGATTCAAAGAAGGATCACTCTTCACAGGTTTTAAGAAAAATTGCCCTTGCTTAAAAGACCCTGTTTTCTCCTAATGAATTTTGGCCATAGAAGGGGTAAAGAGAGGGAGGGATGGAGGGCAGGGGGGTGATAGGAGGAGGCAGTACTATCACAGTATACTTATCTTACAGAGTAGCGAAACTCAATATTAGAAAAATGGCAAGTACCTTCCTGGAGGTCGGAGCACATAACTAACACCTTTCATTTGATTTGCATTAGACGCGATCGTGGCGCCCTCAAGTAGTCGGGGGCTAACAACTCATTTTTTCCCCATTTGATTACATTGAAAAATTATATTCGCCAAAGCGCTCCTGGGTCATTATTTTGTAACGGATGGGACATTCAGACGACTTTGAAGTAATTTTTTTCAACTTTTTAATCATTTAAATGAAAAAAAAAAAAAAAAAATATCCCACCAATAGAAAGGTCAACTTCTAGATAGTGATAGGATTTCAAAATTTAAAAAAAGTCTATCCAAAGCTGAGAAAAGAACAAAATAAGGGTGTAACGGGTGGGACAGAAAATGGACAGGGTTTTTGAATCACTTCAGGAAAAGTTGAAACTTTGTGAGTTTTGATGAGATAAAAATTTGGAAAAAAAAAATTGTTAAAAGTGAGGGATTATGCTTTGATCCTACATGAAGTTTTTTTCATTTACTAAATTATTTTTCTCTAAAAAAATTAAAAAGTAGCGTATAACGGGTGGGACAGCTAGGTTTCGTAACGGGTACGGGACGCGCGTGATTTCGTCATTAAAAATACACATCAAACCTGCTATAACATCAACACGTTTGACCTTATTAGATTTAGATAATATTTTCGTCTCTGGTTGCATTTTAATGCAAAATAAGACTGCTAGGCACACATTTTTAAATTTCAAGTTTTGCATATCATGTCCATTTTCCTGTAGAATGACCCTCCTATAGAGTTCTGCTACTGCATAGGATGAGTATATTGTGGTACTATTTTAATAGCCATAGTCTAGCTTGACCCATCAGCTAAACATTAACAGAGCCTAGCAGATGGCGATAGTGCTATAGAACTACTTAAGTAATAAGTACTACTCAGCGCTCCTTAGTCCTTCTAATAGTCCCCACCGTTGCTCCTCAATTGCAAAACATTTGTTCCTTTGAATTATATTTAGTTCTTTTTTTTAGAACTGTTTCTTTGAATGATCTGAGGCATAGCATGCAGGGGAATCAAGACATTTTACCGCAGACTAATTTCCGCATGTAGTGTGCGGGGTCCTCTTAATGAGACGAAGGGGAATAAAAATGAATGTTGAAGTAATAAGTAAAACAATAGTGAAAGATGAGAGGGGAAGGAGTTTTTGTCATTTAAATGATAAAACCAGTAATAAGGTGTAAAATAAACCATTCTTTCATAATACGATAAAAGTCTTGTTCTATAGCTTTTGAAAACTGCTACTTTGATTGACAACAATTGAATCGGAGTATATACAGCTAAACAATGAAGAGTGGCCGGCAGGGTCAAGAATTTGTAAACAAGTGAAGTTTTGAAATAGATCTACTCAGCTATTGATTGAAAACCACTCTTTTCAAGCCTACAACTTAATGAAAGATTTTCTTAAACCAACAGCTGTCAAGTTTCTACCTTGAAATAGTCGATCACAGGGAAAATGACGCTTGTTTAAATATCCAGCCATTGATAGCACTACTGCATGAAGCTTTGTTTAAATAAGTTAGCAAAAAATTTTGTCCAACAAAACCTGGCTCAAGTAAGTTTGGATTAGAGAAGCATTATAGAAATAACTCATACCAGAATAAAGCTATACTAAATGAAACTGAGGGAAAATGGAGTAAAAAAAGTGATGACAGCGTAAAAACTCCTTTAAGCATAAGAAATTACCCTATTTTTGGTGTTAAAACTGTTGGGAGCATAGAAGCCAAGTGGAGAAATAAAATTTCGCAACTCTTCGATTTTTCTCTACAAATATATTTTTGAATTTATTCATTTGAACCTACTTTAAAATATTTGATCAAGAACAGAGATCAAACCATACTGAAACATTATGCAAAGAAGTGTGCGAAGTACGAGTACATTCAATAAATTCTTCTATCACAATAACATATTTTTCTTTTAGTTTTTGACGAAAAGAATGTAGTATATTAGATAAAAAACTATGCATTTGATTGACTGTAAAATAAGCAAAGACTTTAAAAGCGGCAAATTGTTTAGCTTTGGTCGATCTATTTCCTCTCAAGTTAATATTTTTAAATTTACAAAGGCCCGTTAGGTCTTACCATTATGCCGGTGCTGACAGCTATTCCCCGTCCACAGTAAGTATTAGGAACGATGTCACCGAACCCGACACTCAGGAACGTGATGGCAATGAACCACATTGAGTTGAGTAGATTGGCGTGGTCCGTATCATGATACCTACAATTAAACTATAATTTGTAGGTTCTTTAGAAGAAAAAACCCATTTTCAGTTTAAATATAAATACCTATCAGCAGGATACTTGGTATTTATTTTTAAAGCGTTTCTCTTCATTTTTCGAATTCGATTATGTTTAACATATCTTTTCCCAGAGTATAATATCATCCAATGCATACTCAAATCTTAATCAACTAAAAAAAAAACTCAGGTCCCATAAATATCAAGTCACACTCAAAAAGTGTAATTCAAACGAAAGAATAATTGCTTTGGTTAAGATTTTAAATCATCAAAGCGTAAAAGAATATGAAATAACATCAGTCAACACAAAAATGTTTGCCTCAATTTTTTTTTTTTGATTAGTTACTAGTTTATCATTTTATTAATAGAAAAATTCCAGTACCACCTTGAACGCGCAAAAGTCAGAAGTTTACCAGTGCTGGTATAATTGATTATGTTTTCCGGTTTTACACGATAAAGTACGCTCTTCTATACTCTCCAAATCCACAACAAAATGATCAAAGGTAATTAATGCACACTTCTTTAAAATCTATCTTTCCAAGCTTTGTAACTTGGATCATTTTCTCTCTCTCTCCTCCCATTTGAACGCGTGCGTTAGAAAAGGACGGAGATTGGAGTTAAAATCACGTGATGGCCCCTTTTACCATCCGACTCCAACACATGCGTTTAAACAGGCGAAAAGAGAGAAAGAGGAATTCCTGTATCCGCCCATGACGTGGATGTCAGGAGCGAGGGGCTCATTATTTTAGACCCCACGTTAAAGTTTCTCCTATTCCATTTATTTAATTTTCCATTTTTTTTTTTTCTATAGAAAAATCATTCTAAGGCCTGAGAGACCTCGCTCGGAAAGATAAAGTTTGAAAGAAAGACAATTAATTGTGTCTGTAAATGTTCCATCATTGTTTGGTGTTAATTTGCTGGAACCAGAATGGATCGGAAATTCCTCTGTCACGGAAAAGGTGTATACCTGAGGCTCAAGTACACTCTTTTGCATGCTGAGGGATTTTCTTCTGGGGCGAAACAATTTTAAACTTCAAACTTAGCAAGTCTTCCTGACTTTTAATCACCCGGTTAGTCCATCTCAATTATTGTTAACCTCAACAAATTTTAAAATTAAAGCAAGAGAGATACAGGATACACAGTTGATCACAAAGAGTAAACAAGAGTCGCAATTGAATGGAAGGCCTGCGTGGTCAACGTAGATAAGGGATCGGAACGCGGGCTGGCCTCTGATTGGCTGCAACGGGTGGAGCAAAAATGACTCGGGGTATAGGGAAAATAACACGGGATTTTCGTTCCGGGGCGTTTATCTCGAAACCTAAGCAAAATAGTATGTAAACAATTTATACGAGTCGATTCAGCAGATTTTTTCAAACAATTTGATAGGTCATAAGTGCCACTTCATTGCAAATTCGAAAAGACTGTTTCAGTTGAAAAGAACGCACAATAGTGAGTTACTCAAACACTGCTCAAACACACGCCAAGCATGTAATCACACTGATGTGCGTACTTTTAAACTGAAACAGTCTTTTCGAATTTGCAATAAAGTGGCACTTATGACCTATCAAATTGTTCGGAAAAATCTGCTGAATCGACTCGTATAAATTGTTTACATACTATTTTGCTTAGGTTTCGAGATAAACGCCCCGGAACGAAAATCCCGTGTTATTTTCCCTGTACCCCGAGTCATTTTTGCTCCACCCGTTGCAGCCAATCAGAGGCCAGCCCGCGTTCCGATCCCTTATCTACGTTGACCACGCAGGCCTTCCATTCAATTGCGACTCTTGTTTACTCTTTGGTTGATCATTTCATTCCGATTGCGCGTTCATTTTCTCATGCCTACATTCTTCAGCGAATTTTCCGAAAGTTTCACTATCGTTTCGAACCTAACCCGCATAAGAATAATAATCTTACCAACCAAGGTATGCTCATCTGACTTCGCGCCACGAAGTCAGTAGCGCGCAGTTCAAAATCTAGATCCAAGATGGCCGAAAAAAGCAGAAAACATTGTGTACTCTTTCCAGAAAACATCGGACTATTTTCTGCTTTTGTGGAGACGGAGCCCAATGTTTTCTGGAAAGTGTATACAATGTTTTCTGCTTTTTCCGGCCATCTTGGATCTGGATTTTGAACTGCGCGCTACTGACTTCGTGGCGCGAAGTCAGATGAGCATACCTCTTTAATCTATAACCTTGCTTACCAACCGAGTTTCAGGATGGGTCCATTTTTCAAGTTATTAGTCCACATTTTTCTTATCTGAACCGAAGAGTCTATCATAAAGTCAATTGAGTTGAAAAATATGAGCTTTTTACTAGTACTAATATCTTTGCAGATCATCTTATTCAGAAACAAAAACTTTCTAATTGGTACCTACTGGAAGTAGTGGTCCAAGGAATTGTTTTTAAAAGGCCAAGATAAGAAAATGAAACATGCACAAACCAGAACTGAGTCTGTGCTAAAAATAAATATTATGGTGTAGAACTTTTAAAAAGGAATAGAAAGTGATTAAGGTCTGTTGTAAAGTCAACGAAATAAGATTTAAAAAAAAAAAACAGTGTACCTAGGAGCAAAACAACTTTATTCTAGTAAATCATTCGGCTGCTTCAACTCAAGTAATAAGATATAAGCAAGCAAGAAACGTGCGTAAGCGAAACAAAAGTTAACGCTTTTCCCACTAAAAGGATGATTTTCACTTTTGTAAGTGTCTTACGCATTACAACCAAGGACATCTACACCACCCTGCCACTATGTTTTTGGCGAGAACAGAAAAAAATGGGAATATGGGGGTGGAGGCATAAATAAAAAATAAATAAATATTAAAAAAAAATGAAAAAAAAAAAACAAAAAAACAAAAAAACCGCCAATGACGACGATAAATCGAGTAAATTTTAAACAGACTTTTCTGAGCCCCTGTGGACCCTAAAAGATCAAAATTTAATTAAACGAGCCAAATGTCATTGTTGGGATCTTCTCTCTCAAGACTCACGTTCTAAGATTTAAATATGTCAGATTGGGTTTCAATAGAGGTGAAATAAGCCCATTGGGTAATGGATCATTTAGTTTCATTTAGTACTTTGTGAACATCATCATGACCTATCTCAACCAGATTTACTCAAATTAACGTTCTAAGTCTTCAGATTTGAAGTATGAGGTCGGTGACCTAAAGGTACCCAGTGGCTACTGTTCACTGTTCACATGGTGGCCAACTCCTACATAAGTCTCATGCTTGTTCTACAAACCGGCTGGAAGTACATGCTAATAGGACGCTAAGACATCCCTCCTTCCAAAAACCAAGTGTTTTGAATACTCAGTTGGTGTGCAGCGTTGCAAGGTTTATTTTAGAGTCGTGTATTTTGTCCTGTTGCAATTTTTGCGAAAGCAAAACCTCAAACAACCTCAGCCGTGAAACCAATTTATTTTCACCTTGTAACTCATCATTTAAAAGCTCTTTTGTCCCTCTTTTTGAGCGGTAATTGTGATAATTTGACTTTGGTCTCTTTCAACATTATGAACAAATATTTATGGGACAACTCATTCATTAAAGTGTGGATGCAAGGTGGCCACTCCCATCACCTCCGGGCAAGTATTCCACCTTCTTACAAAAAAATTCAATGATATGTGCGTAAAATGTTGTAATTATAGAGGAACCAGGCCATCAATTAATCAAATTAATAAAAAATACCAATTCAAGTTCCATTTGACAACATCAAAAAACATCCCGAAACAGCAGGGTTTTCCATTTTTTTTACAGTATGTTCCAGCTGGATGTGACGGCTTGGGGAGTCGCCGGTCACCCTCCATAAGATTTAATTTTGTTTTGATAGTGTAATCCTTAGTCCAAACTCTCTATTTACTCTATCTTCTTTTTAGGGAGGTTAAATAATGATTGAAAACTTTTAACAGTAATTTTAGGGGTGGCTAGCCACCTTAGAAACGTAAAAGAGGTCAGGGGTGGCAACCTTTCACATACTTTTTGCTTCGTTCCGAAACCCCAATTTTTCCAAGGGTAAGAAAATCAATAAATATTTTTATTTTTTCAGTCTGCATTGTTCGGGTCAAGATACATCCACCCTGAAAAAAAAAATATCGCTGTAATATGTCGATAAAATCGCAACATTCGTAAATGCTGCTATTAATTTTGCGAGAGTTGCAATCTCTTTTACAAAAATCACACAAATTTTGCTAATTCAGCATACATTTTGTTAACGCAGCTATATCTATCGCTTAAGTTGCAAACTTGAATGCTGCTACGTTAGCCAACATTTTGACGTGCACACTGCACAGCTAGCAAATTAGATTTGTAAAGTTCGCAAATGTTAGTTCATCAAAATTTTGGGTTTTGCGAGTATTGCGAGTCTGTTTTTGATAAGACAGTAGTCTCATGAGATCCAATCATGAGATGTCTCATGAGATTTGCAATTTTTGCAAATTAAATTGCTGGACAAGCAAAAATTTTGCGATTCTCGCGAAATTCATATTGCTATTTCAGCATTTACGAATATTACGATTTTAGCGATGCGATTGCACGCTGGCTTTTTAGCGAAACTTGGGTATTACAGCAATACTTTTTTTTTTTTCAGTGTCACTGTCTCACAGATCACATCTAAAAGGATCAACCTCAGCCAAACACCATAAGTTTTTCACTAGAACAATGGGGCAGTTGCAAGGGTCTGAAATGTTGTGTTTTTTATATAGAAAATGATAGTACTTGATGAGCTGAGAGCCATGATTGCCTTTGGTTTTTTCCGAAGTGTCCCGGTTTTGGAGAAACACACCCGTAAAATTGTAAAAAACCGTGTGCGTAGTGACGTCACTACGCGAAATTCTCATTTAAAACAATGTATTTTGGGTCAAAATCTCATCTACGGAACAGTGGGACATAATTAGAAACCATAGGCATATTTGTTCTCAGCTCATCAAGTACTTCATTTTCTTTTTAAAAAACACAACATTTCAGACCCTTGCAACTGTCCCATTACGCGCTATTTAAGGCTTCAAACTGAAATGTGACCACCTTTAGAGCACCTGCACCACTATCCGACATAAAAATAGGCATCAAAAATACATGCAACTGTACGTTAGTATTCACATTTTAAAGCATATTTTATTTACATTAACGGCAAGTGCCTACTATCGCGATTATTGAAAATTAAAACAAGAGGCCTAAAGAGGCAAGAAAAATAAAGGAGTTTTCGTAGTTAAAATGACAGACATCTTCTTAGGTTTTTCGGACGGTCGCTCACTCTCCGCCCATTTCATTGATAATGTTTATTTTCCGTGCGACGGTTTTACTAACATAAGGTAATGAAAAACTTTTGATCCCTTTCTCTCTTTCACAATGAAAAGTACATTCATAGTTTTAAATTTTGAAAAGAGGCAATGGATTTGGCAGATTTAGGATGATCGATTTGTCTTCTGAACAATTCAAGAATCTATTCGACGTGTAATTCGAGGGTTATGTAATAAGTTGTAGTTTAGAAAAGGAAATCAAGTGATTCGGCTTCTTTCTCTTTTAATAACCTTTGGACGGAGAAAGCCTCTTGAACCAGTGTAAGCGCTCACGGGCATAATTACATTAACTAAAAAAAAATAGGGTGCATCAATAATTTGAAAAATTTTCAATTCTTTGTTGGTATTATTTACTTTCAATTTACCAATTGAGGCGTTTTATGTAAAAAGGGGTTCTTCGCGAAGAACCCTTTTTTGCGTAAAACACATTAATCGATTTGTCATATCAATAATAGTCTCTCACCAAAATCTCAGCTCAATATCTTGAAAACTCAGCGATTACGAGGTGTATTCGTGAATCGAGGCTTCGTTAAATGGGCGTTGTGATGCGAGTTTCAAGTTCTCCAAAAATCGCCGAAAACTTAGATCGCGGTTTTGAGGGCTTAGGAGTTGTCGGAGCGTAAAAACGCAAAGTATCTTTCATAATAGAAATTATTTCAAATACATGGGAAGCGTATCAATTTTTCGATTCAATCGATAGTTCTCGATATATTTAGATATAAAGGCATTTTTGGCTACATTTTTGGATATATCTGGCAACGCCGGCAAGATATCTTGAAGTACTTTTTTTTGGGTGAAAGTATATGCCATAAGATCCATCTCTGCCGAAAATCAGCTAATGGTTATTTTTTCCTGCTATTTGGTGGTATCTTTAAGGCGGCGAGACCCGTTTTACGTAAAAAGGGGTTCCTAGGAGTCAACTTCAAAATATTGTGTAAAACACAGAAATACACGGATTTTAAAAAACTTTAAGCCATTATGTCCGTAAAGAAACCTAGTTTTAGGAAAAAAATTTACATTAGCCATCTAGGTAGCCAGATCGGTAGAAATCAAGTTGCAAAACTTTGAATGCGTTTTTCTTCCAATTACAAAACTGCAAAAGAACCCCTTTTTATATAAAACGCCTCAATTACGATTTTGGAATATGGTAGAGATGTGAGAGACAACCCATAGCTATATTGAATTCAAGCTCAATAAGCGGGTCCAGCAATCGGGCAATTGCGCATTCTTACCATTTGAATGTATGATAAACAATCGATTCTTCATGGGGCTCCAGCTCCGCGATTAATCGATTATTCTTCATGCAATCAAATTGGAAAAATGCACTGTTGCCAATTCCTGCTATCAATCTTGACCATCGGTAAAAATTAGAGAAGGATAGAAAGTCAAAACTTCTCTAGTAGAAAAGGTTGTACTGTTTAGAGGTCATCCGCATTTAGAAATAATTTTGAGATTATCACCACTGATCAAAAAATGAGAAATGCCATGCTGAAGCTGTATTTCATGCTTTTCAAAAACTAAAATATACAGCAGAAAAGTAGAAAAAACTTTCTTGATGTACCTAACTGTTTTGCAGGTTGTAAAGTTAAGTACGCGAGGGGAGCCCTTCATTGCTTCTGATTGCATTTCCTTCACCAAAGTGTATCGATAGGTTATAAGATTCCTCTAATTTGGGTGAGTAGAATAATTTTTAAACAATTCAGAATATGAATTTTTTTTTTAAGATTTTTTTGACTAGAAAATTTTGTGGGGTATACTAATTTTATAAATGAATGCTAATCTCGCAAATGGATACTAATTTTGTAAATGAAAACTAACTGCATAAACAATAATGTTAACTATAATTGTATTCGTTACTGATTTTTGTTTTGATGTCCTTTTTGTTGCTGTTTATTTATGTAATTCATGTACCATCTCGATCGAAACAGGTCGAATATGAGCCATTTAATAGTCTTAAAATACACTTCTGGAGAAATAAAGCTTACAATCTATTTCCTGTTGTTTCAAATGCAATATTTAGCCACAAATCGAATTAAATATGGAACCAAGACAAAATTTCTCACCCAAAATTCATTGTTGGTCATGAAACAATGCATGGTTACCTATTCCACATTCGATTAATATTGGGGACAATTTATATATAATTATATCATATAATTATACATTGCCATTTTCGAACGGGACTTGTTTTTGGGGAAATAATTACTTGAAGTATAATACAACTGATCATGGGACCTACTATGAATGCTACGCTATTAAATTGAATGTCTACATAGTATAATCGTGACATGCACTGAGAAAGTAAAATGTCTGCACAGCTGTATACATACATATAGTCAAACATCCAATATCAGATCCCTTTCTTGTGACCAAACTGATTTATTTTGACTTGCAGAATCAACTTCTCGCAGTTGCAGCTCGTACTATCTGGCAACAATGTTCTACCTCCATTACATTCTATGTAAAACAATCGATTCGACATTGAAGCAGCGTTTCACCAGCATTCGATTATTGTACATAGATTCAAATGGAGGAAAAACATTGTTGCCAAATTGCACGAGCCGCCACTGACTTTTCGACCACCAACCTCCTTTTAAAAAATACATTGCCTTCGGGTTGGCTAACATTAGGTAATTAAAGTAATGTTTCTTCAAAAATATGGGGTAATACCAGAGAGTTCAGCAGCAAAACGATTCTCGGGCTGCGTGAGTGAATTAAATTCTGACAGAAAACATGGTGATTAGATGGATTCATTTATTTCATTTATTTCTCTTTCAATTTTATGATCAGCCTATAGGTTGGGTCAAAATGGGTCAAAAAAAAAAAAAAAAAAAAAAAAAAAAAAAGTAAAAGTTATCACTTTTTAGACCCCCACTATTTTTGGTCACGGTCTGCCTATGCCAAAAAGAAAGGAGCCCAACAAAATCCTTCCAACAGAAATTCAAAATATACGACCATACAACTTTACGACACCAAAAGACGACCCTAGAATTTAGAAACTTTAAGAACGAGCAATGCCAGACGAGTTGATGGAGAACAACTCGTCTGAAGCAGCGAACCTGGTTGGTTTGAGTAGCGCCTGGCAGCGGCTCTCGGTGTATTAGCCGAGTGCAACGGACAAATAATACCCTCAAGCTGGGGGCTGGTAGACAACACAGGTAGGTGCATACTGCTTAGCCCGCTTGGAGCGAGACATACAGGGTGTATCAGAAACATATGTCGTTCTTATAACCACCTATTCTAAATATCAAAATAAAACTTTGTTCCCCATGTGTCCAAAAATGCCTCTCTTTTAAACTACAGCACCCAAAGTTTTAATTTTTTTTCTTCTTCTTTTTGGAATAAGGACCACCATTATGAACCGAATGTCATTAAAATTGGTATCCTGTTGCCATTTCACGTGCAAAATCTATTAACGACCCCGAAAATTCCAGGAATTTATTCTGACGATACTTTTCAGGCAACATTGTACCGTTAACCGCACAAATGTTAGGTTACGGAACAAAAGTTTGAAGAAAAATTACTATGACCAGATGGGAAAAATCTCAAAACAATTTTTGGTCCTTCTCATTTTTTTCGGTGCGATGCGTTTTAAGCGAGATAATCGCTGCAAAATGTGGAAAAGTCGGCGCTTATACCATACCATGGAGAGCGGCAGTAAGTATGCAACCAGCCACTCCGCTGATTCTTCTGTAGTGAAATAGCTGACTTTTTCACATTGTGCAGTGGTTATCTCGCTTAAAACGCGTCGTATCGAGAGTTTTTTTTCCAAGAGTTTTTCCCACCTGATGATTTTTCAAATTTTCAAACCGAAACATAAAATTTTCGCCATTGAAGGTACAAGATAGTCAAACTTAGTTTCTTTGAATTTGTCAAGGTCCTAAATAGATTATACACGTAACATAACCTCTGGACACCAATTTTTATGACATTTGGTTCAGAATGGTAGTCGCCATTCCAAAAAAAAAAAAAAAAAAAAAAAAAAAAAAAAAAAAAGAAACCATACATTTGTAAAAACTTTGGGGGTTATAGCTCAAAAGAAGGGCATTTTTCAAAATATTTTCATAGGGTAAAAAAGTCTTATTTCGACCTCTAGAATACGTGGTTACAAGAATGATCTACACTTCTGACACACCCTGAATTTCTATCAAGAGCTTATAGGTTACGTCAGTCGGTGCACCTAATCAATGATTGAGAACCTACTCACTTTATTCACCTAATGGGATCATTGCACGTATCAACTTCCGAAATTGGCCGATGATAGCTCACTTTGTGACACAAGTGGGTTCACCGTCTCCCTGTATACATTCATCATGTCCTCCTATATTAATCTACCTTGTAATACCTTATAATAGCGGCAGGAGTTTTATTGAACGGCAACGTTTGCCACAGTACTAAAACCTCACACACCCCTCTTGACCACTGATGAGGAAGGTTGTAAAAACATTCTTTGGCAAAAAATTACAAACAAAAAAAAGAGATAAAAATAAGCCTGTCGTCTTAACCAGATTTTGATATTCAATCATTTGCTTATTTTAACACACACAGCGTTAAAGCATTTGTTAAGGTAGCGTTGAAAGTTGATCGCCAATCATCAATTTAGTTTTGGAGAGGACGGGGGTACCTATAACAAATCTGAATTAATCATCTCTAGTGACTACATGTTTGCCTTTAGAAAATAAAAGTTTTGCATTTGTTATCTCTAAACTGTTCATTTTGAGGGCGCTTAGCCTCATAACTTTTTTCCTTAAACTACATTTTTTTTTTTTTTTTTTTTTTTTTTTTTTTTTTTTTTTTTTTTTTTTTTTTTTTACAGAAGTTTTGAAGCCTCAGACAAAATATTACATTTTTTTCGCTGTGGGGAAAAATTAGCAATGCCCAGACTGTAACACAACCCTTTCTTCTCCTCTCCTCATCCCCTATCAACATCAAATACTTCCGACCACTCCTTCTGATCCCCTCTAAACCCTCTTGCTTCCACCTCTGACCTCCTCTTTCTACTGTTCAATTTAAATATCTTACCCACATACAAAGTGCGATTAAACGATTTTAATATTCCTAAATTAAACTGGCTAAACCTTTAAAAAGTATGGAATTAGTACTAACACGGATACGCACCGATCCGGACCGGAACTAGGTCCGAGCCCATTTTTTTATTGAGCCAGGACCCAAACCCGGACCTTTTTATTGGAAATGCCGCGAACCCGGACCCGCACTTAGGCTCTCGTGGACCCGGGTTCGGACCGGTCCACACGCGGGCTCAGAAAGAATTTAATAGAAGACATTTAAACAATGTAGCACTCTTAAATAGATGAAATACACAGTAAGTAGTGAGTAGGAGCTGGGAGACGTTCAGAATTGATGTTAACCCGGAGAAGTCATTTCATTCTGTTTTCAACTTTTCACATCTTGTGGCGCAGCTCCACGGAAAAAAAAGAATGGTGTAATTTACCATTCGCATAGCTGATTTTGGCCCCTACCAGAGTTAAGATAAACTTGACCAGAGTTAAGGAACATTTGACCAGGAGTCAGGTCAATTTCACTTGATACCTGGTCAAATTTTCCATAACTCTGGTCAAGTTTATCTTAACTCTGGTAGGGGTCAAAATCAGCTATGCGAATGGTAAATTACACAATTTTTTTCCGTGGCATGTGACATTTTTTGATCGGAGTTCTTAGGTTATTTTGTTATAATTTCTTGGTGTATTTTTTCTGAATTCTTAGTTTCTTTTGGATAATGTCTCATCCCATACATTCTTTATTTATGTTTGACATTTTTAAAATTCTAATTACCTATGTTTATTTCCTTTTCTAATGACGGAACGCACATTTTATGTTGGACCGGTTCGGAGCCCGGGCTCCAATAAATTTTCTGGACCCGGATCTGAACCCGTACCCTATAACATTTGCTGATTTTTCCTCCAAAACGTCCATTTTTACTAAACCAACCCCATAGAACTGGCAACTAATTTGAAAATTTGAAACTTTGAGATGTAATTTTAGTTATTTAAAGATACAAGCGGATAAAATTTTACTTGCTATTTGAATCATCATGGAAAAAGGCGATAGAAAATACACTCAGAACTATGGGCGAAACTGGAAAAAAATCAATAATTTCCATAAAAACCATAATTTATCCAAAGATCCTCAGGGAGTTCTATGCGATCCGTCCGAATAAAGTTATCAGCTCGTAGGTTCAAACCGCTGTTCCAAATTTCACCGGTTGGAAGTGCTTCAAATAGATTCCTACTATTTCCCCCGTCCTTTTCGACTTATGGGTATTTTGTTGGGTGTACGATTTGAATCTCCTGTGGTCCTTTAAATAACCATGAAATGCAACTTTGATTTATTCGTTAGAGTCTATATAAGAATGAATCCTCGCGATTAATTTCTATAACCATTTAGCAATCTAATGTGATGAATATCAGCTTCAGCACTGTTCAAGAATTTTGAAAGAATTCACGATACGGTCAACAAACTTGCAACAACTCCTTAATAATTTTTGAAAGAATAGAAAAGACAAATCTTCCTTAGTGGATTTTACCTTTTCAAAAATTTGAAGAAAGATAATTACATCTATTTTAATGATAGAATTGCTTGGGGACAGAAATTTTCAGTCTTAGAAAACCTTTTTTGATATATATCATTACAATTTGAGCTGAAAGTCTTGAATAGAGAAACCAGCTCTACTCTTTTGTGTGTAAGCTATTCCGGTAATTTTATTTGTAAAAACGAGGAAGAGGAACTTCCTTGCGAGCGACACGTCAAAGAAGCAAAAAAAATGGTTATGAATGTAGACATTTAAATTCATTTCATTTTTTTTGTTCGAATAAGAGGTGAGGGTGTAACTATTATAGCTACCGATATAGTGGCTGACAAGTTATATTGTGAGCTACATTTTCAGGTTTAAGATACAGGGTTTACAGACTATATTTAGTGTTCTGAAAGTGAAGTGCCAACATTATTTGCTATATACATATTTAGGGTTGAAACTTTGTTCTAAACTTTCTTTGCTTGAACGAAAGATAAGTTTCATAACCAAAATTTAGTAGGAATTCTTAGTATGGATGGTAAATTAGAGTAAATTATTATCTGATTCAGAGTTCAATGCACACATCATGATAACCATTCGATTAAAATGCGGAGTGCGCTTCTGTTCTATTTGATAAGTTGATATCTCACGAGATATAGGTAATTCTAAGGGAAGGACGGTGCTTATTTTTTTCATGTGTAGAACATGATTTCAAACCTCCATAACATTCATGATAAGTGAGTCAACAATATTGTTTTTAGTCAGAAGGTGAATACGTTGAAAATGACACATAAATGATAATTGTAAGACATATCCTGAGAAATTTACTGATAAATATGCCTTTGTTTTGGAGTTTGGTCCATTTATTAAGACGCGAATGATGAAAAATAAGATATTACTAAAACACACAGTAAACATTAAAATAGAACATGTATGTATACCATCGACTTAGTTACAAGCTTTTATTTATTTCACGATTGATAAAGATCACTTGCTCTATTGCCATGCAAATTAAATATTATTGGAAACGGAAAAAAGTGAGTCACTTGGCACTTGAAGCTTGTGAAAATACAATAAAATACGCAACACATATTATAGCTCTGAACTTAGTATAAATAGTATATTAGAGTAAGCAGATTGGTTTTTAATCTGCAATAAATTCGAAAATGTCCGATAGCAATTATGCGCCCAGTGTGGCCAACGTTTAGAATGTTCCCTCGTAAAAGGCAACAAAAGATGGAAGCAAAGCAAAGAAAAGCAAGAGAGGGAAAGGAAGGAAGTGGGTGAGCAAGATATCGGAAGGGAGAGAACGCCGAGGGTGGACGACTGGGAGAAAGAGAGCAAGAGAGAGAAGGAGAGATCTAGACAAAGACAAAGAGACAGCACGGCCCTGATAAAAATCCTCATCAAAAATATCTCTGATTAAATATATCTGATTTGGAACATTAATTTAATATTGATTTCATGATGATCTCATGATGTGTAGAAATCATCTTGAGCTTAGCATGAGATCATCATGAAATCATCATGTGATCAAAATTAAATCAGGTTCCAAATCTCAAGCTGAGATATTTTTAATGAGGATTTTTTTTTACCAGGGAGTACTAACAATTAACCGTACATGTCGGAGATTTTGGCGCCTGCCAAAGCAGAGCAGACAAAACCCCTGACCCTGGTAACTTTCACCTGAGTGAGCATAACCTAATTTACGCTAAATTAGGTAACTTGAGTGTTTTGTCTCTGGGCAAGTTTACCATGCTGAGGTGAAGTTAACGATTCTCTGGTGATGTTTGCCATACTTCTCGGCAGACATCAACATCTCTGAGAGAGAGATAGAGAAAAAGAGAGAGGGGGAGAGAGAGAGAGGGGTAGGTGAGTGTGTGTGTGAGGGAGAGAGAGAGGGGTGAGGGGAGGAGGAAGAGAAGATGAAGACGATGACAAGGTTTTTATTTGACTAATAAAAGTAATAAAATCAAAACAAAATAAGAGAAAGGCAAAGTTAGGGCTCAACGCCCTAAGATAGACGACTGATGACATTTATTTAATTTTTTTCACACAGTACAGAGAGCGACCAAATTTTGCAGCCAGCCTTCCATTTATGAATTTGAAGCGAATAATAAGAATTAATTTAAGCTGAGGTAATAATGAATTCGGGGATCCTCAAATAATACAGGGTGTAACTGAACTGGCTGCTAAACCTTTGAAATCGTATTCCAGAGGTAAAAATGAGAATTTTCATTCTGAGAAACGTACGTTCGAAAATGTACCTCCCTCCCAAATGAGAGCCCTAAGTTTGAAAAGGATGTAGTGTTTTTTTGACGCAGTGTATACAATTTTTAATCGGATGTAATCAAATTCGGACAACTTTCCTAATTTTAAAACAAAATTTATTGGAGGCCTTGGAAGTTTGGGTGCCTCTTAAAAAGGATTTCTACACGACCGGAAAACTAGGACGAATGAAATACTATACCGCGGCCGCGATGCGAATTTCTCAATTAAAGATTTTCAACTTGAACGTAAAGAAAGTAAAAATGAAGGAAAAAGGCCTCTAAGATTTTTATCGATACGACGTGAAGACCAGGACTGGACGGGAAGATTTCACACTACTCAAGAACTTATGGGTGGGCGGTATGCGAGGGAAAGAGTGGGGCGGAGTGCACGGAGAGGTTATCTATCTCAAACGGATGGGATGGCTGAAGTCGCTCAACTCAAGATGCCCAACATAACACACCGCTCTAACCATTTTCATAGAATAAGAAGGGGACCAGAAGTGATACTGCGACCCAATTTGGGTCATGGTGTCAAGGCCGAGAAGCGGTAACTCCGGTGGTCCTCCACAGTGTGACTGATTCGAGTCATTCCCTCGATGGCGAACTAGCGAATCAAATGTTTTTGCGCAAGCCCGCGAACTTAAAAATGGTCCTTCACTTACTAACCTGCTAAGCTAAGCTATTGCCTTCCCGAGCGAGCGACCCATTGTCTCTCATAGGAGTTTTGCTTCTGTCTGTTCTCTTATTCTATGGCTCTACTATAGGCACTGATCTTCACCCACCATCTTATCCATCCTAAGGGGTATCAAATCTTCAAGTCCAGTTTTTTTTCAAATCACGCGTCGTGAATAAAAAATAATATACAGATAGTTTTCCTTCAGTTTTAAAGCAGACTTATAATGTTAAATTAAGGAATTTGTATGGACGACAAGAAGCACATTCGTAATTTTGTCCTGTAGACGTTCGTCGAAGATTTGGAACCTTAAAAAAATTCCTCTTCAACCAGACATACTAAATTTTTATCGTCACAAATTGAATTCACGTTGAAAACTAAGGGAGTGAACCACATTTAATTATAATTGATCAAATATTGTCGACATTACGTCAAAAAACAAAACATTTTTCTTTTTTTTCAAATTTCAGTTGTTCTAACTAAGAAGGGGACGATGATGTGGGAAAAAAAGCATGTTCGAGGGAAAATTATTCCTATTACCTACAGAATACGCTCTAGAAAGATTTCCTATCCAATTTAATTATGCCCTGTTTAATAATATTTTTCAGATCTTTTATCAAATCAAAGACTTTCACATGATTTTTTTTTTTTTTTTTTTTTTTTTAAATTCAAACACAAAAATGAAAGAAGATATCGCAATAATTTTTAAGCTGAAACTTATTTACAAAAATTAAACAAGCCATGAATAATTTGCTTTAACACCGCAATAAAATAAACCAAACCCCATCTGAAAATACCAAAATCTTATCAACTAAAGTTTTGTATGATTTTCTCTGAAGAACATGGATCGTCTTTTTATAACTTACATTAAATGACTTTAATTTCATATCATCCTCCGTTAGTTTAATAATCCAGTAGCAACCAGCTTTTTTTGAGAAATTGAATTGTTCAGGTTTGGTACCAAAATAGAGTGATTAATCGTGTTCGATTGATAATTTGTCCCAAAACAAAACTTACAATAATTTGCAATCAATCAATGCATTTAAACCAACACATACAGGGTGCACCAAACCACTTGGGATGCTTTTATTGCAGCGAAATGGAAACAAATCGCAAATTTGGTGAGACACGTTTTAAGTGTTACACGTGCATGATTTTTGAAGCAGCAACTTGTACCCTGAAGTAAGAAAGTTTTAAGGGAACTCTTCTGTGGCAAAATCGAAAAACGTTTGATTTTTTTTTTTGTTTTTTTATTTTTTCTTATTCTCTGTAATCTCACAAGAATGTTCATAAATAACGGAAAGGTATTTCTACCAATGAATATCGTTTTATATCAATCAAACACATCATACTCCAAATGTACAATTGGATATAGTAAGGAAGTAACATTAACAAGAATCGGTCGTCTAGGAATTCCACAAACTTTACTTATTTCTTCCGTAAAGTTTTCAAACATTAGGTACACTTTTCTCGGAATTTTTTATGCAACGTGGTTGGTTTTTATTAAAGAATGGTTTTTTGTCATGCATAACACATTCAACCTACTTTTTAGATTTCGCATGTTGTATTCTTGTTAATCTTTGAAGAATTCAAGAATTCTAGAATTCTAGAAATAAATTAAGCCACTTGTTTCAAAAACTCAGCGAAAAAAGTGTACCCAATGTGCATATTTACACGCGCTATCGTAGCACTGCAAGGTCCTCTTAATGACCAATTTTCAAAAACACTTATAATTTGGTGAAAAAATGGTGCTGAATAAATAGGATTGCTCAAACTAACGTAGGGACTCAATCAAATTAGGACGTGGCAGAGAGATGGACCACTTGACAGATAACGGATGAGAGGCTGGTATCATTTGATCTTTAAACAATTAGTGCATTTTTCAAAAATGTAAATTCATCTTAAAACATATCCGCGGATATGCTTTTGAAAATAATGTGAGCGTATACATGAAAAAATGAAAAATTTTCAAGCCATAATTGCTAAACATATGTAAGACTCGTGGAGGTAGACTCGGCCAGTTAGTAAAATAAAAGCTTACTTCCTAAAAGATGGAAAGGTTATCGCAAATTGTGTACAAATAAAAGCAAGCTCTTATCAGACTTTGCGTTACTTTAAGAGGAAGCTCACTGAATTAAAGACTGTGTGATTCAATGGCAACTGGCCAAAGCACAATCATCATTGACATCATTCATTCCTCTATTAAATAATCTGCCTCGTGGATATACTTATCGAACACCATTGAAGAACATTTATGCGGTGATGGACAAATATTAGAGCATTCCATTTTAATAACATGGCTGTAAAAATATGTATTGATAATCTTCGATGAGTTGAGTTTCTTTGATAAGTGCAACGTCCATTTCTGAGATAATCTATTTGTTCAGCCAGCCTGAAGTGGAAAGTATGGGACTAAAAATTTTGTTTAAACATCCGCAACAGCTCAAGAAACCTTATCAAACGTTTCACTATATTTGAACTAATTATATTTCTTGAAAAAAAAACTAAAAAACAAAACAAAAAACAAAAACCAAAAAAACAAAAAACAATCAAAAAACTATTGCATGAATTTCTTGATTAGGTCTCGTTGTCTCTCGATTCTTTTTGATCAATTTTGGAGAAAAACTCCCACTCTCAAGTGAAACGAACCATTTATCATGGATTCAATGACCACCAACTACTTTTTCAGTGTTCAGGGCAAATAAAAAATGGGAAAACTCAATTAATAAAACCTGTTTCCATCATGAGCATTGTACGCTACAAATTTCATTATTTTAATATTATAATTGCCCTTTATCCATCAAAAGTATACAAATAAGCCGCCAGTGTTGGTAAAAGCCTTCTTCAAAGTAACTCTTAAAAACTACAGGAATCTCATTAGTTTCAAACGCAGACAATTTTTGAGCTGTAGGGAATTAATATTCGTCCTAATGAATGGTCAAGATAAAATTTATCTCCTTGACATACCAACTTTTCATCCTTCCCGAATCTGGTGACCATCTCTTTAGCACATTCCCGTGGAGTCACTCCCTTGAAATAGGAGTTACGAATATGCTATTGGTAAGGCGACTTACCATTATACCGCAAGTAAGAGTGATGCCCCGTCCGCAGTATGTGTTAGGCACGATGTCGCCATATCCTACGCTCAGGAGAGTGATAGCAATTAACCACATCGAGTTCAGGTAGTTGGCGTGGTCCTCGTCATGGTACCTGACACATAGACCCACTCGTCAATCAGTGTCTCCAACTTTTTATTAAATATCTCTGCCCTAAGAATATAAAACCTAAGAGCCAATGATGCCCAAATGGTTCATATCTACACATTTTCAACTTATATTCCATTGATAACATTCCAATTTTGGAAATATAATTTCATATTCAAGCGAGGATAGATGATTATGCGCTAAACTTAAGACCTATGGATAAATACTCTTTCTGCCCCTCTCTGTCAAGGAATGGTTCATTGTAACCATTAGAATAATTAATTAAGCTTCGTAATTAGGCTTCGTTTTTTGAGCAATTGAGTCGAACTCTCTCTTTGGCCAAAGATTCAAATAATTTACCCTTCTGCAATTCATTTCACGACAGAAATCGCACAAGAAAAACGCTTGAAAGTGATTGATTTCTAAAATGTTTATAAAATTGGTCTTTAAGTTCAACGTTTTGCGTATTAATCGACAGAATCTGATTTCAGCACCTTTCAAAAAGCAAAAATTTAGCATTTGGTGATAAAAGCAAAACAAATTTACCAAAAACATTTTAAGAATTCACACCCAAACTTAAATGAGCGAAACGTGTCGAGACTTGTTAAATAAAAAGAGCCTTTGACATTGATTTACTAGTCATGTTAGTTGCTGAAATATAAAAACAAATAACTTGTTATAACTGGGCTTAGTATTAAACTGTCCGAAAAATTCAAAACGTGTTTACTTTTTTTTTTTTTCAAATGAAGCCTAGTATGACGAGCCCCAAACCAGGCTCTACAATAATTCGTTACTGGTTTACTGGTTGCTTTGCTCCGCCTTTTTTCTTTCATGGAATATCGACTGTCAAAACTGATTACCCTCAGTATCACTCTAAAACGTCTTCTGTATTTACTATTCCCGAGGTAGCAAAGTTGTTCCCTAAGAATCACGGATGAATCTTCGTAACGTTGTCTTGTAATCCGTAATCGTCACCGAAGTTTGAAAAGGCAGGAGAAAAGAGATTTATGAAAAGTATTTATACAGCGGAAATAAAAACAAAAACATAAACAAAACCAAACAAAAAAACCAAGATGCTCCTAATAACTGAAGTTTGGTTTCGAATTTTGAAAAACTTTGGAGCATTGGTCCTCCATTTTGTGGAGGACATATTTTGAAGGAGTAACCAAATTTCCAGCCCCTTCCCCCCAGATGGCGTGAATATCAAATGGCGACACCTATTTTCTTAAATAATTTTGAAGAGCATCAACTGCTAACCATTTTGGTGCAAATCGTTGGGCAATACCGTATCCCGTGTATGAGATATTGAAAAAGACAAAGTTTTTTCCAGTTTTTTTGTGTGGTTAGGTTTTTTCGTTCGTTTGTTGGTTTTTTTCTCGGTTTAAGAGACAGAGATGTCGGTAAAGTTGTGTGTGTATTGTTCTATTCTTCATTCCATGCTCTCTCATAAATTAATTGTAGTTTTCCATAGATTGAAGGTAAATAGCTCCTAATGCGGAAGTACGTTTGATTTAGGTATGCCTCACGAGGAAAAAATTAAAGCGGATGAAGTCTTTTTAACTATTTGAAAGAACCATCGTCCTAGTAGGTAACTTTCAATGAGATAATTCGAAATTTTATTTCTATTTCCAATTCGCATTCCATGCACATAACCATGACAACCAAATTGACAGACTTAGAAATAATGTAACATAATGATAAATCATGATTCCGAATCTCAGAAAGAAAGTGATAGTCAAAACAAATTACACCTCCCTTTCTTGTGCAACCAAGCCCATTTGTACAACTCAATGGAGAGAAACTTAGTAATTGTTTAAAGAGGTAACTGAAAAACCGAAGAGAACAACTATAGCAACGAAAAAAGTCTTAATCTTTGCCGGAACATGTGATTTCAGTAGCATTTTTTTTTCTAAATCAAGCAACTGACTTACAAAAACACTGCTTTTAAAACATACCCGATTTAGACTAGAATCAGCAAATGTCAGATAAAACAGAAGAATTATCACAGAAAATACGCTTACAACTTTTTAAGCTGATTAACCTATTACTAAAAAACTACAATCCTCTCAACCACAGATTTCTACTCAAGAACACGCCCTAACTATCACACAGTGTAAGACTTTAAAATAAATTATCAGAAATTCAAAGATTTACTTCTTGGCAAGAAACGAATCCATATGAACGACGAAATTACAATTACAGCCTAAAAAGGCCCAAAAACACTAAAAAATTCGAACGCCTCTAAAACACAGACAACTTGATAATTTACGATGGAATTCAGAGAATATGGAAAATCTACCACAGCAAACAAGTATACTATTTTTGTGTGCTTATCGACTGATTACATAAAGAAAAACACTCGAACATACGTTGAAAAAAACACACAACCATGACTCACAAACAGAGCACAACAAAAACAAGTGAATAAAAACAAGAAAGTTACATTTTCATACAGGAAACAAGGTAAACATCCAAAACAACCACAGAATAATGGCATCCTAAAATATAGCCAATGAGCGCAGTCTAAAAAACTAACACTATAGGAAACGGAAAGACTACCAATCTAGCGAATCGATCTCATAAATAATCCCACACAAGACTGCGGTCCAAAGAACGCGAGCGCCAAATGTGATCATAAAAGAGCTATAAGTTAAATAGTCTCCACAAGCTTTGGTATATCCTTTAAAGGACATACTTATACAGGATTATTCAAAAGTAACGCCCTCCCTTTTAATTTTTTTTCTAATTAACTATAAATGACCGGGTTTAAGTCAATCTGATTAATATCGGAACTATATTCTTTCAGATAACTACCTCCGATGACCTTCAAAAGTTAAGGGAAGTTTGGTGGCGGACTGGGGATCAACTCTATTTTTCTTACGGAATCCCCTATTGCGTATTACATCGTTTGGAAGAGCATACAAATGTAAGACTAGACGCAAACCAGAGTTCAATGTAGTTTATAGGTATCGATACATCAAAGGCCAAGGCTCGATTTGGACCTATTTCCAAAAAGTCTATTTATTTTTTAAAAAGTTAGAGAACAAATCAGGGCTTGCAGTTATTATATAAAGCAGACTCTTCACTAAAAGATTACGGCTTGCACTTACAAAGTAGATTATATTTGGTTTCAGAGCTTCCAAACATGTTTCACGTGTTTGCCTCTTACGAGAGCTCTCTCAAAATTCCCGAGGGACGACCTCGATCGAATGACATATATTTTGCAGGAATACAGGAAACGAAGCAATGTGGCGCAAACTGGAGGCGGATATATTTTTTTGCTTTTGAAATACCAAATGTTGAAGCTTGGTACAGAAAATGTTCAAAGGCTACAAACGACGTGGACCTCCAGTTCACGTTTAAATTACCAGTTTATTCTAGAACTGATTTTTTGACAATGGGTCAAAGTCGAACTTTGACCTTCAATACATCGGAAACGAGAATTGAATTCCACCTCCTGTTTCTGTTAAAAGTCTTAGAATTTGAAGCTTTTTTGAACGATGCATCAGAAGGTAGGGGTTGCTGTAAGAAAAATGGATCTGACTTCTACCCCCCCCCCCCCCTCCGAGTCGAGAGGTCATCGGAAAAAGCCTCTTCAGAAAGAGCCTCCAGTGTTAATAAAAATGGTGCTAACCGCACACTTTTAGCCCCATGAACATAAAAAGCTAAGGAAGGTTGGCTTTTTATTTGGAATAAATTGCATATGAAAATATGTATAGGGTTAAAGAGAAGTGGAGCCCCCTGTCAAACTTCTGAACGAGTTGAGATGGAATGTTGCTTCATTATACTGGATGAATAAAAAAAAACCATTCGGGAGATACTCAACCCCCCAACTCCATGTGGGAAGCCCCACCGAGAGCCGCAGCTACCTCAAACATTTCAAACCAAGCTCTTATAAACTTTTGCTATAGAGGATCGAAGAGTTGATTCTTGCACAAAAACCTGTAAAAATGACGATGACCACACTTAAAAATCACAAAATTCACTCTCAGAATCGGGCTTAATGGCGGATAGACCCAGGTATCATGGGAAATTCCTATCTAAATTGAGACGTATCTCTTGGTTTCCACAGAGAAAGTGACACAATAGACAAGAATCTCTCATGATACCTGCGTTGAACCGCCATTAAGAACTTGTCGTTATAGCAGTTATGTGAATTTATCACTGAATTTTAGACTTACTTAGTGTGATTTTGGCGAGTTTCGGTGGTTTTTCCATCAGATTGGCTTATTCGTTTGCTCACAGTGAAAGTTTACAAGAGCCTCATTACAACCCTTATCTTGTGTACATCGTCAAAAAGAAGTGTGGCGGTTGTCCCATAAACTTGGAAATTGAGAAATCGAACGATGTGTCATCCCTTTAGAACATTCTCTCTTTTGTTTTAAATAAAATTAGTTTTGAAGATATTAAAACATCCCAACTTTTGTGGTTCAGAATAAATGTTGGGGGATGAGCTCCTTTAGGAAAACAAAAACAAAATGCGCACTATGATTTTTTTTTAAAAACCTACGAGGTACTCATACAATTTTAAAGGTCAATTTTTGAAATGAAACATTCATTGCCATTGAAAAAAGATTAAAATCTCATAATAGCTTATAGTTTCAAAATATAAGAACTCAAAATCTCTAAAATCTTCAAAAATCTTTATGAACTCCAGTTTTTTAATCAGTTTTGAGCGTCTGGAAGTATTGTGTCATGTTTCCAGAACCTCAGCGGGGTTGTAAAAAAGCGACAACAAGTAGACGAAAAAGGGCTTCCACCAGAGTCCCGTTGGACCCATAAAGCTACTTGTTGATAGTGTGTCAATATTACCGGGTTATAAATGCATCTTAGACACCTCACTCGGTGTTGTCAGATGTGTGAAAACATAGATGTCACAGTATCGTTAATGTGAGTGATTCTTTCTCCTTTTAAATTCAGCGGTTTTACAGGTTAACAGACGTTTCGTCCCGTCTTTTTCGTCCGCTCAATTTTTTGTCCTTTTCTTTTCGTCCAATGACAATTGGTCCTTGATAATTCGACCAATCAAGTTTCGTCCTGTTGAACCATTGGTCCTTTTATTATTTTTGTCTTCGACTGCAACGTCCATGAGTTTTTAGTCCAATTATTTTTATGTCCAAAGTATGTCTTTCGTCCCGTAATTTTAGTCCAATTTTTTTTTGTCCTTAATAAAAAGTTGGTTTTGTCCAATGCTCCTTTTCGCTAGTTTTCAGGCGAAATAAAATGAAGAAATAGAATTTCACCAAAAACAACTTAACATTGTATTACTACTAGGTGTTTCATTAATTTATCTTTTGAGAAAATGCAATTCCCAGGAAAAATATGAAAAAAAAGGTTTTTATTGAGCTGCATTGCGATATAGCAACAGTTGTTTCTACATATAGAAATATTGTTGCGCTATCTATCGGGTGATTCGGTATAGCGAGACGCACACTAACTGCCGTAGGATGAACCTAAGTTGATAAAGCGGTAAAATCCAATATAATACGTTCTCTGTTATTGAAATAAAGACTCAAAAATTTTACCTGTAAACCAACAAAAATGAACATAAATGTGTATTGGACGAACCAAACTTTTTTCCGAGGACAAAAAACATTGGACTAAAATTATAGGACAAAAGACATACTCTGGACCTAAAAATAATTGGACTAAAAACTCGAGGACGTTTCAGTCGAGGACAAAAATAATGAGTGGACCAATTGTGCTATGGGACGAAAATTGAAAGGACAAATTATCAAGGACGAAATGTCTCGGACGAAAAAAAATGACGAAAAAAAAGTGGACAAAAAAAAAACAGGACGAAAAGTCTTGTAACTGTTTTACACGGCCCCTTCAAACTGTTCGTAATTTTTTAATGAAAATGCGCCACTTACTCTAGTATGTCATAAAACCGTTAGCAAGCAGTTAATTTTCACACAGAAATTTAATTATTATCGGCTCAAAATACCTAACTTTGAAAAAATGAAGGGAAATTGCAGCGTTAACCCCTTCTAATTGAACTAAAATAGACCTGAATACTGAGTCTTGTCTTCAAAAAAGCAAAGCTCTTGGAAAAAAACACCCTTGTTTATAGCTGTGCTGTTTCTGAACTCTGTTATTACTAGAGAAAATACCTATTAATGAACCGAATATTTTACAGATAAAAGTACATAAAACGTCTGCTATTTTAAAACAAAAGTTCCAGTGTCCGATAAATGAAAGTGTCGAATCCAATCGTATTTGTGTTGAATAAATAATTGTGTTTAAAAAAGTAAAAGAAAAAACAAGAAGTAAGACCGTGGTAGTGAGAACAATTCAATGCCATGGTGCCATAGTTTTTTTTTTAAGCATATCTAATTTTCAACCTCGACGCTTCTCCTATGTTACCTTATTGACTTTAGTCTGCGAAATCAAACTAGACGGGACGATGAATTGATTCAGTTATTCATATGGTGGCTTAATTGATAAAATGGGATACGTCCGGTAAAGAGTATAAAATGCATGATATGATGTTTGTAAGGTAATGTAATATCAGATCTTTTTTCATCATTAAAGATCTCAACTCTTATTTAATCAGGCCACAGATCCTCAAACTAAAGCTCCATATGAATCCATTTCACATATGGATCGATTTGTCACACGTTCCACACAATTACATTCATTCTATGGTGCATTTTCGTTGCCAAGAAGTAACTCCTTAAAGGCTCAAAAACAATGTGGCTATATGCAATTAAATCTATTAAAGTACAGATAGGATCTTTGAGAGGTGAAAGCTGGGATAGCGGATAACAAACGAAGATATAATGGAAGGAAGAGACGGTGTAAGTACATGAGTTGAGAGTTGCTCAAGAAGAATGACACGAAAAGCAACACAGAAAACAAAGACGACAAAAACATGAAACCAAACAACAAAATAGCTAAACACTGAAAACAAAGCAAACAAGCTACTGAACTATGTTTTGAAACGGGTCAACTTCAAGAAGGCCCTAAAATTAAGGAAAATCATTCAAATACTCGACAAAATATTATCATTAAGAAATGGTAATGTCTGAATGCATTTAAGCGCGACACAAATTGGAAAGTTTGATAAAAAAGGCTGCATGGGAGTACATTTTTTTGTTCTGAAGTTGTCAAAAGTAGGTTATATAATTCACATTTAATGCGGTAAAGTTCAATCTGGTACTGATGCAAGTCATTTTAGACCTAAAACTAAAGAATCACAATCAATTTGCAAACAGATGATGATACGAACACATTTTTCTTTCTTTCAATGCTGAATTATTCGAAAACAGGCCCAATTTAGTATTTCAGTAGAGTTTCACGAAACATTTGTAGAAACTATTGTGAAATAAGTATTTAAGTTGTTGTTGTTTGATTTTTACTTCAACTCGAACGGGTAAAAGTTTCTTGCCAAAACCACTGATAAAAAAAATCATTTTTTTCAACGAACCATTTGCTGAATTCTAAGCCAGAAGTATTCATAATGATTGCAAAACTCAGCAACTAAGTGTAGCTTAGATTTATTTACTAGGCTATATTTTTAGTGTAGTTGTATACAAACAGCACGAGTATCGTTACTCAAGATTGGGATAAGCATCACGAAGAATTGCGTGAATGAAAGTTTCATTCCAATCAAGAGCACATGAGCAAGCAGTTCAGAAGAAAATGTAGTTTCTAGATTATGCTCACAGTTTCATAGTCTTTCAAATAACTGTCGATATAACTCTTAGTCTCTGTAACAAGATGCAGGTGTGTGGTGGCATGCCTTTCAAGAGAACCGATATTTTTTCTTATTTCCCTTTTTTCGTGCGGATAAGACAATAATAATGGAAAGCACTTCCATGTTAAGAGGACTCATATTTACAATTCAATTTTTCAAATTTAAAGGATGGCATCTCTTCTAATTCTGAATGAGCACCGCAAAACTACACATTATGAAATCACGTTTGAATTCAAGAAAGAAAACAATCACTGCGTACAAAAATGTCTCAAGTACGTGCTTAGCTCAAATAACCAAAGAAAGAGATTTTGAATGTGCTAATACAAAAAATAACCATTCTGCTTTTTACTAATATCCCAGCTTATTTGCAAAATTTTTTAGGCTATATGTAGTGAAAAACATGATGTGAGGATGAGTGTATGTAATTTATTATTCGTTTGATCAACTTTTTACAAGAATACATAGCTTCTATAGGGAATAGTTCTCCTGATAACAATGGAATCAAATACGCTCGTTAAAATTATTCCGATCAGTCTGACATTAAAAATACTTTGTTAGCATGTTGGTTGTTTTTAAAATATATTTGGCATAGACAGTACAAAGTTTAAAAATAAAAAAATCATAGAGACGAAATGGAGAAAACTTATTGATCGGATGGCTTTCAGCAGAAATAAACCATATTTTCCGTGCCAGCAGAAGGAAACCAACTTCATAGGAAACGCATAGCAATTTTTTTCCCTTTCTGCTGACTCGGAAAAGTTGGCTCTCTTCTGCAGAAATGCGACTAATTGACTAATATAAACTTCAAGGGGTTATTCTTAACTTCAATACTTCCTTTTGAAAAGGTAATCTGCAGTTTGGTGATCTTTTACAAAACAGGCAAAGCAAGGACGTTAGAGGAAAGGGAACTTCTGTGGTAAGCGCATTTTGAAATAATGGTTGAAATTTATACTGTGCATTGTGCAAGAAGCTCTTTAAACGTCGAAAGAAGAGGGAAGGTGTTGTATTTATTGAAACTAAGTTGGCCACATTGTATGATGGGGAAGTTTCACGATCATAGATATGACTACATTAATAGCATATTATATTACCTACGCAGCCAAGTGATAGCCGTATTGATGTAAGATCTGTTAATACATATTAGTGTTTCTAGATATTACCTTTCATTTCTTTATTTAATTATTTATTTGTTTATTGTTTTTTGAATTTTCTAAATCATGCCACATCCGCGAGTTTATTGAAACCTCGGTTTCTTGAGAGAACTCTCGAAGTAACGTGATATTGCTGCTAAGCGGTTGTTGTGATACGCCGAGCAATAAGTAATTCTAGACTATTGCATTTTTGCTGTAAAATTATCTCACGTTCATCGTGGCTTATGCAGTAGGGAATCACAGGGAATCTTTCTTCTAATTAGAAAACATCCCGGCAAAATTTGGAAAATTTCTGAAAGGAAGTGAAAATGAAAAACGGGAAGATCTTTTCCGATTGCCCTCTTCCTGAATATGATTGGTCAAGAAGGGTGGACCACTTTAACATTTTTACACTCTCAGCTGAACAAAAAGCAAAGTAACACGAAGTCATCGGCGACTTCTATGAAGATACGTTACTCCGGAGAAAAACGTGGATCATGAAAGTATTGTTTCTAATCAAAAATAAAAAAAGAAATATTTTATCAAATCGACATTTTCCCCTCATTACTTGATTTTTGCGAAAATTTGGGTATCAATTTGGCTTACCAGTTGTAGTAAATCTCCAAAAGTTTGCGATCTTAACATGATTTGTAAAGGGGGCGGTCAAAGTCGAAACATTCAAACATAAATTATGCTAAGAGATACAGCTTTTGAGATTTTGAGGAACATTCAAACAGTCAAATGAAAGGACCTTTTTCCCGAGTTTTTGGCACAAACTACATCTCAAAAGCTGCAATTGTCAGCAAGATATTTGAGTTTGAAGGTTTCAACATTGACCACCCTCGCTTTTGTAGAGTGCAAAATTTTAGGGGTCCAATAGTAATGTTAAATCCAATCGATACCCAAAGTTTCACAGAAGCTGCTTGGGTGAAAGATACCAAATTTGAATAAACCCCTATTTTCAAGTAATGTGAATTGAAAACACTAAAAGACTAATTTTAATGCCTGACAGAATCATCGCAGGAATCAAGATCATCAGTTTTAGAGAGGCACTTCTCAGAATCCTAGATCTCACTCTTGCCAAAACATTGTCTGTCAACAGAAATCAGTCGAGAACAAGCAATTTAAATGATACATGGCAACTCACGCAGCGTAGGAGAAAAAAAATGCGAGTGCTTTTGCTGTGAACTACAAAATACTTCAAAATGGATAAAATACTTTCAAATTGTGATAGTTCGAAATGTTTGCATTAGGTCAAAATGGTTGTAGGTAGCTCAAAGATAATTATGTACAAGTGTTGTTCGGAAAGAAAGTGTCCCTATTTTTTTCTCAATCCCAGCTAAAGATAAATTGAATCCAAAAGTATGGGGTTCCTTTCATATTTTCTAGTTTTGTCGCAACTTTTTGGAAAATCAATCAGTTGTTCAGAGGCAAGGTTAATCCGAAATCATGTCCTAAAACTACTCGCCTTCTCCAGGATTTACGAGAGTCGGTCGAAAACTAAGTTTCCCTTTTTCCTCGGCATCCAGTATTCATTTAAACTAATCCAAACACATGACCTCACTCGTAATACTTGATTATTTTATCATTTGACTATGAAATTTTAGTCTTATAGGGTTGAGATTGTTACGGATCATTGTCAAATCATCTGTCCCCTTTCGCAATTTAGGGACCATGGCCATTCTTTTACATCGTTCCGTG
This sequence comes from Trialeurodes vaporariorum, assembly GCA_011764245.1. NCBI lineage: Eukaryota > Metazoa > Arthropoda > Insecta > Hemiptera > Aleyrodidae > Trialeurodes > Trialeurodes vaporariorum. The sequence continues at coordinate 9,515,343 of VMOF01000220.1, forward strand.
AATACCTCACCTGAACAAGATTGTTCAGTAGAATGTACCAATCAAAGAGTTAAATCTGACTTGAGAGTATGACGGTTGAAACCTTTGTTGAATTAACCTTTATTAGAAGCTGAAACAAAAATAGAGAAATTTACATGTTGAACGACCCTCTTCCGTCCAGGAAAAGAGGGGAATTTTTCTACAAGGTGGGTTCAGGAAAACTTCACGTCTTTGCGAGTGTTTGCTAGAATTATCTTCCGTAAAATGACGTAAAACGAGAGAGATTGACACGTAAAAAATATTTTTGGATTCGAAGTATCTTCAGTGAGGGCCTAGGAAAAAATAGGGAAACTTACCTTCCAAACAACCATTGTATTTTATGATTTCAAGACTTGATGAATTATTGAATATATGAAATACTGAACGATGGCATTAATGAACGAAGGAATAAATGCGGTTGGCACGCAATACTGAATGAATAACTTTTTCTCTGAAATGGAGAAGTATCTATCACCATGTATTTACGTTGAATTATGTAATAATGGACCAAATATAAGTGAATTAAAATTTCATGCCTACTTTGTCCACGGATTGGTTCTTTCATCTCACCGACCGAGTTTAGCGTGAAACTCTTTCAAGCACTCCTTAAATTTTGTATTAGACCTATCTTGTATAAATAAAGGATATGTATTCTGATTGACTGTTAAGAAATAGTATCAAGGAAAGGTAGAGCGAACAAATAATTAAGACATCCAAAATGCTTTTGAAACTATTAAAAGTAATTTCCGACACATCCCTCATTTGGACCATTGTGGCAAATACCAAATAAACTGCCTTTATAATTCAAAATAACACAAAACACGTATCAAACAGTCAAAAACAAAAAAGGATCTCAAATCAAAAGAGGGAGAGATGAGAGTAAAGAAAGAGAGAGAGAGAGAGAGAGAGAGAGAGAGAGAGAGAGAGAGAGAGAGAGAGAGAGAGAGAGAGAGAGAGAGAGAGAGAGACAGAGAGAGAGAGAGAGGGAGAGAGAGAGAGAGAGATGCAAAAAGTAAGGGACTTAACTTCTCAATTTTGATCATCGTAAGAAAGGGAATGCGGTACAGACATGCGGGTACAAACGGTGCATCAAACCATTCGTAGACAGTTTTTTAGTGACACCTTTCAAGCATTTTATTCAAACCTGATAGGCTAAATTGAGGTAAAATTAGACGTTGGTTGAAAGAGTTACCCTTTTGACGTCATCACTAAAGCGGTCTATTATTACAAAATGATAGTGAATGAGGGATAGGGGTACTTTTGAAGAAACGGAAGACAAATTACATGCTAAAAATTTTTTGTTTCATTTAAAGTTCGAGGATATTAGCTTGGGTTCGCTCAAAAATTAGAAAGCCAATAGTGCAAGTTACACACGATTTCCAGGATCGAAATTATGCTTCCACAAGACAGGTTGTTTTTTAGCTGCGTAGGTACGCTTCTTGCTAGCAGCCTTGATGAGTAATATTGACAAGTTAACCTTGACTCGAGGAATTTGAAGGGGTTGAAACCTTCGCGAATAGATCTCGGTGAAGGAACTGACTCTTCTCGGGTTAGGATCATTCTCTTTACTCCCTTTAAAAATGGGCATAAGTTGTTTGATGTTGATTTTACTCCCGCAACTTTATCAAAGCATAGAAAAAATTATTGACGTACACTTTTCAATGTGATATTTGAAGTCTAATCACGCTCGTACGGTTCATATTATTCTTTTCAACATGAATTGAACCGAAAATATGCCTAAGGGAGTGGAATGTGAAATGTCTTTAGTAACTAACATCCAAGATGATATCGAGTCATTTTTCCACAAAATAATCTCACTACGGAAAAGTGCAAGCATGTTATTCTCATAAATTGGCCAGTTGAACTTTCACGGTAAGCAATTGGAGTAGTATGTGAAGAGCAATAGGGATTATCGAGAAGTTCCAAAATCTCTTCCTTGCCTTAAGAAATATGTATTTAAAATATTGAGTAATGTCAGCTTTGCTCTTGCTACCACACAGTAGTTAAATCTAATCTTTAATTTTCGCTATGAGCTTTGCCACCAACTTTACGAGATTGACAGATTAGGCCAGTCTACATTTGATATGCTTCATCGGTGAGGATGGAAATGCTCCAAAATTACCATTGCACCTTCAATTTTTGAAGAAATCTCTGAAGTCAAGGGTGAATTTAAGACAGTTTAATGCTCCCATGTTTTTTTTGGTGCTTTTTCCATAAAAAGTTCCATTAAATATGTTTGCAGCAAGAGTTGTCAAGAGAGAACTTCTCGAAAATAGGCTCATATCCAAAACGAAGCTAAAACAATTGCCATAAGAAGGGAGGATCGACTTGTTTAAAGTCAGAAAAAGCGAGGGATACACAAGGTTCAATTTACTAACTTAGGATCAAACTGTAACACGTTCCTTGACATCTTAGACATTAGTGCCTTTTGAAGCTCAGCAAAGAGATGAAAAGAGAACGAGGAACAACTGGAGGAGGATTTCGAGAGAATTTCGTAAATAGGACATCGTGAAATATTGGTTTATGGACTTGATGGAATAAACTAAGAAGGTTGAATTAATAGAAACGGAATGGATATCTAATCAGGAACTTTCAAATTGAGGTTAAAAGATGTAAGGACTTGGAGAAAATCTCAAGATTGGTCCGGGCGAGCCTCCAGATCTGCTTCAAAACTAAAAATTTTTCATCTTTGATTTTTGATTTCCTCAATAGATATCCATTCAGTTTTTATCAATAATACTGTCTCAATGTATTCCATCGGTTCTAGAATCCAAAATTCTACCATTCGCCATTTATTTCATTCTCTCAGAATCTTCTTTCACTTGTTCCACAATTTATTCATCCTCCGTGTATTTCAAATGGCACTTTTTAATCCGAGGAAGTTTCGACTGTAAGTCAAGGAACGTTTTTACATTCGGACCTTAGTTTTAGAGAGGAAGGTACCTTTCCGTTTAGAATATGATTTGGAAAATGAAAGCGCATACTTCAAATCTACCTAAACACTTTGATTCTAAGAACAGTTTTGTAGGGTTATTTCTAAGAAAGGTAATGATGAGAAAATGAACGCACATTGGTATATTAGAAAAAAAAAAACGAAAAAAAAAAAAAAAAAAAAGAACAAACAACAACACGAAGAAATAAATTGACTTTTTGGATAGTTGAGAAAACGCTAAATATCATATAAAGAATATCCTCGGCAAGCAGCCCAAGTCTATATTCTCAAAAATCCAGGTTGCTTAAAAAAAAAAAAAAAACGACGATAAGATTTGTGAATTGAGATAGACTAACAGGAAAACGTTTGAGTAACTTGTTACTTTGGGAATAAGTATAAGTTTACAGAATAGAATAATTCTAATTCAGAATATTTTGGCCTCAGTTTAAAGTTTGCAGTTTAGACGAGAAAACCCAATCAACCGAGCATACGATTTGATGAAGTCAGGATGCAATGTAATTCTGCAAAATTTTCTTTGAAAGAATAATTCTACTCCAAAAGTTGATCTCGTTAAAGTAGATTGTTTATGAATGCAAATAATTTCTTGTCATCTATCGTAAAAATGATGAAATCGTTTTTAAAATTCCTAATATAATAGTAAAATTACAAAGTTCAAAGCTCATTTTGTGTGAAATATAAAGACAAGTTGAAAGATCCCTTCATGATAAGGATTATGAGAATATTCACATTCGATATGCTCGTCGATTTTTGAATGGAAAGGCATCAAACGAGCTATGAAACCTTAATTCATGTATTGTGAGTACTATAGCAGCTCTAAATCCCAGATAGCATTAAATTTCCTGACCATATCCGGACCAAATCCAACGGATCATGTCACAATATTCTCAGAAATTCGAACGTGTCACATTTCGCCAGGATATTCTGGAAATATCCTGTCACAATAAGGAAGTGTGGAAGTCTCAAATATTCTCGTAATATTGGACATTTGAATGCGTCACTGACACTTTGAAGGCGTGCAGACTGTTCCGAAATTCTAAGTGTACTTGTGATAACAATATAAGCTTTCCACCTTTTAAAAAAAACTCCCTTTTGCCTTTGCTTTTTCCGAGTTCTCGTTTTTTTCCTGGGAGCTCACCAGCCGTTTTTCTTGCGACATGTGTCTAGGTTTGTCTCATTGCCCCAATGATTTGATTCTAAATCATCTCTTCTGATGCACTGGTAATTTAGAATTAAATTTCTGACTCTCAAGTTTCAACATTAATATGATCTAGGTGTATCAACTTGGTTTATCTCTTATCCCTTTGGTCTGATTTTCAATCCTTTAGCAACCAAACGGTGTGACCTTTTACATGGATTGACAAAAATTGTCAACTTATGGTTTTAGATTACCTACGGTGGGTAGTAGTACCGTTTCTAAGACTTGCTCTCTACGTCATAGACTAGCGAGACAAAAACAACCTCAAGCAGCCAGTTACCCACCGATATTTCAAACTGCCCCAGTCTTTCTATTATTCCTATGGAACATGTACTTACAATACTTAATCATAATGGCCCTCTTTTAATGACGACTGTCAATTCTTTAGAACAGCCAGAAACTGCCCTGAGAATCTCTGATCAATATCCTGAGTACGACTAAAAAATATTTCGACGGGCATTAAAGGATCTTCAGAATCTCCAAAAGATATCTTGAGAATATTTTCCGAACAGTTTTCCTTATGTTCTGTGTTTAAAATTGTGCCGCGTTCATATTCTGAGTATATCTTTAGGACATTCGTCAGCTATCTGGGTTAATTTTTCCATTGGAACTGAGTTTGGTTCCATCAAAAGCAAAACGGAAACAAATAAAATGCCATGTCAGGTTGATTAAAGCTCACGTATGGTAGTTGGAAAAAATATAAATATTATAATTAATGACCGAAATCAACGAACAATTTCGTGTAGAGGAAGAGGAAAGCAAAACAACGATTAATTTGGAATGCGGTTCAAATACAGATATTACTGGATCATGGATACCTAAATTAATAAAGATAGCAGGGAGCTTCTACTAATAGACCGTTTTAGTGGGACGTCGCTTAATCGCTTTATCTAAATCTGATCCGCTAAACTAAAACGTGACCAGCTCCTAGTTTATGAGCAGACCAACGAGCTATACATTTATCTAGAGTGGCGGTTTAATAGGTAACCTGCGTAACCACCATGGGGGAATTTTAGGTTAGGTTTAAGAGAGTAATTTGTCCATTTGATTCCGTGTATTTTGGTGCGGCGCCACCGCACAATGGACCGGAACATGTTTTGATCCACTGTGCGTCGCGCCACTCCACAATACACGGAATCAAATGGACAAATTACTAGCTTAAACCTAACCTAAAAATCCCCCGTGATGGTTACGCAGGTTACCTATTAAACCGCCACTCTAGAGAAATGTATAGCTCGTTGGAGCAGACTCGAACTCTGTAGTAACAAACGACCGGAGGTCTATTCATTTAACGACTTAAAAGTAGCTTTGCTTTCTCCTTTGGAGAAAGTTAAATGTAATAAATTGACATGTTTTCTTACTTGTTTTATTTCTGTTCGTTTTTTACTATTCAAGATTTTGAGAACATGATGATAATCGATTTTCCAAACTATTCACAAAAAGTGATAATCTCTTTTTTATTTTCTTCTTCATATTTTTGGAACAAAGAAAACTACAGTGTAAGGTAAATGGAAATTTGGAGAGGAATCATGTCATTATGTTACCTCAGGGCTCATTTACTTGACGTCATCACTAAAACTATCTAATGAAAGTTTAATTTTATTTTTTAGCATGTTTTCAAAAACAAATACGCTTCATGCAGATGCAAAGTGATGCTTGGTTTGCAAATAGTTCTGAATGTAATAAGTGTTTACACTGCAATGTCTCGCATGGTTTATATAAGTACTGAAAGCAGCCGGATTTTATTTTAGATGGAGAAGAGTATACGGCTAAGATCTCGACAGTAAAAAAATAGACAAAACGTGAGAAATGTAATAATAAAAAAAAAAAAGTAAAAAAATTACGAAAACATACCTTTCACATTGTCTAAGCGTCCAACTTGCTATAATCCATAAAGATACCATAAAAACTAGGAGTACAGTCCCCGGACAAATTGTCATCAGCGTTTTTAAAACAAACCTTGAAAAAAGAGAGATAAAAATATGATAAAAAGAGAATCGTTTCACACCATAGTTGTTTTATTTTTCTAATTTTTAAGTTTAATATTTTAAAATTATTAAAATTCACAGATAGGTCTACTTGCAGTTTAACTAACTCAAAAAATAAATATTTAAACCTCAATAAACCGCAAGAAAAGCACTTTTCAATTTTTCTATTTTTTGTATTTATTTTCTCGGAAGTGTGTAAAAAAAAAAAAAAAAAAAAAAAAAAAAAAAAACTTTAAATTTTAAAGACGACGTCACAGCATTTGACTTATTTTTTGTTTCCAGAAAATAAAGGTAAATAAATATGAGGGTCGAATACGAATTTACACATTTTTGTTGTTTTTAGAAACCAACTTGGAATACTTATATCAAAGCCTAGCATATATCACAATAATTCGATCCTCAATATTGAATCGATGCATTGAAATTCTCATGCCTTTGTTGTCCTATAGTTTCAAATTTGAATAGATTCGTTTCTATTTTATCGAATCTTTTTTCTGACGGTTTTGTTGTAAAATTTTGATTCATCGACAATTTTCCTGGAACACGCCATAGGATTTGTACAATGTGAGCGTTTCAAAGTTAGAGCACACTGAAAAAAAAATAAGCTAAATTTAACTAATTTCTACTTAAAAGTATGGACACCACTTAAAACTGTTAGTTTGACTATTTGAATTAGCAAAATTAACTCCGTGCCGTGTTAATTAACATGGCCTGGAGTTAATTTTACTAATTCAAATAGTCAAACTAACAGTTTTAAGTGGTGTCCATACTTTTAAGTAGAAATTAGTTTTTAGCTTATTTTTTTTTCAGTGCACATCCTCTGCGTAGGCTCGACTCGCTTCCCGCGTCATCTTCAGTGGCGCGCAGTTCCAAGCAGGGGTGCCAGATCCCATCTTTGCGTACGAGCTGCTCGTATTCTTTCAAATTGGGGGGGGGGGAATTGAGAATTGAGAATAATAAATAAATTATAAATAAATTATAAATAAATAAAATAATAAATTGAGAATATATATTTTTTTTTTTTTTTTTTTTTTTTTTTTTTTTTTTTTTTTTTTATAAGGAAGGAAAATATATTTTTAGAGGGAAGAAAGGTCATAATCTATTCTCTTTCCTGTACTTTGTATGTAACTCCTCCCCCCCCCCCCCCTAACTGAGCCTCACAACCAAACCAAGGGGCTGAGGGTCTCCTTCCTAACTGAGGGTCACCTCCTAGCTGAGGGTCTCCTTCTAACTGAGGGTCACCTCCTAGCTGAGGGTCTCCCCCCTAGCTGAAGGTCTCCCCCCTAACTGAGGGTCTCCCCCCTAAGCGAAGGTTTCTCCCCTAACTGAGAGTCTCCCCCCCCCCCTTACTGAGGGTTTCCCTTCCTAACTGAGGGGGGAGACCCCAGACGACATATATTCTCAACTTGCCACTAGTTGTAAGGTAAAAATTATCAGAGTCAAGTTCGTGCTCGTATTCCAGAAAAATAGAGAGGGGAGTTATAAATAAAGTCGTAACTATCGCGGTTTTGATGTGAGAATACATAATGCGTTTGAAACCGTTAAATTTTCAGGGAAACTGCTTAAAATGGCACCTGAAGAGTTCAAAATTGAATAAAAATCTGGGGAATACCCCCGGACCCCCGCCCTAGGGTGTCTCTTATTTTTGAAATTTTCGAAAAGTTAACCTCCGGTTCTCTCAAACCGTGCTATGAGGCATAAAAATCAAGAATATTTGTCGAAAAAAAAAATTAAAATTTTTTTAGAGGTCTCTCAAGCGGCATAAAGGGCGTAAGTGCAAAATTTGCAACTACAGCAATAGTATAGTCGATTTCTTATGGAAAATGCAATAATGCTGCCCTTTAGGGCAAAAATTTCGTCCGTTTGACCGTATCTAGAATCGTTTAGCGGGAAAATGTCAATTAGAGAGGGCGCAATTGCAAGTTTGCGCGCGCGAGGAGCTTAGCGGCGGCGCGCGGCCGGGTCAGCACGTTGAACGATCGTCGCGTGCGCAGTTGGTAGGCAGATTGATAATGGATATTCTCTACATACGTGCAAAGGCGTATTGTGCGCTCTTTCTCACCTTATTTAGAAAATATGTGTGTCAAATTATTAACTGGATACAATGGACACAGAAACAGAAAAATGCAATTTTAGTGGTAATCGTTCCTTGTTCTGTATTTCAAAATGAACAAATAAATAAATTAATACAGTCGTCAAAAAAACATAAAATCTCTTGAACTAAAACGACTAAGGTAAACGCCCCAGTAGCCGACACCCCTGAAATGTACCAGTACCAGACACCCGCTTTTCACTATGTGAAAAATATTAGTTTAGCGGCAATTTTGGTGTTTTGCGTATTGATTTCGAATGTTTCACAGTTGAGGTCTCAGAAAAAACCACACAAAACACCAGTATTGCCACCAAACTAGTACTTTTTACAGTGTGAAAAATAGGTGTCGGGCACTACTGCAAGTCGGCTACCGGGGGGTTCAAGAAAACAGTGTATACTCTTTCCAGAAAACATCGGGCTATTTTCCGCGTTTCTAGAGAGAGAATCCCAACGTTTTCTGGAAAGAGTTTACAATGTTTTCTTATTCTTTTGTCGGCCATCTTGGAATGCTTTTTGAACTGCGCGCCACTGGAGATGATGCGGGAAGCGAGTCGAGCATACCTGTTAAATATAAGTACCTTGACCTCCATAGGCAATCCTATTTTGGAGGTTACGTTCAAAAAAGAAAATTATAAATAAATAAAAATATAAGGTTTACCTGGTGTTAAAATTTATCCGGTTTAAAGCACCTATACTTCTAGATGAGGCGTCAGTGAATAGTTTACTATGTAGGAGCATGACCCTGCAAATCAAATAAAGACGAAAAAACATAGGGAGAGACAAGGTCACGTCATAAGGCACCCAGCGGGAAGCATATTCACCACCTTTGTTGGCGAGTTTGGTGGTCCACAAAAAATAGTACTGGCCAGGAATTGGATGAACCGCGCAGAGACCGAGCTCAAGGCCAATCTGGGTCATTCTCTGCCACGTCATTGCTATCCTCCAGTCATCAGCACAATTGTCTATCATAAATAACTGCAACAAATCAGTAACGGTAAAGGTTGGTAGGACTTTGAACAACCAAAGTTTTATCCAAAGAGCAGGGCTGCCGTTTTGCGTATAATCAATGCTATTTTTCAATTCATCGATGATTCCACCGGTTGAGAAAAGATTACACACTTCAGTACAGTGCATGACTGTAATAAACTAAAATACTCGCATCTGTAATCTTTTCTCAACAGGTGGAGTCGTCGATGACTTTAAAAAACTTGCGGATATTTTAATTAATAAACGGAGTCTCCACCGATTAAGGAAAGATTACAGATCATGGTATTTTCGTGCATTACAGTCATGCACTGAACTGAACTGTGTAATCTTTTCTCAACCGGTAGAATCATCGGTGAATAGAAAAATAGCATTGATTATACGCCAAACGGCAGCCCTGCCAAAGAGTAAACAAGAGTCGCAATTGTATTGAGAGCCAGCGTGGTCAATGCTGATAAGGGTCGCGGCTTCTGATTGGCTGGAAATAAAGGTGCAAAACTGTTTTGGGCCTTATGGAAATTAACATGGGGTTTTCGTTCCGGGACGTTTATCTCGAAACCTGTGCAAAATTGTCCCTAAACAATAATACGAGTCGATTTAGCAGAATTTTTCGGACAAATTGATGGGTCACAAGTACCAGTATATTGCAAATTCGAGAAGACTGTCTCAGTTGAAAAGTACACATAATAGTGATGAGTTACTCAAACACACGCTAAGCATGTTAACACACTATTGTGCGTACTTTTCAACTGAGACAGTATTCTTGAATTTGCAGTAAAGTGGCACTTTTGACCTATCAATTTGTTGAGAAAATTCTGCTAAATCGACTCGTATTAATTGTTTGGAGGCCATTTTGCTCAGGTTTCGAGATAAAAGTCGCGAAACGAAAACCCCGTGTTAATTTCCATAAAACCTAAAACAGTTTTGCACCAGGCTTACAGCGAATCAGAGGCAAGCCAATCAGAGGTTTGCGATCCCTTATCTGCGTTGACCACGCAGGCCTTCCATTCAATGGGTCTGTTGCAAACTTTTGCTACAGCGCAATAGAGTGTGCACTCTAATGTAAAATCGCCTGAAAAGTCCAATGATGGCATCAGAAACCAATGAAATGCAACAATAAACTCACAAAATGCGTTTAATGAAATCCAAGATGGCGGCAAAATATCGAGCAATCTGTATACATGCACCACGAACATCCAAGGATAGCCAACCTCACAATATCCATCACAACCAATCACAACGTAAATAAACACATGACCTCTACCTGCAGTGAGGTTGTCAAAGTTGGCAATCCTTGGATGATCACGGTGCATACATTCAGATTCCTCGATATTTTGCCGCCATCTTGGATTTCGATAAACGCCTCTTGTGAGTTTAATATTGTATTTATTGACTTTATGATGCCACCAATGGACTTTTCAGGCGATTTTACATTGGAGTAAACACTTTTTATCGCTGTAGCAAAAGTTTGCAACAGACCCATTACAACTCTTGTTTACTCTTTGGTTTTATCCAAGGAAGGAATATCATCAAACGGGTCTGCGGAGGATGTTTGCTAACTCTTCATTTTTGTTTTGTTTTTAGTGAATAATTTTCATTTTTTTAAAAATTAAATATCAGGACTTCATGACAGATGAGGTACTGATAAAGCATACATTCATGTCGATTTCCAGATTTTTTTGACGCCGCAATTGTACAGGGGCGCCGGAAGTGGGGGGTGGCAAGGGGGGGGCACTCCCTTCCTCCCCCCCCCCCTCCCAGAATTCAAAACAGTCAAAATTTCACGATAAAAAATGAATGGAGTAGAAGAAAATGAAATGTTAATTAAAGAAGTAATTGTGAAGGACTTTATTATTATTAGTTTATTTTTAGATTTTAACTCTTTTTTGCAAGGAATAATAGAATCATACATTTTTTAACAATCATTAACATTTGTTGTCCTTCTATTCATAATATCAAAACCCAAAATTGTCATTATTATTATTTGATACACTTATATTAAAATAATAATTTTATGCTATATTTGAATGAAAAAAAAAAAAAAATGGTTCCCCTTTTTCCTCGAATGGGGGGGGGGTGTCCCCTAGACCTTCCATTGGAGTTAAAAAAAACCCCCCTGGAGATTTTTCTGCGGGCGCCCATGCAATCGTAGATGTTATAAGTTTAGGTCATGGAATCCATAATATGGATAGAAATCGGTTGTATAAAAATTTCTAGGAGCTTTTTAGGACCAGTGGTTCAGTCTTTTTTATATTTCAATGGTAAATAAGACAGAACACAAGAAATTAAATCCCAATGTGTTGCATTTTTAGGAATCGTAATTTTTTCGAAAAATATCCAAAAATATCCAAACAATGGTTATATATGATAAAATTGGTCTGGAAACATTCAATGAGATAAACTAAATCACTCAAAATACTTAACGTGAAAGAATACAGAAAAAAAAAAATGTTGATTTTACAGCATAGGGTGTTAAAAAAGTGTGTATAGCAGGTTAGTACGTTGGATCAGTGGCGTCATTTGGGCTATTACCCCCTCCCCTCCCCCCAAGCATTTGAAGTCAGGCTCAAAAACTGGAATGAAGTATTAATGAGCAAAAAAAAAAAAGAAAGGTTATCAGATTTTTGCCCCTCCCCCTCCCCAAGCCGGCTCTATGGCTCTAAAATTATATTGATGAGCAAAACAAATCCAACGGTTGGATCAACAGATCTGAGCAGTAAAATTAACCGCCGTCAGAGGAGTCAATTTGACAAAAACCGATGTTAATTGAACCGCTCAGGCCTGTTAATCCAACATACTAACATGCTGCACACTTTTTCAGCACCCCAGGCTGTAAAATCAACAGTTTTATTTTTTTTTGTGAACCTTAAAATAAGAGAAAAGCAAATTGAGAGTGTTTAGCATTGAAAATCTGCGCAAGTTTTAGCACTGATCGCAAAGAGGCGAAGCTTTAGCCTCAGTGGACGTTCAATAGTACAAAATTGGCCAGACCAAAGATTTTTGCGAATTAGAGGGGTTTTCGGATATATGATGAGATTTTCAATCATCAGAAAGAACGGTTATGGAAAATTTGAAAAAAGGAGATTTTCAAATTCGGCCGTTTTCAAGAACAACAAGTAGAAATAGGCAGTAGATTTTTTTTCGGCATTTTTTTATTATTTTATTATTATTATCAACAGTTCTGTATTTTTGTTTCTTATTTACAAATATGTGCTTTTACTTATTTTTTAAGATAGAAAAAAGTCTGCTATATTTTTGTCCGGTGTCGTTCATTCGGTTTGATCTCGCATTACTTCGAACTATAGAGCTAATGGGGCAGTGGCGTATTTTAATAAGGCTTTGCACTATCGAACGTTCACTGCAATAGCCTAGAAGAGAGTGACTGGAACAATGGCATGGAGTAGCGTATAATTTGGCAACGTTGTAGTTTTTCCATTAAAACCCATAAAAAAGATCGACGTATTGGGTGTTCGGTGAACACCTTCGCATTCGATCTTTTACTTGGGTTTGAATGGACACAGTAAAACGTTGACAAATTTCACGCTACGCCACTGCAGAGGAATAATTGTCGATCGTGCAATGGGTCTGTTGCGTACTTTTGCTGCAGCAATATAACTCATTGTTTCTAACGTAAAATTCGGCAAAAATAACGATGCGCATATTAAAAACTTTCAAAATCCACTCATTAACTCAGAAAATACCTTCCATTGCAAACAACCCGCGCTACACTAGACACTATATCACCGATTTATAACTACATAGATGGAACCATCTCGTTTATGTAAACATGAACAGAACTTACAAACATTGGAATGTTTCGTTTAGATGCGTACATTTCTTACATATTAATTTTTAATCTTTGATAAACCGAAAAGACCAGACAGAAAATGCAGCTTATATTTCACGTATTAAAAAAGAAATTCCATCATTTTGTAGTTACGATGTTGTTTACTTATGCACGGTGGTTGCGTCTATGTAGTTGTATACCGGTGCAAATAGTGTCTAGTGTAGCGCGGGTTGTTTGAAATTGAAGTGATTTTCTGAGTTAATGAGTGGACTTTGAACGTTTTTTATGTGCGCATCATTATTTTCGCCGAATTTTACATAAAAATCAAGGTTCTACATTATTGTTGCAAAAGTATGCAACAGATCCATTCGCTGTAGACACAGGCACGGTACGATTGAAATGGGTTGTCTAAAAGGCTACAGTGATCATATTTTAGTCTCCAGTTCCTTTTCGTCTCTCTCAAAAAGAAGAGTAATAACGGACGAACAAATAGATGACTATGTTGACAAAATTAAACTCACCTGAACTTCAAGTGCGTGGTAGGTCACTATTAGTCCAAGTAGAATCACAGTCGAGACAGATATAAGCGTTTTCAAGGATGTCGAATAGAATGACGACTGAAACAAACAAACATATAAGTCGAAATGTGTTAATTGTTAAGAGTTTGAAACTATTTGCATGCAAGAAGCAGTAAAAACTGGGAAGCTTCATACATTTCCAGTTCGTCAATATGGCGCCTTGACTTATAGAATCGTGAGTGTTTTGAAAAAGCTTCGTGGACTTTGCTTCCGATTTTTTTTTTTTTTTTTTTTTTTTTTTTATTCTTCGTCAAAATGTTAAATTGCCTGGACTGAATGCGGCCTACGCTATCGAAATATTAAAACAGCAAGTTTGGAAGTGGACACTAACGGATCCAAGTTATTGTCCTTCTCTCTCTTTCCCCATTAGAATGCGTGTGTTAACAAAGGATAGAAGATGGGGCGAAAATCACGTGACTGCCCCTAATCTGTCCTTTTCTATCATACGCGATCTAATGGGAGAAGAGAGAGAAGGATAGATTCCTGGATCCGCCAGTTGAAGCGGATCCATCAAGACAATACTTCAACGCACATATTTTTTTTTTAGAGAATAGAGCAACCAAAAAAGACATTATTTCCCTGCTTACTGTATCGACAAAAAAAAATGGGGATATTGCAAACTTTTGCTACAGGCGATTAAATAGTAGATTCTCGCATGAAATCCGGTAAAAATGACGATGAGATCACTAAAAAATCACGAAATCCGCTTTAAGACTCGAGCATAATGGTAGAACTACTATTTAATTTGAGACACATCTCTGTGTTTCTGTAGAGAAAGTGACACATGATACAGGAATCTCTCATGATACAGCTGCATTCTGATCTAGCCGTTCCAGCTGTTTTCTGAGTTAATTTCTGAATTCCAGAATTTTTAGTGTAATTTTCGTAATTTTTACATCCGATTAAACTACGCATTTGCTTGTAGCAAAAGTTTGCAAGAGCCCCATTTGCATAAAAAATTGCGAAGAAAGACTCTCAAAGAACTATGACAAAGCTATACAATGGGGCTCTTGCAAACTTTTGCTAAAGGGGATTGAAGAGTTGATTCCTGCATAAAACCTGTAAAAATGACGATGAGTACACTAAAAAATCACGAAATTCACTCTCAGAATCGGGCTTAATGGCGGACAGACGAGGGTATCATGGGAGATTCCAATCTAAATTGAGACATATCTCTGTGTTTCCGTAGAGAAAGTGACATAATAGACAGGAATCTCCCATGATACCTGCGTCGAACCGCCATTACCATCATGCCGTTATAGCAGTCATGTGAGTTTATTACTAAATTTTCACAGAAAAAACAGAAAAATACACTTTGGTAGCGCTGACAAAACCTTTGGTAGAAAAATGACCCAGCAAAAGACTTGAGTTGAGCCAACCAAATCTTCAGTTCACCCAACAAAATATCTTTAGTCAGGCGTACAAAACCTTTGGTTTGCTCAACTAAAGTCTTTTGCTGGGTCATTTTTCTACCAAAGGTTTTGTCAGCGCTACCAAAGTGTTTTTTTCTGTTCTTTCTGTGTTAGACTTTCTCAGTGTGATTTTCGTGATTTTTGCTGGTCTTTACATAAGATTGGACTACTTATTTGCTTAGAGCAAAATTTTGCAAGAGCCCCACTAAGCGTATCAGGCGTGAGACCAAGTTGAAAATTTGAAAATTCGACTGCGAGCCATTGCTTTAATGACTAGTTTTTTTTCCGGTTATTACTTTTTATATCTTCTCATGCATTAACGTCATTGCGAACATTTTTTTGTGTGGCCAAATGGTGAGCAGCTTTGCTTTGAGGGATTAGGGATCCGCCTTTTTCGTGTTGCTCTAAATTCAAGGACCGGGGAAAAGGCGAACAACTCGCGGCGAAAGCAATCCGCTTCTCGACCGCCAAAGCCTGCAAAAAGGGTTGCCGCACCGGGCAGCTGGTGGGGGGAGGGGGTTGGGGGGATGGGGGGTCCCTGTCCCTGACATGAACAGAATTCCCTTTGCTGTTTGTGATGTCACAAATATCGCGGAACATGAGACGTGGCAAAGACATCTGAGCTCGCTGTGAATATGAAATCCGATTTAATACATAGGTACTTAAATGACTCGGATCCATCTTCTATATCCTCAGTTGTGTCTCCATCAATGATTTTGCTTGAACCCTGTTTAGGCACAAGGTTATAGATTAAAGAGGTCTGCTCATCTGACTTCGCGCCACGAAGTCAGTAGCACGCAGTTTAAAAAATCCAGATCCAAGATGGGCGACAAAAGCAGAAAGCATTGTATACTCTTTCCAGAAAACATTGAACTCCCTCTCCAGAAAAGCAGAAAATAGCCCGATGTTTTCTGGAAAGAGTATACAATGTTTTCTGCTTTTGTCGGCCATATTGGATCTGGATTTTGAACTGCGCGCTACTGACTTCGTGGCGCGAAGTCAGATGATCATACCTCTTTAATCTATAACCTTGTTTTAGGCACAGTGATGTGAATAAACACCATAAGGTTCGAACACTAAGGTTAAACTTGCTGTTCCGTTCATTTCGCTTGTACGGACTTTTTATAGTAAAGTATGAAGAGTGCGGGTGATTCAAATTGACCAATCCAATGTAAGTGTTCATTGTTAATTGACGTCACCTATTTGCTAAGTGCGGCGTTGAGTTTCAGGGCTGCCGTTTTGCGTATAATCAATGCTATTTTTCAATTCACCGATGATTTCACCGGTTGAGAAAAGATTACTCAGTTCAGTTCAGTACATGGCTATGATAAACTGAAATACTCGCATCTGTAATCTTTTCTCAACCGGTGGAGTCGTCGATGCCTTTAAAAAACTTGCGGATATTTTAATTAATCAACGGAGTTTGTTTCCACCGATAAAGGAAAGATTACAGATCAAAGTATTTTCGTGCATTGCAGTCATACACTGAACTGAACTGTGTAATCTTTTCTCAACCGGTGGAATCATCGGTGACTAGAAAAATAGCATTGATTCTACGCAAAACGGCAGCCCTGTTGAGTTTATAAAATGGTAATTTCCGAGTTCCGTCCCGCGATCAAAAAAGTATCCGAGCTCCGTCCCGTGGTCTCAACCCCAGGAACCGAGTTCCGTCCCGCAAAAACAGGTATAAAAATATAAAGATCTGCACAACAAAAAGTTTAGCAATATCGCTTAAAAATAAACAAACAAAAAATCGTAATGAATGGTGAAAAACAGAAAATTTACGAGGGTCGTGTCAAAAGTAAGTATCATGTTTTTTTTTTTTTAAAAAAAAAAAAATCTATTAATGCTGAAATAAGTCGGTAAATAGGTTTTGATGCGCAAAATCCTCAACTTTTCAATGGTGGTTTTGGATTTTTTGATATCTTCAAAATTAAAAAAATGGCGGCGATTTTTCTGAGACAACCTACCGTTGTCGCGTGCCCAAAATGTTACGCAAGTTTAGTTGATGCGCGATAACGCGCGCCCTCACACTGCCGGAACCACGCAATCATTGTTACAGACATTTAAGTAAATGGGAGATTTTTCCCCATCCCTTCTATTCTCCGGACCTCGCACCTAGTGACTTTCATCTTTTCCCGCGTCTAAAGCTTGACCTCGGTGGTAAAAGTTTCGCGAGTAATGCGGAAGTGGTAAACGCGGTCGACACTTGGATTAAAAATCAAGAAAATGAATTTTTCTCCACAGGAATAAGAAAGTTGGTGCCGCGCTATCAAAAGTGTCTAAAAAGAGGCGGAGACTACGTCGAAAAATAAGGTTAGACGCTTTTTAAGTAGAATTTTTTATTATGTTTATGTTCTTTTTGCTCTCTTCAACACAATCCATTTTTCTTGTCTGAATAACGATTTATCCGAGTGCGTAACATTTTGGGCACGCGACAACGGTAGGTAGTCTCAGAAAAACCGCCGGCATTTTTTTTATTTTGAAGAAATCAAAAATCCAAAAAAACCATTGAAAATCTGAGGGTTTTGCGCATCGAAACCTCTTTACCGACTTATTTCAGCATTAATAGATTTTTAAAAAAAAAAAAAAAAAAAAAAACATGATACTTACTTTTGACACGACCCTCGTAACTGGTGCTATGACCTTCATCGATGAAAATTTCTGGAGTCGGTTCTTTAGAACAGAAACGGCACTCGCGTCACTATTGTAAAATTAAACATTAAAGTTTTACTTTTAGAGCCAAAATGATTCACGTCAAATTGAATAAAACTACACACAACAGGAATTACTATCTTAGCTAAATCTAATGGGTACGAATTTGATTTGAAACATTTTTTTTTTTTTTATTTATTAATATTGAAGACAGTGAAGACGCCCGATAGATTTTAAAGAGTAATCTCGCACGAAATTTTCCATTTCTTCTTCTTTCTGCATGGTTTTTGAGCATGTCGTAGAAAATGGAGAATTTGAAGTTTAATGCTCCTGCGCTTCGCCCTGTAAGTAATTCTGTATTCCAATCAAGGCATCGTTTAAAAGAAACATTTTAGGATTGGGAGATAATCCGTCTCGTGTTTTCACAGTGCTGCTAGTTCAGAACTCCTACATAGTTGCCATTTACAGCACATTTTAATGGAAATTCTACATTAAATTGGCTAAAGAAAGGGACGGAACTCGGATGCTAGGGTAGAGCTCGTTTTAGAAGTGTAGGCGGACCAAAACCATAATCTTTGGCGAATTTTCAACTTTTATTCCTTCAAATGAATACCGAATTTACCCCTGAATTTATTATTTTGTGTTTAAAGTTTTCCTCGTTGAAAAGTGAACACTCAATTTCATTTTTATTCATTTCCATCGAGTAATATCAGAAATAGTGTTGACAAATTCCAAAGATTATCGGTCTAGGTCCGCCTACACTTCTGAAACGAGCTCTACAAGAAAATTGACCGGGGGACGGAACTCGGATGCAGCCTATAAAATATTCTCCTGTGAATGGCACTTACTTTTCATGCAAATGAAAATGATTGTTTAGATGCGCTCTTGCTGAAGTAGTATTTCCTAACATTTTTGTACAAGGACCGCTCAAATAAGAGGCAGAGAGGTCACGGACCTCGTACAAAAGTCGATGACTTCTTTTTTTTTCGGTTTCTATGACACATACTATAAGAGCATGAAATATAGCGCACACTGCAGAGTACCGCAAACAGAGAGCGCTACTTACCCAGGGCCGTGGCTACACCTCTGGGGGCCCCGGGGCTGGGGCAAGATGCATTTCGGGGCCCCCCGAAAATTGGGGAAGTTGACTGGGGGTGTGGGCCTGTGGGGGGAGCCCCCTCTAAAGTAGGGTCTGGGGATCCTACTTTAGGTCCTACCTGGGGATTTGAACTCTTGAAAACAAAGATTTCTTTTCTGCGTGCCGCACTACTGTATGGCAATTCTCTTGACCCTCTTCGATATTTTTCAAAGCTTTATGAAAATGAAATAAATGTTCTCACTCACAATTTTTCAACCGACACCTTAGTTGTCAATGGTAACAAGGACGAAACACCACTGGTTATTTTAAAATTTCTTCCAATAATAAGAATCGTTTTTACCAAAATAAAATAATAATTTATTATTGAGAGAATACAAAATTTCGCCATTTTGTACGCGTTACAGTATGTTCAGAAGACGGAGGAAAACACAATGCTATATTTGAGCATATATATTTTATAATATAATTAAACATTATTGATCTATCCTATTTCACAATCAAAATTTTGATGAAGACCTCGTGCGGAAAGGCAAGAGTTCCCCTTTTTTTCGCTCACGATTAACATGTAGTATTTGTCTCGAAAGCTTCACTAATTCCGTTATAATTAATCCTCGTCAGCTGAAATGCGCTCTATTCAAGAGTGGATATATGTACCGAGCGCAAGAGGTTCAAACAGGCAGTCAACTTAGCTTCACCACCGCTTTCCCCGTAGCGCAATAATTGTAATTTATAAACACCTACTTTGTCCATATACACGTACATACGTAAGCGCGTGTAAGTAAGTACGGAATTGGTTTTTCCCCAAAGACAGTCAGGAGAAAACCGTTTAAACTGGCAACTTTAAGTTTTGTATATGAGCCAGTCCCTGACATGGGAGTGATTACGTGTTTTTACTCTTTTAACATAAATTACATTTACTTAGTTAACCCAGCGAGCTTTGCTCATATAATAAGGCACCCTAACGCCGAGGCCTACACTCCAAATTCTCCCCTTCTGTTTTGAAGTAGGAAACTATGTAACTTGTAAAGAGCTTGGATACGTGGTCTCTAACTTTTGGCTCCTGCTGATGAGGAGGAAGAAAGAAAGTGCACATACACGCGTTGAAATAACTCTCACAGTTAACAAAAACCATCTACAAGCAGTCCTGAAAACGGCTTTGAAAGACAAGTCACTGTCTTAAATAGACCTGCTTAGTCATGATGTCACGATCCAAATAGGATCCAAATCAAAATTTTCGAATGCGAATTCGTGCTAGTAAACAGCCAGTTTTCTCAAATTTTATTGCACCATAGAATTCCACGTACCTTAAAGTATCTTTTCACTCAGACTTATAATTATTCAAGAAAGATCACAAGTGAATTTACTGTCGCAATTATATCGTGAGATGTCCTATGTTTTGTCCTTGTCTCAATCACGGTCTCTCATGGGCGTATCACCGCAATGAAACTAAATCATCCTAGCCAGTGTCGCTGATAAGAATTTTGCGCCTCCCCGCGAGGCGCCTTCAAATCGTCATATACGCAATTCCAACGCCTGCGAGTACGAACAGTTAACTACCTACCCTATATGTATAAATGGGAGAGTGACGTTCTTTTGAACCAATCTGACCCTTACAGGGTTAAAGACTTCCCTTAAGAGCGAGTGAGACGAAGAATTTGTTTAGATCCATTTTTTTTTTTTTTTTTTTTTTTTTTTTTTTTTTTTTTTTTTTTTTTTTTTTTTTTTTTTTGCGCCGTCGCACTGAACAGATCTATCCTGTAGCGGCTCGCAAAAGTCACAGATGATATGCAGTAAAAATGAAGACCTACAGGTGCGCCAGCGATTTAAGGGGGAGGCAGAGATGGTTTGGCCCACCGGGGAATCGAGGAATTTTCTGATGGGCTCAGTGGTGTAGCCAAAGGGAGGGGGGTCCAGGGGGTCTGGACCCCCGACCCTGGACACCAGAATTTGCCCTAAAAAAGGTAATTTTTTGAGTTTTTGGACACATTTTACCAACTTGGTATCTTTGGATCGTCTGTGCCGCGAGAGGATTACAAGAAAAAGAAAGGAAGGAAGGAAAAATAAGAGCAAATGAGGATTAGAGAGAAGGATGAAGCAGGATGACATCAAAAAACGGACCAGTTTTATTAGTAAATAGTTAACTATACGTGCATCCGTGACTGTACCCTTTTATTTTCAGCCCCTAAAGTTTATCTTGAATTATCTGTTTAATCTAAAGATTTTTATATCTGCACGGAGAGAAATGATGAGTGTACGAGACCAAGATCTTGGTGATAATTACAATGTTCCGAGGTCTCCTAGCGGCACAACATTACTCACCGCGAAGTTCACATTTCCAACATTGTAAACTGCACAGTGCCAGAACCGGCCGCCAGATATTGCGATATTCTCGAAGTAACATTGTAAACTACACATGTCGCTTGAGTCTCCTTTGCCGGCGCGTTCAATGCAAATTTTAATCGAGCATTTTCGTTTCAATATAAGTGACAACTTTAAATTTCACAAACCTGGACGGCGTGTTGCCTATGAATGTCGTTGATGCTAACTTTAACGCTCATTCGGTTTTGATTGGTGTGTTGATAATTTCGATGTTCAGTGGATGATATTATCTTTGCTCTGGTTCAAAAAATGCATCTCTCAAAGTGAGGTCAACATTTTCTTGAATCAAGTCAAAGACTGTTTACGTATTAAAATGAAACATCAAGGTCATTTGCAGGAATTAGGAACAAATGAAGACACAATATATCGGAGTAATTAAACACATGTATACGCAAACACACGTTCAACCAAATATACCTTTCGAACCCGCACGAATAAATATATTCAATAAAGAATCACAATCACAAGAAAATGTGGAAGACAGTTATTTTAGGTTTGAATCACTGGCAAAGGAAGTGGGGTTTTTGTAAAAGCAGTAACGAGGGAAATCTTATAAAAACTCACAAAAGTCACACTCCTTCCAAACGAAGCCATCAAATAATAATGATTTCACACATATTCACGCACTTAAAGAAACAGTTTCGAAAAAATAAATCTCCGAGATTCACACTAATTGAGACAAGAAATGCAGCTAGAGGTACGGATTAGACGAACACACGGAATAAAAGATGCGGGATGAAAGCTGGAAGTATGTGTTAAATGATCGAATTACTTCAAAATCGCATTTTGATCAATAATTTACGATTAATGATAAAGATGTATAATTTCATAGGACCGAGAGACAATTAAAACAAAGAAGCACGAATAGCACTTTGTGGATTCAGAGGTTATGTTATGACAAAACAAAAACTCAACCACACGGTTTCCGAAAACACCACCCAATAACCACTACAATAAGTTACCGCAGAATGAAAAACACACTTATAAACAAAAGGAAACCCACATAAATAGTCACACTTGTAGATATTCACAAATTAATTAACTTAATTGAGTAAACTAGATGAGAACCGAGAATATGACTGTCTGTCACCGAGCACAGGCAATGAATGAGAAATAGGCGGGAAATCGGTTCAACGGTTATTTTTGATGGACCATGATAGCTGTCATCTTCTCAATGATCGCTGCAGAGTATGCATATCTAGGTAGCGATAAGAACCAAACGAAACATTGTAAATTAAACGGAGGCCGCACTATTGAAATAAACAACGATTGCCGCTGAGTTTGCATATTTGCATCGCATAAAATGGCATTCGGACATAGTAATCGACATCATATGCAGACTGCTGGGAATTGTGTTTTGACGACATTGAGAACATTGTAAAATTCAGCTTAGTGATGTGACCGTCACTTGCTTTATGTTTACAATGTTAACGTTGTAGGTTTCTCATTTCTAAGAGTGTATTTCAATGGATGAAACTGCTCTTGTTGCCTGATCTTGTAGCAAAGATTATTATACGCACTTTACAATGCAAAAAATGTAAGCAACGCAGACGCTTTTTTCTCCGTGTGTTATTAGAGAATATATCCCAAAAGTTAACCCTCTAAAGACCAGGTTATAGTTCAAAAGAACTCTGCTCATCTGTTTACAAATTGAAGGTAGTTAACTATTCGTACTCGGGGAAGTTGGAATTGCCTATACGACGAATTGAAGGCGCCCGAAGAGAACTTATCTTGTAGGTGTTTTCATCGATAGTCGCGTTGATCCGGAATGAAGGCCGAATCAATGTGAAATAGACAAGAGGAGAAAAACGAGTTTACTCGGGCTCGGTCTATAAAGGGTTGATAAAACTGTATGGTATAAATCTAGTTAGAATTCAAGTGGCCCATAAGTTCTATAAAAAAATTAATTTAAATAATAACTAATTTCAATTGAAATACTCTTTGAGCAAAATCTTTACACTGTCTACGAGAGGATTTATCAAGGAAATTTTGGGCATTTGTTGAAAAAATAGGTTTGAGCCTCCCCTTGGAACCTTAGCCCTTAGCCCCTCCCTTGAAAGATTTCTAGATCCGCCTTTGTGTCAAAATGTAAGATATCCTTTTTTTGAACCTCGAATCTGGCAACATTGCACAGAACGGCAGATTAAAGAGTGGCATGGGAGCCATACCCCCTCCCTCGGACTAAAAAAAAAAAAAAGGCGAAGGAGAGAAAGAAAAAGAGAGAACGCGAGAATCTATATAGAAGGGAGGGGGGGGAGAGGGAGGCTGGGAATTGAATGATCTGTAAACTATTTTCCGGCGAGTAGTAGCCAGTGTTGAAAATCTAACCGTTTTTAGCAAAAGAGTGTTGGATGCGGAGTTGCTATATTTTGTCGTGACGAAATCAAAGTTTTGCTCTGCTCCTTTGGCACTCATGAATTCTGCCATGCCGATATCGTGTCCTTCATTCCTTTCCTCGCAGCAGCTCATTTCTCAGCGCGCCTTTAAATTTATGGATGGATGCTGTCGAGTTTAGATGGGGCGGCGGTGATGGAGAGAGAGAGAGAGAGAGAGAGAGAGAGAGAGAGAGAGAGAGAGAGAGAGAGAGAGAGAGAGAGAGAGAGAGAGAGAGAGAGAGATGGCGCTGGAGTCAAGTTGCCGAATCCGTTCGTTCAGGAAGTTAGTTTCCGCTATTTCCACTGGAAGAGGCTGCCGAGACTATACGATGGCGCGGCGCGCCGCCCATACGACGCGACGAGATGCTACGCCACGCCACGCCACGCCGCGCCAAACCGCGCGGAACCCCAACGCTCCCACGCATCTGACCCGAAATACCCTTCTTGAGTTTTATTCGGTGTAATCGGGCCTTTACTCTCTGACTCCATCCACACACACACGCACACACACTCATACTTGTACGAGAATATACCTGGGGCCACCGGACCGGCCACATATATCTGGGGTCACGCGGATATAGCAGCGAGAAAATGGTATACTAGCAGTAAAATATATGAGTATCTGGTCCTTTTTCGAAAACACACCCAGATAAGAAAGTTATGTCAACACACAAAACTTTTATATGAGGGGTCAGGCCCCAAAACTATTCAGAAAAACTCGCGAGCCTAGATATGTGTCGATTTTCTTGTGTGTGTAACTGACACACATTTGCGATGTTGTCAATTGTTGTAAGGCCCCAGATCTACAGTAATAATCTTGTTAGCGCATACACACAATTTACATTTTATGGTCCTAATCCTATTTTCACGGTTTCAATAGGAGGGAGTCGAACACAATTGAGGCTAACCGCAAAGGCAGTGTCAAGGTTTATACTCTATTATATGATCCTCTCGATCTTTTAACTATTTTTAACAAATGCCGACTGTGGACAAAAAAAACGGGGGAGGGGGCTGAAGTGACCACTTTTTTTTTCTTCTCTACTCAAGACTCTAGAGTCTACTGAAGAGAAAAGAGCAGTCGGGTAAGAAAGGTGAGGAGCCGATTTTTTTTTTTTTAAAACGCGCGGTATTTAAGGCCTCCGAACACGAGCAAATCTTTTCTCTAATATTCAGAAAGGGACTAGAAGTACGGAATCTGTATTGGAAATCAAACAGACATTCTAAATTCCCGTAAGTTGCGATTGTGATCGATTTTGTAAACCGCCGCGCCGCGGCAGCCGTCCTGGCATTTGAAACAATCATCGACTGCTCTGATGTAAGGACTCTTACTAGACTGATATGACACGATCCATGCCAAAACATTTGACTTTAACCAGTTCTGACCTGTAGAAAATCTTACTCTTTGGATTTTCTATCCTCTCCTGCAGAAAATGCGAAATATTAATTGAATTTGCGTAAAATCTTGGCAAGTTATTAGAGAAAAATATGGATTTCAAAACTAGCGTACCGATGTACCAAGGGTTTTAGATTGAAGAGGTATGCTCATCTGACTTCGCGCCACGAAGTCAGTAGCGCGCAGTTCAAAATCCAGATCCAAGATGGTCGACAAAAGCAGAAAACATTGTATACTCTTTCCAGAAAACATTGGGCTTCCCTCTCTAGAAAAGCAGAAAATAGCCCGATTTTTTCTGGAAAGAGTATACAATGTTTTCTGCTTTTGTCGACCATCTTGGATCTGGATTTTGAACTGCGCGCTACTGACTTCGTGGCGCGAAGTCAGATGAGCATACCTCTTTAATCTATAACCTTGCCGATGTACAACAATTTTTACCTTGTTATAATCAAACGCATGGGAGAAATCACTGCAAAACATTAAGGAAGATGGCACTATTATCTGGTGATGAGTATATCGCGGAAATTATTTGTGTCGTAATGAGGACCTGCTTTGGAATGAGTTAGATGTATCGAACTGCACGAGCCGCTCTTTGCTATTTCATCATCACCAAAAATTTTTTGAAAAGGAAAATGGTTCTCTGAAAATCCTTTTCCTCTTCCATACTTATTATAAGAGCAGTAAGATTTTTGGTGGTCTGTTTTTAAGATAAAAGCTACTTATTCCATCGAAGGACCGATCCCCCAGTTTCCTGGGTAAATGGCATAGCTGTTCAGGAAAGAATTAGTTTCATGGAGAAAGAAATCAATTCCTTCACTTACAATCTTAAACACTTATAACATAATTATTCGCGTTGGCGGCTTAAGAGGAGGAGAGGGGGCTGATGTAAACTGAAGAAGTGGCTTGAATTGTTCTTGATGTTCACGCAAGAAATCAGTAGGTACCTACCTACTATTTCATTTCTCATACTGAGTACCGCTTTTCAACACGCGCACACGACCGCATAAGTTTTAAGCCCTTAATCGACTAGTAACCCCCCCCCCCCAAAAGGTCATTACTTTCAAGCCCCCCCCCCATTTTGACCTCCAAAGCTGCCCATGATTATTGAAAACAACGCAGTAATAATTCGAAGAAATAAATAAATGTAACGACCTTTATTTTGTGGTGATCTAGAACTGGAGTCGGAAAGCGAAGACTCTATTTGCAGTGCTGAGCAGAGAGAATTGCGAGCCCGCGATCAAGGAAAGCTAGAAAAGTTCTAAAACTAAAAGTTCTTCTTTTTTTACAACACGATTTAGACTTTTGACCATCGCATTTTAGAAAGTATGCAGAAAAAAATGGTGTATTAAGTATTTCCTTTCCAGGCTCAGGAGAAATCTGAGAAACAATATGAAATTCTTACTTTTCGAACAACTCTCGTAATTGCAATCTCGGCTTCACATAGTTACCTAACTAAGCTAATGTGGAGGTGGAGGTTAATTACGCGTTATTTTGTTGGGTCACCAATCGAGATCTGTCTAGTTACGGCCATTTCTAGAAAAAGAGCCCCCGGGGGCGCTCTTCCTGAAAAATCTGCAGCATAGTGATTGAATAGAGACTTATGTCCGAAGAGTGTATACCTACCTTTTGTTTTATGGGCCCTTTTTTCCCGGGAAAAGGTTTCAATTACTTCATCTTGTTTCTTTCGTCTTGAAAAAGTTTGGAGACCTGGAGGTGATAAACATATAGCCACTTTTATTTATTTTATTTTTTTTCCAAGTCAGGAAGTGTGATCTGTAATCAATCCGCAACGGTTACAAGACTTTTCGTATTTTTTTCTCCGCCACATTAAGTCCATGAAAATGCCTCCTATCAATTTTGGTCCTATTGAACAATTAGTCCTATCTTTCTTTTCGTCCTCGACTACGACGTCCGTGCTTTTGTAGTCCACGTTATATTACCTAGGTCTGGACCAAGTCTCCACTCTCCAGTCCTGCAATATTGGTCAAATTTTTTTTTGTCCCGATGAATTAGTCATTTCGTCCAATGCTCTTTTTCGTTCATTTTCGTCCATGCTGGTTTGTTGGTAAAATTTTAGAGAACTATAAACTTCAACTATCAGAGAACGTTTTCAATTGGATCATATAATATTATTCAACTCAGCGAAGTGCTGTATGCATTATACATAAGAAAAAAAAACAATAATCTCAAAAATGTACAAGATTAGGAACAATATTACTTGAAAAATATATTGTCACACTACTTAAATATCTGAATTTACTAAGGTCATTAAAAAACCTTCGGATTTTGAACATTCGGTTTGGAATAATTGTGGACGCTAAGTATTCCAAAAAAACATACATTTTTCTAAACTTTTGTAAGGTTCCCGGGGAAAAAAAAGGGGGGTAGGCTTTTTAGGATCCATCTTTATCGGAAAAAAAAGTTTTATTTTGGCCCTAAATATACGCTCCAGAAGTTCTGCACATGTGTTTTTAAACGACTAGCATATGTTTTAAGGGTTGGAGGAGACTTTAAACCCATTTAAACCACGAAAAAGATCGAAATATAGGGGAACGCACAGTGCACTCAATCGAATCGATAGTAGGTATACCTGGGTTTAAACGGAATAATTGCAACGTTACCAGATATCACGCACCAGTACTGAAGGATATCAATCTAGTTAAATGTTTGGGTTCATCTTAAAAGTCTGTTAAAACTTGTGTTATAATAACGACAAATTCCGCCGAAACTGATTCCTACGCATTCCAATCATTTTCTTTTGGGCCTATTTGGAATAATGCTGATTCTTCGTTTTATTAATTTACAGGGAAACGAACGAAACCGACCGAAAATGAGCATCGGGCAAAACGAACCTTTTTTTTTAGGACAAAACACAATTGGACTAATATTACAGGACAACAGACATACTCTGTACGTCTGGACCTAATAATAATTGAACTAAAAAAAGTTATTCTTACTGATAGCTTCTCTGAGGTCAAAACTAGTATCGATAGACAAACTCTGAAATTGAGAAAGTCAAATTAGATAGTGATCTCCCATGATACCTATGCTTTCTCCTGTCATCTTTGCTCTTAAATGGCGGAGCTACGCAGGTGTCATGGGGGATTTCTATCTATAATAATTTGTCACTCTTTCTACAGAAACACTCGGAGAAAAGCCTCAAATTTGATAGGAATCTCGCTGTAATTGATAAAGACACAACTTGCGCTCGATTTTACGTTCTTCATCAGAAGACCGCACGTCTCGTGCTCTATTTCGATGCAGTTGCGGCCGAAAAACATTGGTCCTTTGCGGGTTTCTGGCGTTCGTTGATGCGCGCGGATTGCGAGGAAACATCACCTCACTGTTGGCAGCCTCAACGCCATTTTATTTACGGGCGCCCGCAAATACACATAGATGGCGCCCAAAAATTAGTCCATTTTGTGATGTTAATTGGTCAAAGAGGTTTTACTGCCCGCAAACGAGGACCAACATGTTTTGGCCGCTACTGTGTCATTATTAATGATCAGTGGCGTACGCAGGATTTTTTTTGGGAAGGGCTTGAACTGATGAGCGTTTGACTGAAAGTTATTCCCCTCTTCCCCTCCACCCATAAAATCGGAGGTATGGGGGAGGGGGTCTTTAGCCCCCTTAGCCCCCCTTCCGTACTCCACTGTAAATGATAGTCTCCGATCCATTGATAATCGTCAAAGGTTTGCAAATCATCTAATTATGAAGGGGAATGGTGCGCACCAATCACCGAAAGTTTACTTGGAGGCTCCTTTGAGGATGCAAAATTCACACATCTTATTTAACCAAATAATCCCTCAGCAACAGACCAAGATCGTCATTACAGCGGGCCGATCCTTGAAATTCACGACTTTTGGGTAGACTGGATAAGAATGGAAAACGGTGATTGGTGGAGATGAGTCACGTGGTTGCCCAGTCTAATCAAAATACGGAACGGATTAGATAATTTATCGGGCAGTCTTGGAGTACCCGATAACTTATCTAATCCATTCCGTATTTTGATTAGACTGGGCAACCACGTGACTCGTCTCCACCAATCACCGTTTTCCATTCTTATCCAGTCTACCCAAAAGTCGTGAATTTCAAGGATCGGCCCGCTGGTGTGTATTACGAACCGTGCGGAGCACGGGTACGACATACCTGCTAGTTGGTAAGTAAATTTAGATTTTTTTTGGAATAACTATGCACACACTGCCATTGCCTAGTGCAGTAGCGGCTCGTGCAATCCGGCAACAGTGCTATTTTGTCATTTAAATCTGTACTAAAAGATCGATTCTAGGTGAGGCACAGCGCCTCACCAAAGAATCGATTATTTACATTGGTTTAAATGGAGGGAGTCCATTGCTGCCACATTGCACGAGCCGCTACTGGCCTAGTGCCTGTTTCACTTGATGTTCACTCGCAGTTGACCATAAAAATAATTACTACGCATTAGCTCAATCTGTGTTTTCGGGGTAGACAGCAACATTTTGGGAAGCGTGAGCCCGCTTATGCACCCCTAAACATCCCTCCAACATACTTAGGTAAATATTGGAAAAATTGAAGACTTTTGCGAGAAGTTTGAAAAAATTTCAATTGCTTTAATTTCTTGCCGATGCTTGCTTTAATTCAGTGACCAATGGGGGTGAACAAAGTGGATGCGCTTCATCGCACGATTTTCGGATTTGCATATAAGCTAAGGATACGGGGTTCTATAGATATTGTTCGGCAAATTAGAGAGGGGCGTGAAAAAACGTTAATACTCGTAGATACTAAAAATGAGAGCTGATGCAAATATGAAAAGCTGAACCTTCAAAAAGAGAGAACTTATATTTCAGATGCCAATGGTAAACTCATTAAGTACTTACACAGATTTATTAGTCATGAAGTCATGACTCAGTGGTGGATACAAGCAACCGGCCTATCTCATACCTATCGATTCATGGTGGACCTTCAATTTAAATTTTTTTATAAACGAATTTTGTATTCTCATAAAACGCGGGTGTACGCGATGTAGTCATACTAGGAACGTATAGACGGTTTTAGTGCGAAGTCAACGGTTAGCCAACAACCACAACAATGCACTCATCGGTCGCAATCGGTTGTGATAAAACTCGCGTAGCGTTCCAAACTATCTCACTCACTCTCCCGTGACCCCCATGTATATCCATCTCTTTCTAGCTCCGAAATTCGTATACAGGACCTTGTTTTACGACATATTATTATCAAAAACACAATAAAATGCCTCGCGAAATTCATTTCTGCCATAAAATTTCACAAAATAAGTCTCTATTTTCGATTTTTGAAATTAGAGTGTGATGGCAGTACAATGTGCATAGGGGTCACGTGAGAGCGAGAGAGACAAACTGGCTTTGTTTGGAACGCTCATCACCGGCAGTCGCCATTACTAAAACCCTCTACAGGAACCCATCAGAAAGAAAGTCTCTATTGCGGATTAAATCTGTAAATACTAGACATTCACAGATTTAGTCCGAAGTAGAGATTTTCTTTATGATGGGTTCATATACGCTCCTATAGTATGACGTCGTACACCCCCGTTTTATGAGAGTACAAAATTCGTTTATAATAAATGAAAGAGAAGATCCATCATGAATCGATAGATATGACATCAGTTAATTGTATTCACCACTGGGTCATGACTTCTACGTCGTGCCTTTGAAAAATCAATATCTCGAAAATGGAGCGATTTTCCATGAAGCGGTCTGGACTAACCAAAAGCGTATGCTTACAATTAGTAATACATACACTTCAAAAAAATTTCGAATGAATCCGAGTTATTGAAGGATCTCACGAGACCTTGTAGTTAGACATTCTTCTGTCAGAATTCCGATGAAATTGGAGGCGCGGCCCCCCTTGGACATGTTTTTTTGGCTCCATGCTCCTTAGGGCTCTTATTAGACATATGAGGACCCGAAAATGTGAACAACCGATTTTACAAGGCACATGACTGGTCCAGGAGAGACGAAACTCGTGGATTTTTGAGCATGCAGGAGCCACCAACATCCGATCTGACCTTACCTTGAAAAATCGATACCTCGAGAAAGAATCGATGTACCGCAAAGCTGTTTCGACGATTTGAATGCGAAAGCTTTTTTATATTTACTGTAAAAATTTCGGATAGATCCAAGTTTATTAAAGGACCTTACGGGACATCTCGCGGCCGTAGTTAGACATTTTTCTGTCAAAATTTCTCTAGAATGGAAGGCGCGGCCCCCCTTGGACAAGTTTTTTTTGGATCCATGTTCCTTTTAAGGCTCTTTTGGGACATTATGAGGACGCGGAAAATTCTCCACAGATTTTAAAGGGCACATGACTGGTCCAAATGAAACGAAACTCGCGAATTTTGGTAGTCAGTGCTTGACAACATTACGCGGAGCGAGAGAGAAAAATCATTCACTGGTTTGAAAGAGATTCTAAAAATCTGGAGAGAAGACCAGAGTGGCGACGAGACCGTAACAGAGAAGCGAAAAGGGAAACGAGAAAGAACAGAAAAAGAGGGTTCAGAGCAAATAACAAAGGGTGTGAAATGGTTTCAAGGTCAGCGCAGTCTACGCTCCTTTAGTCACGGTGATGGTATAAATTATCAAGCACCGTATAATGCTCACGAATTTCTAGGAGGAGCAACGCTGTATTTTAGTTCCTTCACCTGCCACTATGAGTGTTCATCGTGGCCCCAGATCTCGAACCCCGATTTTACACGAAACGCAGAACAAGTTTTTTTAATATATTTGGGGCCAAGATGAAAAAAATTTTTTTTTCGCTCAAACGCCTTAAAATGAACTCCTGATTACATTTCTGACCAAATTTATGCCTGTCAATATCTGGGGCCACTGCGTGTGAGCCCAGATATATATGCGGCCCCAGAACCAAGGTAAAAAACTCGTGAATTGGCCCCAGATATATAACGGTACACGGCCACAGAAACTACACACACCCCCCACCCTTTGGTGATGATCCCGAAAGAGAGGGAAGCATACAGATAGGTGGTAGAAGATAACCCTCGGGGGAAGATAGTGTACGCTATGAAGAAGTACGGGTCTCGGAAGTTGGAAAAATAGGGGGGGGGGGGCACACCGAAGGGGTGGGAAAGGAAGGGGGCTACTCATCTTTATTTAGGGCGCCTCCGACACACATTTTCATCAACTTATCCGACGTTGAAAATTCCACAAGAAGAAAAAAAAAAAAACAACGACCTTTCGACTTCGGGTGTTTCATCCTCCCTTTTTCCGACCCCACCCCACCCCCTCCCCGTTCCTCCTTCTAACTCTGCTCCTCTCTGCGGCGGCCTTGCTTCCTATGAAACGAAGGCAACGTGCATAATTCTTGGAAATACGTAAGCTCGGCTTTGAATATACTCCCGTTTCCTGTTTTCGCAGAAAATATTTACATTTTTTTTTTCTTTTGTTTGCCTCTCATGTTTTTTTATTTTTTTGTTTTGTTTATTATGTTACTCTCGTCTATTGAGTGTATTGTGAGTTCGAATGTATCATGAATTGTTTTTATTAGATGATACCTGAAAGCACGGTTATTTAGGACATTCATATACACTGGAAAAAAAAAATTAAAGTAGAATTTACAATCTGCGCAAAGCTGATTTTGGAGTCTGGTATCAAGTATGTTAAGTTTTAATATAATTTGGTAAATGCAACGTATCTTGTGGTGAAATGTACCAACAGGTTATCTTAATTTACCACAAGGTACGTTGCATTTACCATACTTGATAGTTGACTCCAAAATCAGCTATGCAGATGGTAAAATTCTACCACTCTTTTTCTTTCCGTGTATAAGTATTGAAATTAAGTTGGTAGATGGTGCAAGCATTGACCAGTGGCGTAGCGTGCAAATTGGGCAACGTTGCAGTTCGTCCATTTAAAAGCATGCTAAAGATCGAACAGTAGGGTGTTCGGTGAACACCTTCGCATTCGACCTTTTACATGGCTTTAAATGGACCAACTGCAACGTTGCCAAATTGCACGCTACGCCACTGATTGACACAAATGTTCGGCTCGATTTTCGGAACTGAATACCTACGATGGGGAACCCAAAAGACACGAAACTTTCTTTTTTAACTTTTTTAATTTTTCAATATTTTTATTCCACAATTTTATCACCCTCGAAACATTAATCAATTGACTCTGTGCTTTTGTCTGATATGTTTTGCACTGTTCAAAACAATTTTTATATTCACTGTTCGGGATGTCCTTTTTAAAAGTCCTACAACGATTTTTGTTGCACCTATTTTACACATTTCAAAATGTTTCTCTTTCATGTCCCATTTTGGTCCAGGGAGCAGGAAGAATTCGAAGAATGCCAGGCCGAATGAATGAGGCATCAGGTAAAAAATCAAGGTGATTTCATTCTTCGTCAAAGACTACCTCAAAGATAATACGATAAGAGCTGATCCATTGTCGTGGTAGAGGAACCGAGCCCCTGTGCCCAAAAGCGCAAATAAATCCGCAGGGTCATGACTCATGAATCTGGGGGGGGGGGGGGAGCAGATTGGGTACCTTGTCCTGGTAGGAACTTTGAGGGGGGTGGTAAAAAGGAGAAGAACCGACAAAAATCCATCACTTTTGATACATTTTCCATCAGAGAGTATGCGGTCAAATGAAAATCAACAAGCAAAGAAAAATAGGTAATCATTTTGTTAATTTTCACCGAGAGGCGGCAAAATGACAATCTTGCTCCCCTTTACCAGAAACCTACATCCGCTCCATTTTCCAATTCGAGTCATGACCAATAGAGCTCTTGCAAACTTTTGCTACTCGCAAATGAAAAGTCCAATCTGATGTAAAAACCATAGTGATAATCAGTCATCACGAAAATCACAATAACAATAAGAAAGTCTACAGAAATAAACTCTGCACATATCCTCATGTGACGGCAAGTTTGTAATTGTGGTTCAATGCAGGTATCATGGGAGATTCCTATCTATTGTGTCCCTTTCTCTAGGTACAGAAACACAGAGATATGTCTCAATTTAGATAGGAATCCCCCATGATACCTGCGTCTCTCCACCTTTAAGCCCGATTCTGAGAGTGAATTTCGTGATTTTTAAGTAGACTCATCGTCATTTTTACAGGTTTTTATGCAAGAATCAACTTTTCAATCCCCGCAATAGCAAAAGTTTGCAAGAGCCCCATTCCCAAATACACAGAGCTAGCGTTATGCGTAAACATTTAATGTCATTTTTTAATTCACCGGTGGAATTCCACCGGTTGAGGAAAGACTACTCAGTTCAGTTTATGACAATAAATAAAGCACAAAAATAAAAAATAAACTTGCGGATACTTTAATAATTTAACGGCGATTCCACCGATTGAGGAAATATTACAGACCAGCGCGTTTTCGAGCATTAACTTCATAAATTGAACTGAATTGTCTAATCTTTTCTCAACCGGTGGAATCATCGGTGAATAGGAAAATGCCATTCATTATACACGAAACGGTGCGGCAGTTCTGAAAAACTGGTTATAGGACATTTCCTCAACGACTTTTTGTCCAGATACAAATTCGTCTAGGCATATTACGTCCACGCATGTATATGAAGGCAAGAAAAGATAGGTCCATGCGTTTAATTTTGATCCATATGCTTGATTTTACTTAACATTTAAAATTTTTGACAACAGTTAAGAACATGTATGAAAAATCATCATACTGCAAGAAAAATAATTTATGGAAACATTGAAATTAAGAAAATGGAAGGTAGATGAAGGTGCTGCTATATGGTAACTTCATTTTCGTATGGAGTAATTCTTGTCTGTACCGATGTCATTATTTTTTTGCCTTTATTTTTTTCCAATTTTTCTGTTGCCAAAATTTGTTTAAAATGTCACAATTTTTGTAAAACCCACAGCTGCCACTCATAAAGCTCCCAACGAATGATTGTGTGATTTTATCAAAAATTATACAAAAATTATGATGTTTCCCAATTTTGGCAATATTTCCT
Organism: Trialeurodes vaporariorum; assembly: GCA_011764245.1. Lineage (NCBI taxonomy): Eukaryota > Metazoa > Arthropoda > Insecta > Hemiptera > Aleyrodidae > Trialeurodes > Trialeurodes vaporariorum. The sequence continues at coordinate 9,550,209 of VMOF01000220.1, forward strand.
GTTTATGGAGTTGGTGTTTTTATTAGGATCAATAAACTTTGGACATTATTTACTAAGTGGACCAACATGATGCTGCCGAAAAAAGGCAGTGACGTTAACAGTTGGACGAAACATGCGCGCGGACAATAAGTCGTTGACGAAATGTCCTGAAACCGAAAAACTGATGAAAAACTGATGATTCGTTTTCTCATTTGTTGAAGAGTTTAGATGGTTGCGGTGGCTATGTTACTGTGAGACGTGAGAGTTTCTAATCGAGGAAATAAATTTTAGCAACTTTTCATCATTGAAGGGCTGAAACATGAGGTTTCAAGACAAGGACATGGAAAGAAAGAAAAAATGCATCAACCTCAAAGTTTGAACAACACTCAAATAAAAGTATTACAGACTTTCTTTATTCGTTTAGAAAATTTGGCCAATTATTATTTGGCCACTTTAGTTTTAATATTCTCGTATTATGTGCACTGGCATTCATGTGTTCTGTTGTTGTTTTTTCGTTTTTCTACGTGTTTTAACTACCGACTGATGAAGATCTTGTAATTTTGGATCGAAACGTTTCGGGTTTTTATTTCCTTTCTGGCTTAGTTCCCATTTTTCGTCTCATTTTATAGTTATTTGGCGAATTTATTTTTAAGATTCTCGTATTAGGTGCACTGGGATTCATGCGTTCTGTCGTTGTTTTTTCGTTTTTCTACGTGTTTTAACTATCAACTGATAAAGATCTTGTAATTTTGGATCGAAAAGTTTCTGGTTTTTTATTTCCTTTCTGGCTTAGTTCCCATTTTTGTCTCATTTTATAGTTATTTGGCCAATTTACAGTTTTGATATTCCGGTTTTATTCGTTTTAACCTGCTAGAGATTTTCCTCCTCGTAAACTAAAGAACGACGGGGGAAGAATAAATTCACTCATCTTTGAATGCTTACATTTTAAAATTATTTGAAGCCGTTTCTGGGAGACGGGCTCAAAAAGCAATGGGTGCGTGCTCTTCCCGAGACTTTTGCACTGAGAGCAAATGGAGGGTTCAAGCTAAAGAACACACCTCTCGTCAGGGGCGTCATTTCAAGTTCGGCTTGGGGGGGGGGGGGGGGGGTAAAAATTTAAAGACCTCTTTTTTTTTTTTTTTTTTTTTTTTTTTTTTTTGCTCATCAAAAAAATTTTAGAGCCAAAGAGCCGTTTTTGGGGGCAAAATCGGATAACCTTTTTTTTTTTTGCTCATCAGTAGAATTCGTGCCATTTTTTGACTTCAAACCCTTTGGGGGGCAGCCCCCCCCCTCCCCCAAACGACGCTACTGCCTCTCGTTTTATGGGCTCATCCCCTAGAGATCGCTTTAATTGTTATGCCATTTTCTAAAAAGAAAAATTGGTAATCCTAAACAAAGAGTGCATAAGCATGCCATATTTCAAGATGTCAGCGCGCGACCACACAAGAAAATTTTAATAAATGTAACGCAGCTTTGAATAATTGCGCCAATACTAACCCAATGAAACAAATATCAAAAGCAGCAAACCATGCACATTTAGCACATTTAAATTTTAAACGCTCTTTGAAAAAGCAGATCGCGGGAAAGGGTACGCGGTTATAATGAACATATACTTGGCTATATCTGAACTGAAACGTAGCGCAGCTGAGCGCGGTCCTTTGAAATTTAAAAATATAGAAGCACTATATTTCCAGATGTTCACGGGGGTGGGGCACGGCGGGCGCTGTTGAATATCAGTGGGAAACAGCGGGACGGAAGGAAGGAAGCCCCAAAAGCAAATTTTCAAATTCCTCGCCCTTTCTTTCTCTCCTCTCCGCGAATCCTGTTTATTTACCTTTTGCGCATTAAACGAACACCATACCGGAATTTCTTTTTTTTTATTTTTCCTCCTTCTTCTCTCTCTCTCTCTTTCTCCTCTCTCTCTCCCCTCTCTCCCCTCTCTCTCTCTCTTTTTTTTTTCTCTTCTCCCTCTCTTTTTTCTCTCCCCTTCCCTCTTTTTTTTTTTTCCTCCTCCTCTCTTTTCCTCTCTCTCTCTTCTCTCTCTCTCTCCTCTCTCTCTCTCTCTTCTCCCCCTCTCTCTCTCTCTCTCTCTCTTCTCTCTCTCTCTCTCTCTCTCTCTCTCTCTCTCTCTCTTTTCTCTCTCTCTCTCTCTCTCTCTCTCTTTTCTCTCTCTCTCTCTCTCTCTCCCCTTTTCTCTCTCTCTCTCTCTCTTCTTTTCTCTCTCTCTCTCAACCACTCTTTCCTCTTTTTTTCCCCTCCCCAAATTACTCCCGTTTCAAATACTATCTCGTGAATCTGTATCTTTTACCCCTTGCTTTCCTCTCACTTTCTCTCCACACTCTCTCTCTCTCCCCCTCCAACTTTTTCTCTCTCCCCGCACTATCTCTCCCTCTATCTCCCTCTCTTTCTCTCTCTTGCCCACTGCATCCTCTTGACTCTTTTTAACTTGCGGAAAACTGTTTGAATTTGAGGCTGGATTTTCTTCTTATAACATGACATTTTTCAAGGCGAGTTCGCTGGAGTTCCCCGCAATCCATGTACGGTATCTTCCCCGACAGAAATAACTAAAGGCTGAAGCGATGCATCGGAGTTAGAGCTCTTAAAACGCCACTAACACCACTAACACCAGGTGCGCTCCTAAGAGAAATCCAACAATTTACCTAGTCGTAATGTTTATCCGCGCTTGAAAGAGCACTTTTAAAATTTCTTTGCGCCTCTCTTTCGGGAGCCGAACCTGCTTTATTCTACGTATCATAATCAGACCACTGGACAGCCGAGAATAATTATAATTACTACAATTTTCAAAATGCTGCTAAAGTGAATTGTAGAAACCCGGAAACACGCGGAATGAGCAGCTGTTGGACCAGTGGCGAGTTTTTTTAAAAAGTTGAGGGAAACTGAGAAAAATCGCTCTGGTGGGGAGACGGCAGAGCTGCCGTTTTGCGTATTATCAATGCTTTTTTCAACTCACCGATGATTCCACCCGGGTTTAGAAAAGATTACACAGTTCAGTTCAGTGTTTGACTGTACTGCACGAATGTACTAGCATCTGTAGTCTTTTTTAACGGTGGAGTCGTCGATGACTTTAAAAAAATTGTGGATATTTTAAATTTAAACGGCGGAGTTTCCACGATTAAGGAAATATTACAGATCAGATTTTTTGTGTATTACAGTCATACACTGAACTGAACTGTGTAATCTTTTCTCAACCGGTGAAATCATCGGTGAATAGAAAAAAAAAAATTTATTATTCGCAAAACGGCAGCCCTAGGAGACGAGGTCATGAGCAGAAGGAGGGAGGAACAGAGCAGTGACACCAAACTGCCGCTCCCTTTCCCCTGAGATTAAAAAAAAAAAAGTGGCAAAAAATTTCCCTTTAAAAAAAATCCACAAAAGTGTAATCTTTTTCGACCGTTCAAGCTTGATTGAAAACTTTTCAGGTTTGTAGGTTTCAATTATTTCTTAAAAGTATCCTCAGTGGTTTAAATTGGTATTGACAATTTATTAATGATGAATTGATGTTAAATTTACTATCTGATTTTTCATCTTTTATTTTGGATCTGACACCACAGTGCGCCGCGTTTTTGCTGGAAAGTCTTGGTAAGCTTCCTTTACTCAAGGGCGTCGGTAGGAGGGGGGGGGGGCCCGGGTGCCGCCGTCCTTGGGGTGACACAACCTGGGTTTTGGCGACATCCCCATTTTGCCCATATATAATATAGCCATGAGTTGTCAGCAAGGTGGCCCCAGTTTCAAAAGATACAAAAATCCTTGAGGGCGATCGACTCCGTTTGCCAAGCTGAATTGATAGAGGGGTCACAAGCTGGGGTTTGGCAACATCACCTTTTTGCCCATATATTACATAGCCATGAGTTGTCAGCGAGATGGCCCCAGTTTCAAAAGATACAAAAGCCCTTAAGGGCGATCGACTCCGTTTGCCAAGCTGAATTGATAGAGGGGTCACAAGCTGGGGTTTGGCGACATCACCTTTTTCTCCATATATTACATAGCCATGAGTTGTCAGCGAGATGGCCCCAGTTTCAAAAGATACAAAAGCCATTGAGGGCGATCGACTCCGTTTGCCAAGCAGAATTGATGGAGGGGTCACAGGCAAAGGTTTGGCAACATCACCTTTTTGCCCATTTATTACATTGCCATGAGTTGTCAGCGAGATGGCCCCAGTTTCAAAAGATACAAAAGCCATTGAGGGCAATCAACCCCGTTTGCCAAGCTGAATTGATGGAGGGGTCACAAGCAAGGGTTTGGCGACATTGCCTTTTTGCCCATATATTACATAGCCATGATCTGTCAGCGAGGTTGCCCCAGTTTCCAAAGATACAAAAACCCTTGAGGGCGATCGACTCCGTTTGAAAAGCTGAATTGATAGAGGGGTCACAAGTTGGAGTTTGGCAACATCACCTTTTTGCCCATATATTACATAGCCTTGAGTTGTCAGCGAGGTGGCCCCAGTTTCAAAAGATACAAAAGCCCGTGAGGTAGGGTGGGTCGAAAAAAGTTGTTTTCGATGTATCGATTTCTAATACCCGGCAAAAGTTGTGTCTTTGCATTACTTTTAACGTAGTGAAATCGGATTTTGAAATTTCGAATGGCTTTAGCTGGTAATTTTGCCTTGAAATTTGCCTTAATTGACGAATTCTGACGATTTTTGACCCTAATTCAGACCTTTGTGAAAAAAGTCGTTTTCAATGTATCGATTTCTAATACCCGTCAAAAGTTGTGTCTTTGCATTACTTTTAACGTAGTGAAATCGGATTTTGAAATATCGAATGGCTTTGGCTGGTAATTTTGCCTTGAAATTTGCCTAAATTGACGAATTCTGACGATTTTTGACCCTAATTCAGATCTTTGTAGATCGACTTAAAATGCAAAAGTCTATGAAATTTTTTGCTCAGTACACCTCTTACAGACAGTATTAGCGCCGCTGAACCAATTTTGGGACCCACAGAGGTATCAGGGGGCGGGGGGTGGGGATCCGAAATCGGAAGTTTTAACAGTAAATTTCACTGAATCCTCGAGAGTTCAGTTGAGATTTCAAACTGCATTTGAACACTTTGTTTTTCACATTTCCAACATAAATCCAGCTTCGTGAGCATGCTGTTATATAATTTACTAACTGTGAGGCCTTCATTGACAGAGATGAAGGGGGAGGGGTTCTTGAGAACCAAAACCGTTGCATCCGAGCCAAGAGCTACTAAACTATCCAGTAATACTCCATTTTCGTAAAGACACTCCATTATAGAGTCTGCGATACTTCTCGCATGACCTAATGGAGGAGTGGAGTGGCCAATGTACTCTGAACCAACTTCTTTTATTATCGAGATGTGCTCTTCCATTTTGGTCGATGCATGTCGACGCCAGAATGCCCCCCGTCACTCGTAGTTTACCTGAAGAAGACCTTAAGAAGTTTATAGATGGTCCAAACCTACTATCACACGTCTTTGAATTTCCGTGTCATACGCAAGCGGTTGAAAGATGTGTGAAAGTGGTGACAAAAGCATCCACACATGTTTACGGCGAAAAAACGCGTGATGGATACATAAGAGCGATTTCAAATAGTCGAAGTGTCATGAGCTCTTTTGAGCACAAGGCTCGATTTCAAACTGACTTATTCAAACGTATCTCTACTCACATAGTATCATAAATCGAACAAGCATAACACCATGTACCAGGGCCCAAAAAATATTGGTCACTGGACTAAATTCTATACATGCAAATATTTCTCTTTGGTCGTAACATAACTTGTACACAAATTGCGGCTAGTCAGGAGGCCAATTTTTTTGTGGGTCCAACTGCTCTGCAGTTATCAAGCGATACATAGATTGGAGGGAGGGTGAGGGAGGGACTCAATGTCCAGCCACCGCCGCGTGGTGAGTCCTGATGGAAAGTTTCATGAACTGAAATTTACCGAGCGCTAAGCCTTGAACCTGTATAATATTTCTGTTAAAATATAATTTTTGGTTCTCAAAAACCCCTCCCCCTTCATCTCTGTCAATGAAGGCCTCACAGTTAGTAAATTATTTAACAGCATGCTCACGAAGCTGGATTTATGTTGGAGATGTGAAAAACAAAGTGTTCAAATGCAGTTTGAAATCTCAACTGAACTCTCGAGGATTCAGTGAAATTTACTGTTAAGACTTCCGATTTCAGATCCCCACCCCCGCCCCCTGATACCTCTGTTGGTCCCAAAATTGGTTCAGCGGCGCTAATACTGTCTGTAAGAGGTGTACTGAGCAAAAAATTTCATAGACTTTTGCATTTTAAGTCGATCTACAAAGATCTGAATTAGGGTCAAAAATCGTCAGAATTCGTCAATTTAGGCAAATTTCAAGGCAAAATTACCAGCCAAAGCCATTCGATATTTCAAAATCCGATTTCACTACGTTAAAAGTAATGCAAAGACACAACTTTTGACGGGTATTAGAAATCGATACATTGAAAACGACTTTTTTCACAAAGGTCTGAATTAGGGTCAAAAATCGTCAGAATTCGTCAATTAAGGCAAATTTCAAGGCAAAATTACCAGCTAAAGCCATTCGAAATTTCAAAATCCGATTTCACTACGTTAAAAGTAATGCAAAGACACAACTTTTGCCGGGTATTAGAAATCGATACATCGAAAACAACTTTTTTCGACCCACCCTACCGTGAGGGCGATCGACTCCGTTTGCCAAGCTGAATTGATAGAGGGGTCACAAGCTCGGGTTTGGCGACATCAACTTTTTCTCCATATATTACATAGCCATGAGTTGTCAGCGAGATGGCCCCAGTTTCAAAAGATACAAAAGCCATTGAAGGCGATCGACTCCGTTTGCCAAGCAGAATTGATGGAGGGGTCACAAGCAAAGGTTTGGCAACATCACATTTTTGCCCATATATTACATTGCCATGAGTTGTCAGCGAGATGGCCTCAGTTTCAAAAGATACAAAAACCCTTGAGGGCGATCGACTCCGTTTGCCAAGCTGAATGGATGGAGGGGTCACAAGCAAGGGTTTGGCGACATCACCTTTTTGCCCATATACTACATAGCCATGAGTTATCAGCGAGGTGGCCCCACATTCCAAAGATACAAAAACCCTTGAGGGCGATCGACTCCGTTTGCCAAGCAGAATTGATGGAGGGGTCACAAGCAAAGGTTTGGCAACATCACATTTTTGCCCATATATTACATTGCCATGAGTTGTCAGCGAGATGGCCCCAGTTTCAAAAGATACAAAAGCCCTTGAGGGCGATCGACTCCGTTTGCCAAACTGGAATTGATAGAGGGGTCACAAGCTGGGGTTTGGCGACATCGACTTTTTGCCCATATATTACATAGCAATGAGTTGTCAGCTAGGTGGCCCCAGTTTCCAAAGATACAAAAACCCTTGAGGGCGATCGACTCCGTTTGCCAAGCTGAATTGATAGAGGGGTCACAAGCTGGGGTTTGGCAACATCACCTTTTTGCCCATATATTACATAGCCATGAGTTGTCAGCGAAATGGCCCCAGTTTCAAAAGATACAAAAGCCCTTGAGGGCGATCGACTCTGTTTGCCAAGCTGAATTGATAGAGGGGTCACAAGCTGGGGTTTGGCGACATCACCTTTTTGCGCATATATTACGTAGCCATGAGTTGTCAGCGAGATGGCCCCAGTTTCAAAAGATACAAAAGCCATTGAAGGCGATCGACTCCGTTTGCCAAGCAGAATTGATGGAGGGGTCACAAGCAAAGGTTTGGCAACATCACATTTTTGCCCATATATTACATTGCCATGAGTTGTCAGCGAGATGGCCTCAGTTTCAAAAGATACAAAAACCCTTGAGGGCGATCGACTCCGTTTGCGAAGCTGAATTGATAGAGGGGTCACAAGATGGAGTTGGGCAACATCACCTTTTTGCCCATATATTACATAGCCTTGAGTTTTCAGCGAGGTGGCCCCAGTTTCAAAAGATACAAAAACCCTTGAGGGCGATCGACTCCGTTTGCCAAGCTGAATGAATGGAGGGGTCTTAAGCAAGGGTTTGGCGACATCACCTTTTTGCCCATATATTACATAGGCATGAGTTATCAGCGAGGTGGCCCCACTTTCCAAAGATACAAAAACCCTTGAGGGCTATCGACTCCGTTTGCGAAGCTGAATTGACACAGGGGTCAAAAGCTGGGGTTTGGCGACATCACATTTTTGCCCATATATTACATTACCTTGAGTTGTCAGCGAGGTGGCCCCGCCCAGTCTCAAAAGATACAAAAGCCCTTAAGGGCAATCGACTCCGTTTGCCACGCTGAATTGATAGAGGGGTCACAAGCTGGGGTTTGGCAACATCACCTTTTTGCCCATATATTACAAAGCCATGAGTTGTCAGCGAGATGGCCCCAGTTTCAAAAGATACAAAAACCCTTGACGGCGATCGACTCCGTTTGAAAAGCTGAATTGATAGAGGGGTCACAAGCTGGGGTTTGGCGACATCACCTTTTTGCGCATATATTACGTAGGCATGAGTTGTCAGCGAGATGGCCCCAGTTTCAAAAGATACAAAAGCCCTTGAGGGCGATCGACTCCGTTTTCCAAGCTGAATTGATAGATGGGTCACAAGGTGGGGTTTAGCGACACCACTTTTTTGCCCATATATTACATAGCAATGAGTTGTCAGCTCGGTGGCCCCAGTTTCCAAAGATACAAAAACCCTTGAGGGCGATCGACTCCGATTGCCAAGCTGATTTGATAGAGGATTGACAAGCTGGGGTTTGGCGAAATCACCTTTTTGCCCATATATAACAGTTCCATGAGTTGTCAGCGAGGTGGCCTCAGTTTCAAAAGATACAAAAGCCCTTGAGGGCGATCGACTCCGTTTGCCAAGCTGAATTGATAGAGGGGTAACAAGCTGGGGTTTGGCGACATCACCGTTTTGCCCATCTATTACATTACCATGAGTTGTCAGCGAGAAGGCCCCAGTTCCAAAAGATACAAAAGCCCTTGAGGGCGATCGACTCCGTTTGCCAAGCTGAATTGATAGAGGGGTCACAAGCTCGGGTTTGGCGACATCAACTTTTTCTCCATATATTACATAGCCATGAGTTGTCAGCGCGATGGCCCCAGTTTCAAAAGGTACAAAAGCCATTGAGGGCGATCGATTCCGTTTGCCAAGCAGAATTGATGGAGGGGTCACAAGCAAAGGTTTGGCAACATCACATTTTTGCCCATATATTACATTGCCATGAGTTGTCAGCGAGGTGGCCCCAGTTTCAAAAGATACAAAAACCCTTGAGGACGATCGACTCCGTTTGCCATGCTGAATGAATGGAGGGGTCTTAAGCAAGGGTTTGGCGACATCACCTTTTTGCCCATATATTACATAGGCATGAGTTATCAGCGAGGTGGCCCCACTTTCCAAAGATACAAAAACCCTTGAGGGCGATCGACTCCGTTTGCGAAGCTGAATTGATACAGGGGTCAAAAGCTGGGGTTTGGCGACATCACCTTTTTGCCCATATATTACATTACCTTGAGTTGTTAGCGAGGTGGCCCCGCCCAGTCTCAAAAGATACAAAAGCCCTTAAGGGCGATCGACTCCGTTTGCCACGCTGAATTGATAGAGGGGTCACAAGCTGGGGTTTGGCAACATCACCTTTTTGCCCATATATTACATAGCCATGAGTTGTCAGCGAGATGGCCCCAGTTTCAAAAGATACAAAAACCCTTGACGGCGATCGACTCCGTTTGAAAAGCTGAATTGATAGAGGGGTCACAAGCTGGAGTTTGGCAACATCACCTTTTTGCCCATATATTACATAGCCTTGAGTTGTCAGCGAGGTGGCCCCAGTTTCTAATGATACAAAAACCCTAGAGGGCGGTCGACTCCGTTTGCCAAGCTGAATGGATGGAGGGGTGACAAGCTGGGGTTTGGCAACATCACCTTTTTGCGCATATATTACGTAGCCATGAGTTGTCAGCGAGATAGCCCCAGTTTCAAAAGATACAAAAGCCCTTGAGGGCGATCGACTCCGTTTTCCAAGCTGAATTGATAGATGGGTCACAAGGTGGGGTTTAGCGACATCACTTTTTTGCCCATATATTACATAGCAATGAGTTGTCAGCTCGGTGGCCCCAGTTTCCAAAGATACAAAAACCCTTGAGGGCGATCGACTCCGATTGCCAAGCTGATTTGATAGAGGGGTCACAAGCTGGGGTTTGGCGACATCACCTTTTTCCCCATATATTACATAGCCATGAGTTGTCAGCGAGGTGGCCCCAGTTTCAAAAGATACAAAAGTCCTTGAGGGCGATCGACCCCGTTTGCCAAGCTGAATTGATGGCGGGGTTACAATCAAGGGTTTGGCAACATCACCTTTTTGCCCATATATTCCATAGCCATGAGTTATCAGCGAGGTGGCCCCAGTTTCAAAAGATACAAAAACCCTTGAGGGAGATCGACTCCGTTTGCCAAGCTGAATGGATGGAGGGGTCACAAGCTGGGGTTTGGTGACATCCCCTTTTTGCCCATATATTACAAAGCCATGAGTTGTCAGCGAGGTGGTCCCAGTTTCCAAAGATAAAAAACCCTTGAGGGCGATCGACTCCGTTTGCCAAGCTGAATTGATAGAGGGGTCACAAGCTGGGGTTTGGCGACATCACCTTTTTGTCCATACATTACATAGCCTTAAGTTGTCAGCAAAGTGGCCCCAGTTCCAAATGATACAAAAACCCTTAAGGGTGAACGACTCCATTTGCCAAGCTGAATTGATAGAGGGGTCACAAGCTGGGGTTTGGCGACATCACCTTTTTGTCCATACATTACATAGCCATAAGTTGTCAGCAAGGTGGCCCCAGTTGAAAAGATACAAAAACCCTTGAGGACGATCGACTCCGTTTGCCAAGCTGAATTGATAGAGGGGTCACAAGCTGGGGTTTGGCGACATCACCTGTTTCCCCATATATTACATAGCCATGAGTTGTCAGCGAGATGGCCCCTGTTTCAAAAGATACAAAAGCCCTTGAGGGCGATCGACTCCGTTTGCCAAGCTGAATTGATGGAGGGGTCACAAGCAAAGGTTTGGCGACATCACGTTTTTGCCCATATATTACATAGCCAAGAGTTATCAGCGAGATGGCCCCAGTTTCAAAAGATACAAAAACCCTTGAGGGCGATCGATTCCGTTTGCCAAGCAGAATTGATGGAGGGGTCACAAGCAAAGGTTTGGCAACATCACATTTTTGCCCATATATTACATTGCCATGAGTTGTCAGCGAGATGGCCCCAGTTTTAAAAGATACAAAAGCCCTTGAGGGCGATCGACTCCGTTTGCCAGGCTGAATTGATAGAGGGGTCACAAGATGGAGTTTGGCAACATCACCTTTTTGCCCATATATTACATAGCCTTGAGTTTTCAGCGAGGTGGCCCCAGTTTCAAAAGATACAAAAACCCTTGAGGGCGATCGACTCCGTTTGCCAAGCTGAATGAATGGAGGGGTCTTAAGCAAGGGTTTGGCGACATCACCTTTTTGCCCATATATTACATAGGCATGAGTTATCAGCGAGGTGGCCCCACTTTCCAAAGATACAAAAACCCTTGAGGGCTATCGACTCCGTTTGCGAAGCTGAATTGACACAGGGGTCAAAAGCTGGGGTTTGGCGACATCACATTTTTGCCCATATATTACATTACCTTGAGTTGTCAGCGAGGTGGCCCCGCCCAGTCTCAAAAGATACAAAAGCCCTTAAGGGCGATCGACTCCGTTTGCCACGCTGAATTGATAGAGGGGTCACAAGCTGGGGTTTGGCAACATCACCTTTTTGCCCATATATTACAAAGCCATGAGTTGTCAGCGAGATGGCCCCAGTTTCAAAAGATACAAAAACCCTTGACGGCGATCGACTCCGTTTGAAAAGCTGAATTGATAGAGGGGTCACAAGCTGGGGTTTGGCGACATCACCTTTTTGCGCATATATTACGTAGGCATGAGTTGTCAGCGAGATGGCCCCAGTTTCAAAAGATACAAAAGCCCTTCAGGGCGATCGACTCCGTTTTCCAAGCTGAATTGATAGATGGGTCACAAGGTGGGGTTTAGCGACACCACTTTTTTGCCCATATATTACATAGCAATGAGTTGTCAGCTCGGTGGCCCCAGTTTCCAAAGATACAAAAACCCTTGAGGGCGATCGACTCCGATTGCCAAGCTGATTTGATAGAGGGGTGCCAAGCTGGGGTTTGGCGAAATCACCTTTTTGCCCATATATAACAGTTCCATGAGTTGTCAGCGAGGTGGCCTCAGTTTCAAAAGATACAAAAGCCCTTGAGGGCGATCGACTCCGTTTGCCAAGCTGAATTGATAGAGGGGTAACAAGCTGGGGTTTGGCGACATCACCGTTTTGCCCATCTATTACATTACCATGAGTTGTCAGCGAGAAGGCCCCAGTTTCAAAAGATACAAAAGCCCTTGAGGGCGATCGACTCCGTTTGCCAAGCTGAATTGATAGAGGGGTCACAAGCTCGGGTTTGGCGACATCAACTTTTTCTCCATATATTACATAGCCATGAGTTGTCAGCGAGATGGCCCCAGTTTCAAAAGGTACAAAAGCCATTGAGGGCGATCGATTCCGTTTGCCAAGCAGAATTGATGGAGGGGTCACAAGCAAAGGTTTGGCAACATCACATTTTTGCCCATATATTACATTGCCAGGAGTTGTCAGCGAGATGGCCCCAGTTTCAAAAGATACAAAAGCCCTTGAGGGCGATCGACTCCGTTTGCCAAGCTGAATTGATAGAGGGGTCACAAGATTAAGTTTGGCAACATCACCTTTTTGCCCATATATTACATAGCCTTGAGTTTTCAGCGAGGTGGCCCCAGTTTCAAAAGATACAAAAACCCTTGAGGGCGATCGTTTCCGTTTGCCAAGCTGAATGAATGGAGGGGTCTTAAGCAAGGGTTTGGCGACATCACCTTTTTGCCCATATATTACATAGGCATGAGTTATCAGCGAGGTGGCCCCACTTTCCAAAGATACAAAAACCCTTGAGGGCTATCGACTCCGTTTGCGAAGCTGAATTGATACAGGGGTCAAAAGCTGGGGTTTGGCGACATCACCTTTTTGCCCATATATTACATTACCTTGAGTTGTCAGCGAGGTGGCCCCAGTTTCTAATGATACAAAAACCCTAGGGGGCGGTCGACTCCGTTTGCCAAGCTGGATGGATGGAGGGGTCACAAGCTGGGGTTTGGCGACATCACCTTTTTGCGCATATATTACGTAGCCATGAGTTGTCAGCGAGATAGCCCCAGTTTCAAAAGATACAAAAGCCCTTGAGGAGAATCGACTCCGTTTTCCAAGCTGAATTGATAGATGGGTCACAAGGTGGGGTTTAGCGACATCACTTTTTTGCCCATATATTACATAGCAATGAGTTGTCAGCTCGGTGGCCCCAGTTTCCAAAGATACAAAAACCCTTGAGGGCGATCGACTCCGATTGCCAAGCTGATTTGATAGAGGGGTCACAAGCTGGGGTTTGGCGACATCACCTTTTTCCCCATATATTACATAGCCATGAGTTGTCAGCGAGGTGGCCCCAGTTTCAAAAGATACAAAAGTCCTTGAGGGTGATCGACCCCGTTTGCCAAGCTGAATTGATGGCGGGGTTACAATCAAGGGTTTGGCAACATCACCTTTTTGCCCATATATTCCATAGCCATGAGTTATCAGCGAGGTGGCCCCAGTTTCAAAAGATACAAAAATCCTTGAGGGCGATCGACCCCGTTTGCCAGGCTGAATTGATGGAGGGGTTACAATCAAGGGTTTGGCGACATCACCTTTTTGCCCATATATTACATAGCCTTGAGTTGTCAGCGAGGTGGCCCCAGTTTCAAATGATACATAAACCCTTGAGGGAGATCGACTCCGTTTGCCAAGCTGAATGGATGGAGGGGTCACAAGCTGGGGTTTGGTGACATCCCCTTTTTGCCCATATATTACATAGCCATGAGTTGTCAGCGAGGTGGTCCCAGTTTCCAAAGATAAAAAACCCTTGAGGGCGATCGACTCCGTTTGCCAAGCTGAATTGATAGAGGGGTCACAAGCTGGGGTTTGGCGACATCACCTTTTTGTCCATACATTACATAGCCATAAGTTGTCAGCAAGGTGTCCCCAGTTCCAAATGATACAAAAACCCTTAAGGGTGAACGACTCCATTTGCCAAGCCGAATTGATAGAGGGATCACAAGCTGGGGTTTGGCGACATCACCTGTTTCCCCATATATTACATAGCCATGAGTTGTCAGCGAGATGGCCCCTGTTTCAAAAGATACAAAAGCCCTTGAGGGCGATCGACTCCGTTTGCCAAGCTGAATTGATGGAGGGGTCACAAGCAAAGGTTTGGTGACATCCCCTTTTTGCCCATATATTACATAGCCATGAGTTGTCAGCGAGGTGGTCCCAGTTTCCAAAGATAAAAAACCCTTGAGGGCGATCGACTCCGTTTGCCAAGCTGAATTGATAGAGGGGTCACAAGCTGGGGTTTGGCGACATCACCTTTTTGTCCATACATTACATAGCCATAAGTTGTCAGCAAGGTGGCCCCAGTTTCCAAAGATACAAAAACCCTTGAGGACGATCGACTCCGTTTGCCAAGCTGAATTGATAGAGGGGTCACAAGCTGGGGTTTGGCGACATCACCTGTTTCCCCATATATTACATAGCCATGAGTTATCAGCGAGGTGGCCCCAGTTTCAAAAGATACAAAAACCCTTGAGGGCGATCGACTCCGTTTGCCAAGCTGAGTTGATAGCGGGGTCACAAGCTGGGGTTTGGCAACATCACCTTTTTGCCCATATATTACATAACCATGAGTTGTCAGCTAGGTGTCCCCAGTTTCCAAAGATACAAAAGCCCTTGACGGCGATCGACTCCGTTTGAAAAGCTGAATTGATAGAGGGGTCACAAGCTGGAGTTTGGCAACATCACCTTTTTGCCCATATATTACATAGCCTTGAGTTGTCAGCGAGGTGGCCCCAGTTTCTAATGATACAAAAACCCTAGGGGGCGGTCGACTCCGTTTGCCAAGCTGGATGGATGGAGGGGTCACAAGCTGGGGTTTGGCGACATCACCTTTTTGCGCATATATTACGTAGCCATGAGTTGTCAGCGAGATAGCCCCAGTTTCAAAAGATACAAAAGCCCTTGAGGAGAATCGACTCCGTTTTCCAAGCTGAATTGATAGATGGGTCACAAGGTGGGGTTTAGCGACATCACTTTTTTGCCCATATATTACATAGCAATGAGTTGTCAGCTCGGTGGCCCCAGTTTCCAAAGATACAAAAACCCTTGAGGGCGATCGACTCCGATTGCCAAGCTGATTTGATAGAGGGGTCACAAGCTGGGGTTTGGCGACATCACCTTTTTGCCCATATATTACATAGCCTTGAGTTGTCAGCGAGGTGGCCCCAGTTTCTAATGATACAAAAACCCTAGGGGGCGGTCGACTCCGTTTGCCAAGCTGGATGGATGGAGGGGTCACAAGCTGGGGTTTGGCGACATCACCTTTTTGCGCATATATTACGTAGCCATGAGTTGTCAGCGAGATAGCCCCAGTTTCAAAAGATACAAAAGCCCTTGAGGAGAATCGACTCCGTTTTCCAAGCTGAATTGATAGATGGGTCACAAGGTGGGGTTTAGCGACATCACTTTTTTGCCCATATATTACATAGCAATGAGTTGTCAGCTCGGTGGCCCCAGTTTCCAAAGATACAAAAACCCTTGAGGGCGATCGACTCCGATTGCCAAGCTGATTTGATAGAGGGGTCACAAGCTGGGGTTTGGCGACATCACCTTTTTCCCCATATATTACATAGCCATGAGTTGTCAGCGAGGTGGCCCCAGTTTCAAAAGATACAAAAGTCCTTGAGGGCGATCGACCCCGTTTGCCAAGCTGAATTGATGGCGGGGTTACAATCAAGGGTTTGGCAACATCACCTTTTTGCCCATATATTCCATAGCCATGAGTTATCAGCGAGGTGGCCCCAGTTTCAAAAGATACAAAAATCCTTGAGGGCGATCGACCCCGTTTGCCAGGCTGAATTGATGGAGGGGTTACAATCAAGGGTTTGGCGACATCACCTTTTTGCCCATATATTACATAGCCTTGAGTTGTCAGCGAGGTGGCCCCAGTTTCAAATGATACATAAACCCTTGAGGGAGATCGACTCCGTTTGCCAAGCTGAATGGATGGAGGGGTCACAAGCTGGGGTTTGGTGACATCCCCTTTTTGCCCATATATTACATAGCCATGAGTTGTCAGCGAGGTGGTCCCAGTTTCCAAAGATAAAAAACCCTTGAGGGCGATCGACTCCGTTTGCCAAGCTGAATTGATAGAGGGGTCACAAGCTGGGGTTTGGCGACATCACCTTTTTGTCCATACATTACATAGCCATAAGTTGTCAGCAAGGTGGCCCCAGTTCCAAATGATACAAAAACCCTTAAGGGTGAACGACTCCATTTGCCAAGCTGAATTGATAGAGGGATCACAAGCTGGGGTTTGGCGACATCACCTGTTTCCCCATATATTACATAGCCATGAGTTGTCAGCGAGATGGCCCCTGTTTCAAAAGATACAAAAGCCCTTGAGGGCGATCGACTCCGTTTGCCAAGCTGAATTGATGGAGGGGTCACAAGCAAAGGTTTGGTGACATCCCCTTTTTGCCCATATATTACATAGCCATGAGTTGTCAGCGAGGTGGTCCCAGTTTCCAAAGATAAAAAACCCTTGAGGGCGATCGACTCCGTTTGCCAAGCTGAATTGATAGAGGGGTCACAAGCTGGGGTTTGGCGACATCACCTTTTTGTCCATACATTACATAGCCATAAGTTGTCAGCAAGGTGGCCCCAGTTTCCAAAGATACAAAAACCCTTGAGGACGATCGACTCCGTTTGCCAAGCTGAATTGATAGAGGGGTCACAAGCTGGGGTTTGGCGACATCACCTGTTTCCCCATATATTACATAGCCATGAGTTATCAGCGAGGTGGCCCCAGTTTCAAAAGATACAAAAACCCTTGAGGGCGATCGACTCCGTTTGCCAAGCTGAGTTGATAGCGGGGTCACAAGCTGGGGTTTGGCAACATCACCTTTTTGCCCATATATTACATAACCATGAGTTGTCAGCTAGGTGTCCCCAGTTTCCAAAGATACAAAAGCCCTTGAATGCAATCGACTCCGTTTGCCAAGCTGAATTGATGAAGGGGTCACAAGCAAGGGTTTGGCGACATATCCTTTTAGCCCATATATTACATAGCCATGAGCTGTCAGCGAGATGGCCCCAGTTTCAAAAGATACAAAAGCCCTTGAGGGCGATCGACTCCGTTTGCCGTGCTGAATTGATAGAGGGGTCACAAGCGGGGGTTTGGCGACATCACCTTTTTGCCCATATATTAAATAGCCATGAGTTGTCAGCGAGATGGTCCCAGTTTCAAAAGATACAAAAGCCCTTGAGGGCGATCGACTCCGTTTGCCAAGCTGAATTGATAGAAAGGTCACTAGCTGGGGTTTGGCGACATCACATTTTTCTCCATATATTACATAGCCATGAGTTGTCAGCAAGATGGCCCCAGTTTCAAAAGATACAAAAGCCATTGAGGGCGATCGACTCGGCTTGCCAAGCTGAATTGATGGAGGGGTCACAAGCAAGGGTTTGGCGACATCACCTTTTTGCCCATATATTACATAGCCATGAGTTATCAGCGAGTTGGCCCCAGATTCAAAAGATACAAAAACCGTTGAGGGCGATCGACCCCGTTTGCCAAGCTGAATTGATGGAGAGGTCACAAGCAAGGGTTTGGCGACATCACCTTTTTGCCCATATATTACATAGGCATGAGTTATCAGCGAGAAGGCCCCACTTTCCAAAGATACAAAAACCCTTGACGGCGATCGACTCCGTTTGAAAAGCTGAATTGATAGAGGGGTCACAAGCTGGAGTTTGGCAACATCACCTTTTTGCCCATATATTACATAGCCTTGAGTTGTCAGCGAGGTGGCCCCCGTTTCAAATGATACAAAAACCCTATAGGGCGATCGACTCCGTTTGCCAAGCTGAATGGATGGAGGGGTCACAAGCTGGGGTTTGGCGACATCACCTTTTTGCGCATATATTACATAGCCATGAGTTGTCAGCGAGATGGCCCCAGTTTCAAAAGATACAAAAGCCCTTGAGGGCGATCGACTCCGTTTTCCAAGCTGAATTGATAGATGGGTCACAAGGTGGGGTTTAGCGACATCAGTTTTTTGCCCATATATTACATAGCAATGAGTTGTCAGCTCGGTGGCCCCAGTTTCCAAAGATACAATAACCCATGAGGGCGATCGACTCCGATTGCCAAGCTGATTTGATAGAGGGGTCACAAGCTGGGGTTTGGCGACATCACCTTTTTCCCCATATATTACATAGCCATGAGTTGTCAGCGAGGTGGCCCCAGTTTCAAAAGATACAAAAGTCCTTGAGGGCGATCGACCCCGTTTGCCAAGCTGAATTGATGGCGGGGTTACAATCAAAGGTTTGGCGACATCACCTTTTTGCCCATATATTACATAGCCATGAGTTATCAGCGAGGTGGCCCCAGTTTCAAAAGATACAAAAATCCTTGAGGGCGATCGACCCCGTTTGCCAAGCTGAATTGATGGAGGGGTTACAATCAAGGGTTTGGCGACATCACCTTTTTGCCCATATAATACATAGCCTTGAGTTGTCAGCGAGGTGGCCCCAGTTTCAAATGATACATAAACCCTTGAGGGAGATCGACTCCGTTTGCCAAGCTGAATGGATGGAGGGGTCACAAGCTGGGGTTTGGCGACATCACCTTTTTGTCCATACATTACATAGCCATAAGTTGTCAGCAAGGTGGCCCCAGTTCCAAATGATACAAAAACCCTTAAGGGCGATCGACTCCATTTGCCAAGCTGAATTGATAGAGGGGTCACAAGCTGGGGTTTGGCGACATCACCTGTTTCCCCATATATTACATAGCCATGAGTTATCAGCGAGGTGGCCCCAGTTTCAAAAGATACAAAAACCCTTGAGGGCGATCGACTCCGTTTGCCAAGCTGAGTTGATAGCGGGGTCACAAGCTGGGGTTTGGCAACATCACCTTTTTGCCCATATATTACATAACCATGAGTTGTCAGCTAGGTGTCCCCAGTTTCCAAAGATACAAAAGCCCTTGAATGCGATCGACTCCGTTTGCCAAGCTGAATTGATGAAGGGGTCACAAGCAAGGGTTTGGCGACATATCCTTTTAGCCCATATATTACATAGCCATGAGCTGTCAGCGAGATGGCCCCAGTTTCAAAAGATACAAAAGCCCTTGAGGGCGATCGACTCCGTTTGCCGTGCTGAATTGATAGAGGGGTCACAAGCGGGGGTTTGGCGACATCACCTTTTTGCCCATATATTAAATAGCCATGAGTTGTCAGCGAGATGGTCCCAGTTTCAAAAGATACAAAAGCCCTTGAGGGCGATCGACTCCGTTTGCCAAGCTGAATTGATAGAAAGGTCACTAGCTGGGGTTTGGCGACATCACATTTTTCTCCATATATTACATAGCCATGAGTTGTCAGCAAGATGGCCCCAGTTTCAAAAGATACAAAAGCCATTGAGGGCGATCGACTCGGCTTGCCAAGCTGAGTTGATGGAGGGGTCACAAGCAAGGGTTTGGCGACATCACCTTTTTGCCCATATATTACATAGCCATGAGTTATCAGCGAGGTGGCCCCAGATTCAAAAGATACAAAAACCGTTGAGGGCGATCGACCCCGTTTGCCAAGCTGAATTGATGGAGAGGTCACAAGCAAGGGTTTGGCGACATCACCTTTTTGCCCATATATTACATAGGCATGAGTTATCAGCGAGAAGGCCCCACTTTCCAAAGATACAAAAACCCTTGACGGCGATCGACTCCGTTTGAAAAGCTGAATTGATAGAGGGGTCACAAGCTGGAGTTTGGCAACATCACCTTTTTGCCCATATATTACATAGCCTTGAGTTGTCAGCGAGGTGGCCCCCGTTTCAAATGATACAAAAACCCTATAGGGCGATCGACTCCGTTTGCCAAGCTGAATGGATGGAGGGGTCACAAGCTGGGGTTTGGCGACATCACCTTTTTGCGCATATATTACATAGCCATGAGTTGTCAGCGAGATGGCCCCAGTTTCAAAAGATACAAAAGCCCTTGAGGAGAATCGACTCCGTTTTCCAAGCTAAATTGATAGATGGGTCACAAGGTGGGGTTTAGCGACATCAGTTTTTTGCCCATATATTACATAGCAATGAGTTGTCAGCTCGGTGGCCCCAGTTTCCAAAGATACAATAACCCATGAGGGCGATCGACTCCGATTGCCAAGCTGATTTGATAGAGGGGTCACAAGCTGGGGTTTGGCGACATCACCTTTTTCCCCATATATTACATAGCCATGAGTTGTCAGCGAGGTGGCCCCAGTTTCAAAAGATACAAAAGTCCTTGAGGGCGATCGACCCCGTTTGCCAAGCTGAATTGATGGCGGGGTTACAATCAAAGGTTTGGCGACATCACCTTTTTGCCCATATATTACATAGCCATGAGTTATCAGCGAGGTGGCCCCAGTTTCAAAAGATACAAAAATCCTTGAGGGCGATCGACCCCGTTTGCCAAGCTGAATTGATGGAGGGGTTACAATCAAGGGTTTGGCGACATCACCTTTTTGTCCATACATTACATAGCCATAAGTTGTCAGCAAGGTGGCCCCAGTTCCAAATGATACAAAAACCATTAAGGGCGATCGACTCCATTTGCCAAGCTGAATTGATAGAGGGGTCACAAGCTGGGGTTTGGCGACATCACCTGTTTCCCCATATATTACATAGCCATGAGTTATCAGCGAGGTGGCCCCAGTTTCAAAAGATACAAAAACCCTTGAGGGCGATCGACTCCGTTTGCCAAGCTGAGTTGATAGCGGGGTCACAAGCTGGGGTTTGGCAACATCACCTTTTTGCCCATATATTACATAACCATGAGTTGTCAGCTAGGTGTCCCCAGTTTCCAAAGATACAAAACCCTTGAATGCGATCGACTCTGTTTGCCAAGCTGAATTGATAAAGGGGGTCACAAGCAAGGGTTTGGCGACATATCCTTTTAGCCCATATTTTACATAGCCATGAGCTGTCAGCGAGATGGCCCCAGTTTCAAAAGATACAAAAGCCCTTGAGGGCGATCGACTCCGTTTGCCGGCTGAATTGATAGAGGGGTCACAAGCGGGGGTTTGGCGACATCACCTTTTTGCCCATATTTTAAAATAGCCATGATTGTCAGCGAGATGGTCCCAGTTTCAAAAGATACAAAAGCCCTTGAGGGCGATCGACTCCGTTTGCCAAGCTGAATTGATAGAAGGTCACTAGCTGGGGTTTGGCGACATCACTTTTTTCTCCATATATTACATAGCCATGAGTTTCAGCAAGATGGCCCCAGTTTAAAAAGATACAAAAGCCATTGAGGGCGATCGACTCGGCTTGCCAAGCTGAGTTGATGGGGGGGTCACAAGCAAGGGTTTGGCGACATCACCTTTTTGCCCATATATTACATAGCCATGAGTTATCAGCGAGGTGGCCCCAGATTCAAAAGATACAAAAACCGTTGAGGGCGATCGACCCCGTTTGCCAAGCTGAATTGATGGAGAGGTCACAAGCAAGGGTTTGGCGACATCCCCTTTTTTGCCCATATATTACATAGGCATGAGTTATCAGCGAGAAGGCCCCACTTTCCAAAGATACAAAAACCCTTGACGGCGATCGACTCCGTTTGAAAAGCTGAATTGATAGAGGGGTCACAAGCTGGAGTTTGGCAACATCACCTTTTTCCCCATATATTACATAGCCTTGAGTTGTCAGCGAGGTGGCCCCCGTTTCAAATGATAAAAAAACCCTATAGGGCGATCGACTCCGTTTGCCAAGCTGAATGGATGGAGGGGTCACAAGCTGGGGTTTGGCGACATCCCCTTTTTTGCGCATATATTACATAGCCATGAGTTGTCAGCGAGATGGCCCCAGTTTCAAAAGATACAAAAGCCCTTGAGGGCGATCGACTCCGTTTTCCAAGCTAAATTGATAGATGGGTCACAAGGTGGGGTTTAGCGACATCAGTTTTTTGCCCTATATTACATAGCAATGATTGTCAGCTCGGTGGCCCCAGTTTCCAAAGATACAATAACCCATGAGGGCGATCGCTCCGATTGCCAAGCTGATTTGATAGGGGTCACAAGCGGGGGTTTGGCGACATCCCCTTTTTTCCCCATATATTACATAGCCATGAGTTGTCAGCGAGGTGGCCCCAGTTTCAAAAGATACAAAAGTCCTTGAGGGCGATCGACCCCGTTTGCCAAGCTGAATTGAGGGCGGGGTTACAATCAAAGGTTTGGCGACATCACCTTTTTGCCCATATATTACATAGCCATGAGTTATCAGCGAGGTGGCCCCAGTTTCAAAAGATAAAAAAACCTTGAGGGCGATCGACCCCGTTTGCCAAGCTGAATTGATGGAGGGGTTACAATCAAGGGTTTGGCGACATCACCTTTTTGCCCATATAATACATAGCCTTGAGTTGTCAGCGAGGTGGCCCCAGTTTCAAATGATACAAAAACCCTTGAGGGAGATCGACTCCGTTTGCCAAGCTGAATGGATGGAGGGTCACAAGCTGGGGTTTGGCGACATCCCCTTTTTGTCCATACATTACATAGCCAAAATTGTCAGCAAGGGGGCCCCCATTCCAAATGATAAAAAAACCCTTAAGGGCGATCGACTCCATTTGCCAAGCTGAATTGATAGAGGGGTCACAAGCTGGGGGTTGGCGACATCACCTTTTTGTCCATACATTACATAGCCATAAGTTGTCAGCGAGATGGCCCCAGTTTCAAAAGATACAAAAACCCTTGAGGGCGATCGACTCCGTTACCCAAGCTGAATTGATAGAGGGGTCACTAGCTGGGGTTTGGCGACATCCCCTTTTTGCCCATATATTACATAGCCATGAGTTGTCAGCGAGGTGGCCCCAGTTTCCAAAAATAAAAAACCCTAGAGGGCGATCGACTCCGTTTGCCAAGCTGAATTGATGGAGGGGTCACAAGCAAAGGTTTGGCGACGTCACCTTTTTGCCCATATATTACATAGCCAAGAGTTATTAGCGAGGTGGCCCCAGTTTCAAAAGATACAAAAACCCTTGAGGGCGATCAACTTCGTTTGCCAAGCTGTTTTGATAGAGGGGTCACAAGCTGGGGTTTGGCAACATCCCCTTTTTTGCCCATATATTACATAACCATGAGTTGTCAGCTAGGTGGCCCCAGTTTCCAAAGATACAAAAGCCCTTGAGGGCGATCGACTCCGTTTGCCAAGCTGAATTGATGAAGGGGTCACAAGCTGGGGTTTGGCGACATCACCTTTTTCCCCATATATTACATAGCCATGAGTTGTCAGCGAGGTGGCCCCAGTTTCAAAAGATACAAAAGTCCTTGAGGGCGATCGACCCCGTTTGCCAAGCTGAATTGATGGCGGGGTTACAATCAAAGGTTTGGCGACATCACCTTTTTGCCCATATATTACATAGCCATGAGTTATCAGCGAGGTGGCCCCAGTTTCAAAAGATACAAAAATCCTTGAGGGCGATCGACCCCGTTTGCCAAGCTGAATTGATGGAGGGGTTACAATCAAGGGTTTGGCGACATCCCCTTTTTGCCCATATATTACATAGCCATGAGTTGTCAGCGAGGTGGTCCCAGTTTCCAAAGATAAAAAACCCTTGAGGGCGATCGACTCCGTTTGCCAAGCTGAATTGATAGGGGGGTCACAAGCTGGGGTTTGGCGACATCACCTTTTTGTCCTACATTACATAGCCATAAGTTGTCAGCAAGGTGGCCCCATTTCCCAAATGATACAAAAACCCTTAAGGGCGATCGACTCCATTTGCCAAGCTGAATTGATAGAGGGGTCACAAGCTGGGGTTTGGCGACATCACCTTTTTGTCCATACATTACATAGCCATAAGTTGTCAGCGAGATGGCCCCAGTTTCAAAAGATACAAAAACCCATGAGGGCGATCGACTCCGATTCCCAAGCTGATTTGATAGAGGGGTCACAAGCTGGGGTTTGGCGACATCCCCTTTTTTCCCCCATATATTACATAGCCATGAGTTGTCAGCGAGGTGGCCCCAGTTTAAAAAGATAAAAAAGTCCTTGAGGGCGATCGACCCCGTTTGCCAAGCTGAATTGATGGCGGGGTTACAATCAAAGGTTTGGCGACATCCCCTTTTTTGCCCATATATTACATAACCATGAGTTATCAGCGAGGTGGCCCCAGTTTAAAAAGATACAAAAATCCTTGAGGGCGATCGACCCCGTTTGCCAAGCTGAATTGATGGGGGGGTTTACAATAAAGGGTTTGGCGACATCACCTTTTTGCCCATAAAAACATAGCCTTGAGTTGTCAGCGAGGTGGCCCCAGTTTCAAATGATACAAAAACCCTTGAGGGAGATCGACTCCGTTTGCCAAGCTGAATGGATGGAGGGGTCACAAGCTGGGGTTTGGCGACATCACCTTTTTGTCCATACATTACATAGCCATAAGTTGTCAGCAAGGTGGCCCCAGTTCCAAATGATACAAAAACCCTTAAGGGCGATCGACTCCATTTGCCAAGCTGAATTGATAGAGGGGTCACAAGCTGGGGTTTGGCGACATCACCTGTTTCCCCATATATTACATAGCCATGATTTATCAGCGAGGTGGCCCCAGTTTCAAAAGATAAAAAAACCCCTTGAGGGCGATCGACTCCGTTTGCCAAGCTGAGTTGATAGCGGGGTCACAAGCGGGGGTTTTGGCAACATCACCTTTTTGCCCATATTTTACATAACCATGAGTTGTCAGCTAGGTGTCCCCAGTTTCCAAAGATACAAAAGCCCTTGAATGCGATCGACTCCGTTTGCCAAGCTGAATTGATGAAGGGGTCACAAGCAAGGGTTTGGCGACATATCCTTTTAGCCCATATATTACATAGCCATGAGCTGTCAGCGAGATGGCCCCAGTTTCAAAAGATAAAAAAGCCCTTGAGGGCGATCGACTCCGTTTGCCGTGCTGAATTGATAGAGGGGTCACAAGGGGGGGTTTTGGCGACATCACATTTTTGCCCATATATTAAATAGCCATGAGTTGTCAGCGAGATGGTCCCAGTTTCAAAAGATACAAAAGCCCTTGAGGGCGATCGACTCCGTTTGCCAAGCTGAATTGATAGAAAGGTCACTAGCTGGGGTTTGGCGACATCACATTTTTCTCCATATATTACATAGCCATGAGTTGTCAGCAAGATGGCCCCAGTTTCAAAAGATACAAAAGCCATTAAAGGCGATCGACTCGGCTTGCCAAGCTGAGTTGGGAGGGGTCACAAGCAAGGGTTTGGCGACATCACCTTTTTGCCCATATTTACATAGCCATGAGTTATCAGCGAGGTGGCCCCAGATTCAAAAGATACAAAAACCGTTGAGGGCGATCGACCCCGTTTGCCAAGCTGAATTGATGGAGAGGTCACAAGCAAGGGTTTGGCGACATCACCTTTTTGCCCATATATTACATAGGCATGAGTTATCAGCGAGAAGGCCCCACTTTCCAAAGATACAAAAACCCTTGACGGCGATCGACTCCGTTTGAAAAGCTGAATTGATAGAGGGGTCACAAGCTGGAGTTTGGCAACATCACCTTTTTGCCCATATATTACATAGCCTTGAGTTGTCAGCGAGGTGGCCCCCGTTTCAAATGATACAAAAACCCTATAGGGCGATCGACTCCGTTTGCCAAGCTGAATGGATGGAGGGGTCACGAGCTGGGGTTTGGCGACATCACCTTTTTGCGCATATATTACATAGCCATGAGTTGTCAGCGAGATGGCCCCAGTTTCAAAAGATACAAAAGCCCTTGAGGGCGATCGACTCCGTTTTCCAAGCTAAATTGATAGAACGGTCACAAGGTGGGGTTTAGCGACATCAGTTTTTTGCCCATATATTACATAGCAATGAGTTGTCAGCTCGGTGGCCCCAGTTTCCAAAGATACAAAACCCATGAGGGCGATCGACTCCGATTGCCAAGCTGATTTGATAGAGGGGTCACAAGCTGGGGTTTGGCGACATCACCTTTTTCCCCATATATTACATAGCCATGAGTTGTCAGCGAGGTGGCCCCAGTTTCAAAAGATACAAAAGTCCTTGAGGGCCATCGACCCCGTTTGCCAAGCTGAATTGATGGCGGGGTTACAATCAAAGGTTTGGCGACATCACCTTTTTGCCCATATATTACATAGCCATGAGTTATCAGCGAGGTGGCCCCAGTTTCAAAAGATACAAAAATCCTTGAGGGCGATCGACCCCGTTTGCCAAGCTGAATTGATGGAGGGGTTACAATCAAGGGTTTGGCGACATCACCTTTTTGCCCATATAATACATAGCCTTGAGTTGTCAGCGAGGGGGCCCCCAGTTTCAAATGATACATAAACCCTTGGGGGAGATCGACTCCGTTTGCCAAGCTGAATGGATGGAGGGGTCACAAGCTGGGGTTTGGCGACATCCCCTTTTTTGTCCATACATTACATAGCCATAAGTTGTCAGCAAGGTGGCCCCAGTTCCAAATGATACAAAAACCCTTAAGGGCGATCGACTCCATTTGCCAAGCTGAATTGATAGAGGGGTCACAAGCTGGGGTTTGGCGACATCACCTTTTTGTCCATACATTACATAGCCATAAGTTGTCAGCGAGATGGACCCAGTTTCAAAAGATACAAAAACCCTTGAGGGCGATCGACTCCGTTACCCAAGCTGAATTGATAGAGGGGTCACTAGCTGGGGTTTGGCGACATCCCCTTTTTGCCCATATATTACATAGCCATGAGTTGTCAGCGAGGTGGCCCCAGTTTCCAAAAATAAAAAACCCTAGAGGGCGATCGACTCCGTTTGCCAAGCTGAATTGATGGAGGGGTCACAAGCAAAGGTTTGGCGACGTCACCTTTTTGCCCATATATTACATAGCCAAGAGTTATTAGCGAGGTGGCCCCAGTTTCAAAAGATACAAAAACCCTTGAGGGCGATCAACTTCGTTTGCCAAGCTGATTTGATAGAGGGGTCACAAGCTGGGGTTTGGCAACATCACCTTTTTGCCCATATATTACATAACCATGAGTTGTCAGCTAGGTGGCCCCAGTTTCCAAAGATACAAAAGCCCTTGAGGGCGATCGACTCCGTTTGCCAAGCTGAATTGATGAAGGGGTCACAAGCTGGGGTTTGGCGACATCACCTTTTTCCCCATATATTACATAGCCATGAGTTGTCAGCGAGGTGGCCCCAGTTTCAAAAGATACAAAAGTCCTTGAGGGCGATCGACCCCGTTTGCCAAGCTGAATTGATGGCGGGGTTACAATCAAAGGTTTGGCGACATCACCTTTTTGCCCATATATTACATAGCCATGAGTTATCAGCGAGGTGGCCCCAGTTTCAAAAGATACAAAAATCCTTGAGGGCGATCGACCCCGTTTGCCAAGCTGAATTGATGGGGGGGTTACAATAAAGGGGTTTTGGCGACATCCCCTTTTTGCCCATATATTACATAGCCATGAGTTGTCAGCGAGGTGGTCCCAGTTTCCAAAGATAAAAAACCCTTGAGGGCGATCGACTCCGTTTGCCAAGCTGAATTGATAGAGGGGTCACAAGCTGGGGTTTGGCGACATCACCTTTTTGTCCATACATTACATAGCCATAAGTTGTCAGCAAGGTGGCCCCAGTTCCAAATGATACAAAAACCCTTAAGGGCGATCGACTCCATTTGCCAAGCTGAATTGATAGAGGGGTCACAAGCTGGGGTTTGGCGACATCACCTTTTTGTCCATACATTACATAGCCATAAGTTGTCAGCGAGATGGCCCCAGTTTCAAAAGATACAAAAACCCATGAGGGCGATCGACTCCGATTGCCAAGCTGATTTGATAGAGGGGTCACAAGCTGGGGTTTGGCGACATCACCTTTTTCCCCATATATTACATAGCCATGAGTTGTCAGCGAGGTGGCCCCAGTTTCAAAAGATACAAAAGTCCTTGAGGGCGATCGACCCCGTTTGCCAAGCTGAATTGATGGCGGGGTTACAATCAAAGGTTTGGCGACATCACCTTTTTGCCCATATATTACATAGCCATGAGTTATCAGCGAGGTGGCCCCAGTTTCAAAAGATACAAAAATCCTTGAGGGCGATCGACCCCGTTTGCCAAGCTGAATTGATGGAGGGGTTACAATCAAGGGTTTGGCGACATCACCTTTTTGCCCATATAATACATAGCCTTGAGTTGTCAGCGAGGTGGCCCCAGTTTCAAATGATACATAAACCCTTGAGGGAGATCGACTCCGTTTGCCAAGCTGAATGGATGGAGGGGTCACAAGCTGGGGTTTGGCGACATCACCTGTTTCCCCATATATTACATAGCCATGAGTTATCAGCGAGGTGGCCCCAGTTTCAAAAGATACAAAAACCCTTGAGGGCGATCGACTCCGTTTGCCAAGCTGAGTTGATAGCGGGGTCACAAGCTGGGGTTTGGCAACATCCCCTTTTTTGCCCATATATTACATAACCATGAGTTGTCAGCTAGGTGTCCCCAGTTTCCAAAGATACAAAAGCCCTTGAATGCGATCGACTCCGTTTGCCAAGCTGAATTGATGAAGGGGTCACAAGCAAGGGTTTGGCGACATATCCTTTTAGCCCTTATATTACATAGCCATGAGCTGTCAGCGAGATGGCCCCAGTTTCAAAAGATACAAAAGCCCTTGAGGGCGATCGACTCCGTTTGCCGTGCTGAATTGATAGAGGGGTCACAAGCGGGGGTTTGGCGACATCACCTTTTTGCCCATATATTAAATAGCCATGAGTTGTCAGCGAGATGGTCCCAGTTTAAAAAGATACAAAAGCCCTTGAGGGCGATCGACTCCGTTTCCCAAAGCTGAATTGATAGAAAGGTCACTAGCTGGGGTTGGCGACATCACATTTTTCTCCATATATACATAGCCATGAGTTGTCAGCAAGATGGCCCCAGTTTCAAAAGATACAAAAGCCATTGAGGGCGATCGACTCGGCTTGCCAAGCTGAGTTGATGGAGGGGTCACAAGCAAGGGTTTGGCGACATCACCTTTTTGCCCATATATTACATAGCCATGAGTTATCAGCGAGGTGGCCCCAGATTCAAAAGATACAAAAACCGTTGAGGGCGATCGACCCCGTTTGCCAAGCTGAATTGATGGAGAGGTCACAAGAAAGGGGTTTGGCGACATCACCTTTTTGCCCATATATTACATAGGCATGAGTTATCAGCGAGAAGGCCCCACTTTCCAAAGATACAAAAACCCTTGACGGCGATCGACTCCGTTTGAAAAGCTGAATTGATAGAGGGGTCACAAGCTGGAGTTTGGCAACATCACCTTTTTGCCCATATATTACATAGCCTTGAGTTGTCAGCGAGGTGGCCCCCGTTTCAAATGATACAAAAACCCTATAGGGCGATCGACTCCGTTTGCCAAGCTGAATGGATGGAGGGGTCACAAGCTGGGGTTTGGCGACATCACCTTTTTGCGCATATATTACATAGCCATGAGTTGTCAGCGAGATGGCCCCAGTTTCAAAAGATACAAAAGCCCTTGAGGGCGATCGACTCCGTTTTCCAAGCTAAATTGATAGATGGGTCACAAGGTGGGGTTTAGCGACATCAGTTTTTTGCCCATATATTACATAGCAATGAGTTGTCAGCTCGGTGGCCCCAGTTTCCAAAGATACAATAACCCATGAGGGCGATCGACTCCGATTGCCAAGCTGATTTGATAGAGGGGTCACAAGCTGGGGTTTGGCGACATCACCTTTTTCCCCATATATTACATAGCCATGAGTTGTCAGCGAGGTGGCCCCAGTTTCAAAAGATACAAAAGTCCTTGAGGGCGATCGACCCCGTTTGCCAAGCTGAATTGATGGCGGGGTTACAATCAAAGGTTTGGCGACATCACCTTTTTGCCCATATATTACATAGCCATGAGTTATCAGCGAGGTGGCCCCAGTTTCAAAAGATACAAAAATCCTTGAGGGCGATCGACCCCGTTTGCCAAGCTGAATTGATGGAGGGGTTACAATCAAGGGTTTGGCGACATCACCTTTTTGCCCATATAATACATAGCCTTGAGTTGTCAGCGAGGTGGCCCCAGTTTCAAATGATACATAAACCCTTGAGGGAGATCGACTCCGTTTGCCAAGCTGAATGGATGGAGGGGTCACAAGCTGGGGTTTGGCGACATCACCTTTTTGTCCATACATTACATAGCCATAAGTTGTCAGCAAGGTGGCCCCAGTTCCAAATGATACAAAAACCCTTAAGGGCGATCGACTCCATTTGCCAAGCTGAATTGATAGAGGGGTCACAAGCTGGGGTTTGGCGACATCACCTTTTTGTCCATACATTACATAGCCATAAGTTGTCAGCGAGATGGCCCCAGTTTCAAAAGATACAAAAACCCTTGAGGGCGATCGACTCCGTTACCCAAGCTGAATTGATAGAGGGGTCACTAGCTGGGGTTTGGCGACATCCCCTTTTTGCCCATATATTACATAGCCATGAGTTGTCAGCGAGGTGGCCCCAGTTTCCAAAAATAAAAAACCCTAGAGGGCGATCGACTCCGTTTGCCAAGCTGAATTGATGGAGGGGTCACAAGCAAAGGTTTGGCGACGTCACCTTTTTGCCCATATATTACATACCCAAAGAGTTATTAGCGAGGGGGCCCCCAGTTTCAAAAGATAAAAAAACCCTTGAGGGCGATCAACTTCGTTTGCCAAGCTGATTTGATAGAGGGGTCACAAGCTGGGGTTTGGCAACATCACATTTTTGCCCATATATTACATAACCATGAGTTGTCAGCTAGGTGGCCCCAGTTTCCAAAGATACAAAAGCCCTTGAGGGCGATCGACTCCGTTTGCCAAGCTGAATTGATGAAGGGGTCACAAGCTGGGGTTTGGCGACATCACCTTTTTCCCCATATATTACATAGCCATGAGTTGTCAGCGAGTCGGCCCCAGTTTCAAAAGATACAAACGTCCTTGAGGGCGATCGACCCCGTTTGCCAAGCTGAATTGATGGCGGGGTTACAATCAAAGGTTTGGCGACATCACCTTTTTGCCCATATATTACATAGCCATGAGTTATCAGCGAGGTGGCCCCAGTTTCAAAAGATACAAAAATCCTTGAGGGCGATCGACCCCGTTTGCCAAGCTGAATTGATGGAGGGGTTACAATCAAGGGTTTGGCGACATCCCCTTTTTGCCCATATATTACATAGCCATGAGTTGTCAGCGAGGTGGTCCCAGTTTCCAAAGATAAAAAACCCTTGAGGGCGATCGACTCCGTTTGCCAAGCTGAATTGATAGAGGGGTCACAAGCTGGGGTTTGGCGACATCACCTTTTTGTCCATACATTACATAGCCATAAGTTGTCAGCAAGGTGGCCCCAGTTCCAAATGATACAAAAACCCTTAAGGGCGATCGACTCCATTTGCCAAGCTAAATTTGATAGAGGGGTCACAAGCTGGGGTTTGGCGACATCACCTTTTTGTCCATACATTACATAGCCATAAGTTGTCAGCGAGATGGCCCCCGTTTCAAAAGATACAAAAACCCTTGAGGGCGATCGACTCCGTTACCCAAGCTGAATTGATAGAGGGGTCACTAGCTGGGGTTTGGCGACATCCCCTTTTTGCCCATATATTACATAGCCATGAGTTGTCAGCGAGGTGGCCCCAGTTTCCAAAAATAAAAAACCCTAGAGGGCGATCGACTCCGTTTGCCAAGCTGAATTGATGGAGGGGTCACAAGCAAAGGTTTGGCGACGTCACCTTTTTGCCCATATATTACATAGCCAAGAGTTATTAGCGAGGTGGCCCCAGTTTCAAAACATACAAAAACCCTTGAGGGCGATCAACTTCGTTTGCCAAGCTGATTTGATAGAGGGGTCACAAGCTGGGGTTTGGCAACATCACCTTTTTGCCCATATATTACATAACCATGAGTTGTCAGCTAGGTGGCCCCAGTTTCCAAAGATACAAAAGCCCTTGAGGGCGATCGACTCCGTTTGCTAAGCTGAATTGATGAAGGGGTCACAAGCAAGGGTTTGGCGACATATCCTTTTTGCCCATATATTACATAGCCATGAGCTGTCAGCGAGATGGCCCCAGTTTCAAAAGATACAAAAGCCCTTGAGGGCGATCGACTCCGTTTGCCATGCTGAATTGATAGAGGGGTCACAAGCGGGGGTTTGGCGACATCACCTTTTTGCCCATATATTAAATAGCCATGAGTTGTCAGCGAGATGGTCCCAGTTTCAAAAGATACAAAAGCCCTTGAGGGCGATCGACTCCGTTTTCCAAGCTGAATTGATAGATGGGTCACAAGGTGGGGTTTAGCGACACCACTTTTTTGCCCATATATTACATAGCCATGAGTTGTCAGCGAGGTGGCCCCAGTTTCCAAAAATAAAAAACCCTTGAGGGCGATCGACTCCGTTTGCCAAGCTGAATTGATAGAGGGGTCGCAAGCTGGGGTTTGGTGACATCACCTTTTTGTCCATATATTACATAGCCATGAGTTGTCAGCGAGGTGGCCCCAGTTTCCAAAAATAAAAAACCCTAGAGGGCGATCGACTCCGTTTGCCAAGCTGAATTGATAGAGGGGTCACAAGCTGGGGTTTCGCGACATCACCTTTTTCCCCATATATTACATAGCCTTGATTTGTCAGCGAGGTGGCCCCAGTTTCAAAACAAACCAAAACCCTTGAGGGCAATCTACTCCGTTTGCCAAGCTAAATCGATAGAGGGGCCACAAGCTGGGTTTCGGTGACATCACTTTTTTGCTAATGTTTCATATCTATGAGTAAAAGGACAACCGTGGTAAAATTGTTCCATGAATTTCCTTGACCAAAATTCCGTGGGTATTATTTTCGTGGGCAATTATTATTTTTCCAATAAATTGCATGGATAATCGTATGGAGTTCCATGATTGGCCCACGGAACTCCATGAAATGTTTTGGAAAAATAATATTTTGCCCACAAAATTCCATAAAATTTTATGGAAAAATAATAATCTCCCACGGAATTTTGGTCATGGAAATTGATGGATTACTTTTACCAGGGAATCAACTCCATTTGCCAAGGTGAATAAATCGAGGGGTCACAACCCAAGAGGCAAATGCAAATGGCGGAGGGTTTCTTTATGCTTTTCACGTACTCACTTTTATTGCACATTTTCAGTGACAGTGACCGCGGTAAGTATTGTTAAATCCACCTCTATTTGAATGGTATTGTGGAGAACATTATATCTTTCAATAACGACCGTTACTGTCGCGAGAATCGGAACCTAACCTATTAGAGATAGCGATATAGCGGCAACAGCGCAGAAGTAGATGACCATCCACCATTTGTAATTTCCTCTTGGGGGCTCAAATGATCCGCTTCTTCTTCTTCATTTTGAATGACAAGGCGCAACTCTCTTAGTTTATGTATAAAATAACTCTACTGAAGATGACGCGGGAAACGAGTCGAGCATACCTGTCAAACATAGGTATTATTGACGAATTAAAGATTGTCGTGAGCAGGTATGGGTGTAAGTGTGGGACTGATCTGCAACGGCGCGGAATTCCTACCTCACCCACTCTGGCCTCTCACCAGCAAGGTGTGAGGATTAATGAGTACGGAGAGTGGCCGAACCAGAACTTTGAAGGCAAAAATTAGCTCGTGAAAATCTCGCGTTAATCTTTAATTCGTCGATAGTATACGTTGGCAACAACCCAACCAAAGAGTAAACAAGAGTCCCAACAAAACGGTAGGAGAGCGTGGCATAGTCGAATTACTATCGAATGTCACTATCGATTGTACGGCCTCTGATTGGCTGGCGAAAGCCTGGGCCCTGTGAGATCGCTCTTAGGGAAATTTAACATAGGGTTTTCGACTTTGCCTCATTTAAAGTTAAATTCCAAGAAAGGCATAGCTCCTTACCTTCGGGAAATTCAAATTATATTTTTTTGAGGATACAACGAAGATATTAATGGGTCATACCTATCACTTCATCGAAAAATTAACAGAACAATATGAATTTGAAAGTTAAATTACGGGCAATTTTTTGCCGTGTTTTCCACTCTTAGCACAGGTCAGGCCGATTGTGTGGTGTAGCAGTTGTTTATTCCATTTTTCTTGTTTTAATTTAGTGCAGATAGTTTGAAATGCATGTAAAATTCATTCTTAGAAGGAAATGCGCCAATTTCATGAAGAAAACAGAAAATTTAACCACTAATACACAAGAAAATACGAAGTTTAGCGGCTTACTATTGGACGTGACGGCGGAAAAAATTGCCCGTAATTTTACTTTCAAATTCATATTGTTCTGTAAATTTTTCGATGAAGTGATATGTTTGACCCACCAGTATCTTCGTTATATCCTCAAAAAAATATAATTTGAATTTCCCGAAGGTAAGGAGCAATAATTTTCTTGGAATTTGACTTTAAATGAGGCAAAATCGAAAACCCCATGTTAAATCTCCATAAGAGCGATCTCACAGGGCCCAGGCTTTCGCCAGCCAATCAGAGGCCGAATTTTCGATATCACCAACCTAACCTCACCTGCCACGCTTCCCTACCGTTTTGTTGGGACTCTTGTTTACTCTTTGAACCCAACTACCTTGGGTTCAAAGAAAGTAGAGTCCTTATATGTAGAGAGTTAAGACAAGTGAAACCATGGACGCCGCCATTAAATGCGATTTTGCACATTTGTTTACATTCTGAGGGCCGTTGTTGTGTTTTCGTCCACTGCAAAGATTACAGTGCCGCTGAGTTTCAAACGATGTTAGAGCTCGTTTCAGAAGTGTAGGCGGACCAAAACCATAATCTTTGGCGAATTTTCAACTTTTATTCCTTCAAATCAATACCGAATTTACCCCTGACTTTATTATTTTGTGTTTAAAGTTTCCCTCGTTGAAAAGTGAACACTCAATTTCATTTTTATTCATTTTCATCGAGTAATATCAGAAATAATGTTGACAAATTCCAAAGATTATCGTTCTAGGTCCGCCTACACTTCTGAAACGAGCTCTATCTTTTACTGCTTTTGTGGATCGACATCTATTTACGCTTTGAAAGATTCTTTTGGGATTTGTAGACATTCTTGATGCTTATCATGCTTAAAATTAACAGATTTGTCGACAACTATATAACTCTTTATCCGTAAAATACCGTTGGTAAACAACCATAGATTACTAAGCCTAAGAGATATGACACTTCCTATCTCCGCCGTGTTAAAAAACCGTTGGCCGGGCACCGTAAAAAACGCCTGCAGAATGGTCGTGATACAACGTGCAGTACGCTGGTGACCGTAAACATTGTTGTTATTCATGTTGTTGGAAATGAGGTTAGATTCTCTGTCGCATACAAATGTTTGTCATTTAATGGCCGATGGGGTGATTTAAGTGACTTAGAATTTCAGATTCACGTTCAAAATAAACTCAGAGCTCATTAAACTTCCCAAACACTTTATTAATCATATTAATTTAGTTAGTGGCGTTGCTGTTAAACCTCATTTCAAACAACAACAGTAGCAACAATGACGGTCACCAGCGTACGCCACATTGCATACTTCGTAGGAGTCAAACAACACTTTAGAATCGTTATGCCATATCTCTTAGGCTTAGTAATCTCTGTTAACAATTGCGATTGTAAACAAAAGTGCAAAATCGCATCCAATGGCAGCATCCGTAGAGCCTAAAACTCATCGACTAATGAGAAGTTGACTACCCTCTTGTCTTAACTCTCTACATACATATATAGGGACTCTAAAAGAAGGGTAAACTTGAAAAGAGAGTTTTGACTTACCTTTGAGTAAATTCCGGCACTAGAGAGCTCACTTTCTATCACCATAACAATGATGCCGAACATTCCCATGACTAGAGCGTAATCACTAATTCGCTTCCTCTTTTCAAATAAAGCCTTTCTCTTTCCAAGCCTATAACCGACACTAGGTTTATGTTTGATACTATGTAAGTTCCCGGTGGAGCCAACGCTGTTGCCTTTGCAAGTGAGGCCAGCCGCGTGGGCCCTCTCCTCCGTATAGTGTGAGTGTGGGTATCCGTCCGTGTGAATCCCGACCAAGGCCATTCCGGCATCCTCGTTCCCACCGCCACTGTCTCCTCGGCCCGGCCGCTCCTTCATCGCCCCCGGAATCGAATGCGTGGACACTGTCGACACCGGCTTCCGGAGCTAAAACAAAAACATAACAAAACACATCCAGTCAACTACATTTTTTTTTTTTTTTTTTTTTTTTTTTTTTTTTTTTTTTTTTCTTGGTCTTTATTCTCACTGAAAAAAATAAAAATAAATAGTTAAAAAAGTACAGAACAAAATGATTTGCTAAATTAACCTATAATTTTGTTAAATTAACAACTCAAATGCTAAGAGACTAATAAATTATAAAATAATACCAAAGGTGCTTACATATGAGATTGGATCAAATGATCATTTCGGGCATTCACCCATCTTCAGTGATAATATTGAATAAATGTGGAAATATATCGACGCATTATGATCATTTGATCCAATCTCATATGTAAGCACCTTTGGTATTATTTTATAATTTATTAGACTGAAAATTTCTGGTGCAAAATGCGAAAAACCTTTACAAATCAAATGCTAAATCAGTAATATTTTGAAATTTTAATTTTTAGGTTAGTTATGGATGAACATTTTTTCCATTAAATGGGCCAAAAAAGGACTTTAAATATTTCAGAAATGAATCTTTAGATCTGAATAAAAATATCAAAGATGGGTTGGGGGTCTCCCCCGGGGTATTGAAGGGAGTCTGTGGGTCTCCCCCAGGATATTAAAGGGGAGAGTCTAGGGTCTAGGTGTCTCCCCCAGGATATTAAAGGAGGGTCTGGGGTTCTCTCCCAGATTAAATTTGATGTGAGAAAGTGTTCGTACACTGAAAAAAAATAAATAGTTAAAAAAGTACAGAACAAAATGATTTGCTAAATTAACCTGCAATTTTGTTAAATTAACAACTCAAATGCTAAATCAGAAATTCATTTTGATAGCTTAACAACTAACTTTGCCCAACCAGCAAATCAAATAGTAAAAATAACTATTTTATGCTGGAATAGCAAATTAGTAAGTTAAATCAGCAATTTATTCTGATATGAACAAGCTGAATTGTTAGATCAACTAATTGGGTTAAGTTCTGTATTTATTTTACTATTTAAAATTGCCAAATAGACAATGCCTATTTTGTTAAAAGAGCACCATTATGTGGTTGATTTAACAACTTTTTTTGTAAACTCAACAAGTAAATTGTTAACTTAACAGAAAACCCTGGTTGATTTAGCAATTTTCAATTTTTGTTAAATCAGCAAATTTTGAATTGCTGTTTTTACTATTGATTTTTTTCAGTGCTCCTGTATATCAGAGAATCTACAGCCAGATATCTAGACACATTGAAAGAAACAGGACAGGGTATGGGGCTATAGCACACTTTTGCTATGAGCGATTTAATAGTTGATTCTGGTGTAGAAAACCTCGACAAATAACGATGATAGCACTATAAACTTCCGAGATCCACTCCTAATTTCAATAAACGCTTTTATTTGCACGAGCCTAATGGTGGATTAGGACAGAAATAATGGAAGATTTCCATCTAACAACACTGTAACTCTATCAAGAAGTGACCAATAAGAAACGACTTTCATGTGACACCGGTGTCACTAGGTGTCACAGTACCATTCATCGGATGTGGATCACTACTCTGGTGACTAGTTATTCTGTGGAATCATCCTTGTCAGCATAGAGAGAGTGACGAAATTAAGATAGAAATCTCCCATTATTACTGCCCTCAGCCACCATTACGCTCACGCTAATAACATCGTTGATTGAGTTTAGGAGTGAATTTCGGAAGTTTTCAGTGCTGCCATCGTTAATTTTTGAGGTTCTTACGCCAGAATCGACAGTTTAATCGCTTACAGCAAAAGTGTGCAACAGCCGCCCCATCAATGACTTATACATGTCCTTCCGAGATGACTAGATTCGAGATCGTCAAATCTTGTCACCATTGACCGGGTTTCGAATCCGGGACCTCTGGGTTGGTGGTCAGTTGCGCTGACCACCAGATCACGGAGACCGACTTCTTTTCTAACAATAAGTAATTTCAGTAAATTACTGAAAAAAAGAAAGTTAATTGAATTAGAGAGCGTTTCAGAGGTGTCGCACCTAGACCGATAGTCTTTGGAATTTTTCAGCATTATATCTCATAAGTTACAAAATGAAAGTTTATGAGCAACGAATCTAAGTGAATCTGAAGACCTATTTTTTTGATCAGCTAGCTATATGCTTTGTAAATTTAGCAATGAGTTGGGCTAAATTAGTATTTTATGCATTATTTTTACAATTTCACATTTATTCCCGGTTTTTATGAATCATATTGTAACTATGGATAAAAGTGATTTTGTGTGCGTAAAAATCCCTTTAAAAATGAGTTTTTACAAACGTGGTTGTAGCAGGAATAATGGAGTTGTCATGTTGCCGTGAAAAAAAAACAAAAAACGTGACCTTGATTTGATAAACTACTTAGTTTAACAGGTTTAACGACAAGACGTGAGTTAAAAAAAAAAAAAAAAAAAAAAAAAAAAAAATAAGTGTTCAGTTATTAATACCGTGAAATCTTCAGAAAACATGAAAAGCAGACACAAATAATGTTTAGCCCTTGCAACTACATGCATGCATGAGCCATATAATTAATGAGTGTAACGATGCTCTATGACTTTCAAAAGAAAATACCATGGTACAAATTTTCATTCTGCCATTCCTCGACAATAGTTTTAAACATTTTTGCAGTTTTCAGGTATTTTAGAGTCAAATAACATAGTCACTTGAAAGTATGGCATAAAAAATCTAAAACTCTCTGAAAAATAAAGGAAAATTTGTAATCAAGGACCAATCAGACGAGACGACTTTCTTTTGAATGTCATGGTGCTATCTGTCAAAAAATCCATGCATCCGTTTTCCAACCTCATTGGAGAATTTCAAGCCAAATACTTATATGGTTATACGGAGCCAACTCAGTTCAGAACCTCCGAAAAAATGAAGTTTTAACGCACGAAGTTCCCGCAGGAACAGTTCAATTTGTCATGGTGCCATACGAAGAAGACAAAAAACGTGACCACGGTTTGATAAGTTACTCGGTGAAACTGGTGTAGCGAGACAAAGCTATATAATTTTAATGAGAGTAAAAAAACCAAGATATAACCACGTTTGTTTTCCGTCAAACCGTCGAAAAAAGTGAGAAGTACGAGGGTCATCTAAAAAGTAAGTTTCGTCATCTCATAACTCCAAGAGTAGGAGTGATAGAAAAAAATTCAAAGCCACGATTTTGTTTGGTATATCCTCAGCTTTTCAAAATTTCAAAAAATTCCAACTTGGTTCCCTAAATCGCAAGAAAATCGTATTTTCATGTGGGCACTTCTGTCCCAGCTCTGAACGCTTCGCGCTGTGTCAATCGAGCAGCGCTCCATTGATTATCATTCAAATTGAAATCGCCTCATGTTTTGTTTTTTTCTCTCTCTCCCGCCCTCTCTTTCCACGCCAAAATTGTAATTTGAAAAAGCATTTTCTCACTTTTCGTAGTCACCATTTTTATCCAAACCCTTCTGGTTCCATGCCTCTAATTTCTTGATGCCATTTTGGTAAAACGGTTGTCTTTGAACCTTTCATTCATGGCATTCTTGACCTAATCATTGTAGGAAAATCGTTATCCTGCAAGACCTTCCTTTAGTAGTGGAAAGAGAGGGAAATCACTGCGGGGGCCAAATCTGGAGAGTAGGGGGGTGAGGGAAAATTTCCCATGTGAATGATGCCAGTAAGCTTCGATTTGTTTTGCTGTATGAGGTCTAGCGTTGTCGTGCAAAAATGAAGGTCCGCGGATTAATAATCCGGAGCGTTTCCGTTTTATTTCTGATCAGTAAAATATCCTCAGACCAGTGTCGTCGCGTGCAATTTGGCAAACGTTGTAATTTTCCCATTTAAATCAATGCAAAATATCGAAACGAGGGAGTGCACTGTGCACCTCCAATAGTTCGACTTTTCTCATGCATTTAAATGGATAAATTACAGCGTTGCCAGACTGCACTCGATGCCACACACTGCTCAGGCTCCAAACTCTTCTTTCTCCCCATTCAACACTGACAGCCTTCCTACTAAATGACTGTCGCCATTTTTCGGATCATAATTATCCGATTTTACCCATTCGACTTGATGTAAAATTTGGCAATTTATAAGAAAATCTGGCAACATTGCATCCTGAGGACAAATGAGGGAATTATTCTAAATAATGACCCTAAATAGGTCACGACATTGATTCGCGCCAGAACCGATTCCGAAAAGGCTGTCACAGAACCCTTTGTGTCCCATACCTCTCATTGTAGAATGTAGAGGTTTTCATCACATCATCAATCCAACTGTACATACCTCCGCGCCTTTGAAGACGTCTTAACTGTGACAACCACGCGAGACACCATATACCTATTTATCAATGAATGGAAGAATTTTCTGAGTCGCAGATTTCACTCGGCTCATGTGCACGGAGCGCAGATAACATTTCTATATAGGTATAAAACGAGGAGGAAGGGGGCGGGGGTAGTCGCGGCGTGATTCTATTGTTGTATTCAGGGGAAAGAAGAAAAATTGCACTGTAAACATGAGCATCACATCATGTAGAAAAAGAGGAAGTGGAGGGGGAAATGGAGAGAGAAATAGAGGCAGGGTGTGAGAGGAAACCAGAATTAAAGTATACAGGGTGTATAAAAAGAAAAGAAAAAAAAACTGTAGGGAATACCCTACGAAGACTTCCTCGTATCAAATTATTCTGGGGGAGACCCCCCCCCCCCTTCTTTTGATTTTTTTATCCAAATCCAAAGATCCATTTTCGAAATAATTAAAAAATTTCCTTTCTTGACCCATTTTCCCATTGATATTGATCTCGATGGAAACCAGCTTTTATAAAAAACTAACATATACATTATAATTTAAAAAAAAAAAAAAAAAAAAAAAAAATTAACAAAAAAAGTCCCTCTGAGGAATGTTGAAAGCTAATTCTCTGCAAAATTTGGATGCATATGGATCAATAGTTAACAATTTATGCTGGGTTTCACGTTTTATGGCTACGCAGATGGACAGACAGACAGACGGATAGACAGACGTAAGGCACAGAAAGTTTTTGCATTTACACCTCCAAGCTACATGTGGTTAAATAATATTGAAACTTCGTGGATGAATATTCTTTAGGATAGTATTAGGCATGATGAGAGCCAATTATTTTGTAACTATCATGATTTACTTAGATGTTGAGGGCCAAGTATCGAAACAGAATATACGTAAGTACCTTGAAAATCTCTGCGTCATTGCAATACTTTCTCTATTTCTAACTTTGTTCGTTGTGAGAAAGTAAAAAATCTCGACTGCGCCTTTTTCAGCAGCAGCTGCAGATACTGAAAATTGCCTGGACAAGAGTCAAATATGGTTCAAAGGGACACATTTTTTGGGGGTAACTTTAATCCCGGCCCTCAATGGGCCATGAAGGAGGAGACACACCCCCAAAAGTTGAACTTTTCTAATGGTAGCCCTAGTTTTTTCATGTTTGTATCATCACATCAATAAGTGTTTACAAAAATAAATTATATAGCGCAGTCCAAAAGTTAATACATGTAGATCTTCGAGTTTGAGCTATCGAAGGTCAAAGTTCAATATCGACTTCCTTTCGAAAAATTGTAGCTCTCCTCTGAATGTTTCTATTTTAGACAAGTTAGAAATAAATATGTTCTACTGAACAAAATACTTATTGGGGGGAAAAATTACGCGATGGTCCCCAAAAGTTGGTTCAAAGAATAGTTATTGGGCTCTCGAAAGTTTTTGAACGTCTTGAAAATTGTCAAATGGCAGTTTTTAACAGAGACTTACCGATCAGACCAAGACCAGAATCTTTTTTCTGCCAAGACAGTAACGGAAATTGATTTTTTTAAAAAAAAAGAGAAATGTTTTTAAAAGCCGCAAAATCGACATCTAAACGCAAATATTAGGTACCAGCAGATGCGGTCAAATTTAATCGATAAATTGGCGCGTTTAGGGCACTTATTAGGCTCTGAAGCTTGGATTGGACGAAAAAGCAGGTTTAGTATATTTGTTGATTCATTCCTTCCCATTTTTGATATTTTAATCGTTCTCTGTCAAAATCAGTCATTCAAAACTTTTCAACTAATCGAAACATTGTTCAAAGCTCAAAAATATTTTTGAATAAACTTTTGGGAAGCAACGTATATTTATTAAACCCAAAAAGCGCATATTTAGCAAACTTTTTTCTGACCCAAAGTAAATTGAATTAACACCAGTCAGAGGGGAGATATACATTTTTTTTTGAAAATGAGTAGAGTCAAAATTTTACCTTCGGTACCTTGAACGCAAAGAACGATCATATAGTGTGCATACGCTGAAAAATTTCTTTTTGCTAGTACTTTAAGATACAAGAATATACACTGAGAGGAATCACTTTTTTTTTTTTTAAAAACAAGGAAACCCGTTCACTTGTGACAGTTTTCCTTGCGCGAAGTAAAGTTCTGATTGTATAATTGAGAATCACTGTCACAGTAAGAAGGCCTATTTTACTTGTAGCAGCAGACATTTCCCTTGGGTTGAATAAAGTTCCTATATGTAGAGAGTTAAGACAAGTGAAACCATGGGCGCCGCGATTGGATGCGATTTTGCACATTTGTTTACATTCTGAGGGCCGTTGTTGTGTTTTCGTCCACTGCAAAGATTAATTACAGTGCCGCTGAGTTTCTAACGATGTAATCTTTTACTGCTTTTGTGGATCGACATCTATTTACGCTTTGAAAGATTCTTTTGGGATTTTTAGACATTCTTGAGGCGTATCATGATTAAAATTAACAGATTCGTAGAAAATTAACTCTTTATCCGCAAAATACCGTTGGTAAACAACTGCGATTGTAAACAAAACTGCAAAATCGCATCCAATGGCGGCATCCGTAGAGCCTAAAACTCATCGACCAATCAGAAGTTGACTACCCTCTTGTCTTAACCCTCTACATATAGGGACTCTAGGGTTGAAGGAATTCCCTCCTAAGTCAATATTTCACTGTGCAGTTTCTTTAACACAAAACAAACCGAATACCTTTTGGAATAAAAAAAGAATTCTCTCATAGTGTAAATGAAAAACTGCCATTAGCATGGTTAGATTTTCGGGGCCGCGCCTCTCCTCCCTCGCATCCGCTTGAAGTGGGGCCAGGAATAAAATTACCTCCAGGAAACGTTTCTCCCTCAATAATACTCGACTACGATACAACTTACTGTCTCCCTGTTTTTTAATAACTATGCTATGCAATCGTTACTAAAAAGAAATCCGGTGGTATCATCCTTTTTTATACACCCTTTACATAATCTAACGCGATAAAACGATGGGTTGGAACGTGTACAGCGTTGCACGTGCACGTGGGGTGGGGATGGAGGGGAGGGGAGGGGAGAAGGGGAGGGGGAGGCAAAGCGTAGGGTGAGTGGCGAAATCGATGAGTATTTTCGCGGAATGACAATAACTGGGTGATCTCTTAAATACATTCATAAAATTTTACCCCCGAGTGCAATAGTTCGCAATTACATAGTTCAACCCCCACAGTCCCATTTCTCTGTCTATCTCTCTTCCTCCCCCTTTATCTATATCTCCTTCGCAATCCGTCCCCCCTCCTTTACTCTCGGAACATTCTCTCACAAACACGGAGCCTCCAAGCACATACAATTAGGAACGTGCGAGCGGGAATGTAGTCATCCTTGTTGTCAGATCAGCAGTAAACATGTGGCGTCGCGTGCAATTTGGCAACAGTGTATTCTATCCATTTAAACTCATGTAAAAGATCGAATTCAGGGGGTTCACAGTGCACAAGGAAAATTCGATATATTTAATGAGTTTAAATGGAGCAGTTGCATTGTTGCCAGATGGCACGCGACGCCACTGGCAGTAAAGATCAGAACTACTGTATCGCGTATATCTCAAGGCATTCTTTCAATTCTCCGATGATTTCAAAAGATTACACAGTTCAGTTTAGTGTAGGTATGACTGTACCCTGGTGAAGATCCTCATCAAAAATCATTAAAAAAATCTCAGCATGTGATTTGGAACCTGATTTC
This sequence comes from Trialeurodes vaporariorum, assembly GCA_011764245.1. Classification (NCBI taxonomy): domain Eukaryota; kingdom Metazoa; phylum Arthropoda; class Insecta; order Hemiptera; family Aleyrodidae; genus Trialeurodes; species Trialeurodes vaporariorum. The sequence continues at coordinate 9,594,503 of VMOF01000220.1, forward strand.
ATGTTGATCTCATGACGATGAGATCAGCATGAAATCATCATGAAATCATCATGAGATCAGCATGAAATCATCATAAGATCAACGTGAGATCAACATGAGATCATCATGAGATCAACGTAAGATCAACATGAAATGAGATTCCAAATATCATTCTGAGATTTTCTTTTTATGACTGTTGATGATGATTTTTACCAGGGTAATGCACGAAAATACTCGCATCTGGAATATTTTCTCAGTCAGTGGAGTCGTCGATGACTTTAAAAAAATAAAAATAAAAAAAAAAACTTAGGTTTATAGGTGATGAGGAGTCGTGAAGGACTTATGAAGATTTGAAAACTGCGCTTCATTTTCTCAAAACTGGTTTTCTTCACATCCGCCCTTTGTACGTTCAACTACTAGATTATTAAAGCACAAAAATACTCTGCTCTGTAATATTTTCTTTCCAAGTGGAGACACCACTGACTTTAAAAAAAACTTGCTGTTACTTTAATAATTTAACCGAGATTGCATCGATTGAGAAAAGATTACAGATGCGAGTATTTTCGTGCATTACAGTCATGAACTGAATTGAATTGTGTAATCTTTTCTCAACCGGTTGAATCATCAGTGAATGGGTCTGTTGCAAACTTTTGCTACAACGATTAAGAGTGTTTAACAAAATGTAAAATCACCTGAAAAGTCCATTGGTGGCATCAGAAAGTCATAAAATGCAATAATAAACTCACAAGAGGCGTTTAATGAAATCCAAGATGGCGGTAAAATATTGAGCAATTTGTATGCATGCACCACGAACATCCAAGTATAGCCAACCTCACAATATTGATCACACCCAATCAAAACGTAAATAAACACATAACCTCTGAAGCTGTGAGGTTGTCAACGTTGGCAATCCTTAGATGTTAAAGTTGCATGCATACAGATTGCTCGATATTTTACCGCCATCTTGTATTTCATTAAACGTCTCTTGTGAGTTTATTTTTGCACTTCATGACTTTCTGATGCCACCAATGGACTTTTCGGGCGATTTTACATATGATCAAACACTCTTTATCGTTGTAGCAAAAGTTTGCAACAGACCCATTTAACCGAGATTGCATCGATCGAGGAAAGATTGCAGATGCGAGTATTTTCGTGCATTACAGTCATGAACTGAATTGAATTGTGTAATCTTTTCTCAACCGGTTGAATCATCAGTGAATTACAAAAATTCCATTAAATATACACGAACAGCAGCAGTGATAAAATCCGGTATTATTTGAATTTAAAGGGAAATCCGGCAAACTGGCAACGCCGCGATACAGCGCACGAACACGGACGAATGCGAGAGAGCGACTGACAAGCGAGGCGCAATCGCATCACAGCGTATCTTTGCATGTATCTATCTGTCTCTACGCTCGGATTCCGCAGTCCTCCCCTCCCCCTTCCCGACTGAAACCGCACAGAATTGGGTAATTTACGATATGAGCGCGCGATAGAGGAAGAGAATGGTTTGGTTTGGTTTTATTTGATTTGATTTTTATTTAGCCTGAAACTGATAGGACCGTGGCATTCCTGTCTTCCCTAGCCCTTGTGAGCCTAAGGGGGGGGGGGTACATTTGTACCCCAGGCCAGTTTTTTTGACGCCATTTTGTCAAAACTGCTCAAAATTTTTTGGGACTTCATGACATTTTAAGTTACGATACTTAGAACACGTCCACCAAATTTCATTAATTTTTATGAATTTTTGTCGATATTATAGAAATTTAAAGTGTTGGGGAACAAATATTCCCCCCCCCCTTCGTCCTGCCAGTTTTAAGTTTGGAACCATCTATTACAGTGAATTTTACGGAAATTTTATGTAGATTAAAAATATTAAGTCAGATCATTGAAAAAAAATTGGAAATTTATCAAAAATGGAAAAATAAGATGGTACCTCATTTCATTTTTTCCATTTTTTTTATTTTGACATTTTTTTTAAAAGTAGGTGTAAATTTGGCAACATAGCAAAAATTTACTCAAATTTCACATAAATTACTCTCTTAGGGTACTAATTACATAATCCATCCATTAAAGTTTCAAAATTATTGATACTGACTGTGCTGCATGAAAATATCCTTGGGGTACAAAAATACCCCCCCTTAGTCCTTTGTGTTACCGAAATACCTTAGGCTCACAAGGGCAAGGACAGGACCAGGGTTTACTGAAAATACAAAAGACTGTGGATCGTTTCTTTCGCAATGTAAAATAGAGAAAATAAAATAATAAATAATAAAAAATAAAAATAAAAATAACATAAAAAAATGTAATAAAAGTATGGCAGGGTCAGTCCTGCTAGAGTCCCTATATACTATGAGAGTTGCGCCATTGCTGAATCCATTTCTGATTGGCTCTTAGATTTAGGCTGTCGAGAAAGCTCCAAGAGCTAGGCAAATGCAAATGGCGGAGGGTTTGTTTACTTTTCGCGCACTATAGCTTTCATTACGCATTTGAAGTAACAGTGACCGCAGTAATTATTATTAATTTTTCCTCTGCTTGATAATGTTATTTTGGAGAACATTATCTCTTTCAAAAACGACCGTTATTGTCAAGAATCGGAACCTAACGCAGCGAAATAGTGGCAACAGCGCAGAGGTAAATGGCTATCTGCCATTTGCAATTTGCCTCTTGGGGGCTCCATTGATCCGCTTCTTCTTCTTCATTTTGAGCGTCCTGTCGCAACTCTCATAGTATATAGGGACTCTAAGTCCTGCATTCCCCACGACTAGGATTTGCTGGGTTTTTATTTTTTGTCCTTTTCAGAAAATCTCACCTAGCAGGGGCGGTCATTTGGAATTTTTTTGAACGAGAATTTCAGGGGTAAAGGGACAGCAAGACCTCTGACAATGATATAACGTTCTTTTTGGCTACGTTGCATTTTGTCCATTTGAACTCATGAAAAGGATCAAATTATACAGTGTGCGGTATAAACCCTCTAATTCGACTTTTTTTATGGGTCTAAATGGGGGAAAAACCCGAAACTTTGACAGATTGCTCGCCACACCACGAGAGGGTCTATGGGCCCTTTCGTAGTCGGAAAGGAGTTCTTAGGACACGTGTCAATGTTTTCACCAAAGTTCTCTAAAGACTGATTACACTTCCAGAAACTTTGAAGATAGAATTTGAAAAAAAGGCATATTGAAAAAGTTAAGTCTCCTAGTCTTGAAACTTTGGTTAACAACATTGTCATCGCCGAGAAACTTTTAGGGCATATTAGATTGTTTGGATCCAACGAGGCTACACACTGGCGCAACCAGGATATCTCCCATCTCTCTCATTTCCCATTTGAATGTATAAGAAGGAAAAAGACAGAAGGAGGGGGTTTTATCCCGTTGTCCATCCTTGTCTAACATACATTTTTTAATGGAGAAAAGAGAGAGATGAAGAAACTCTCGGTGCGCTACTGAGGCTACATAAAATAATTGCGAGGGAGGCTCGAGAAATTTCAACGGTTAAACCAATTTCAGAGAAACTTGCGTTGATAAGAAATACCTACAATCTTCATTGTTTGATTAAAAGGAAGGTCTTCATCAAATCAATTTAGATTTTGAATCTTCGCTCTTTTGTTGTTTTTCCAGGCGCCTTTCCGATATTCTTTAAATATTTATGCGTACCTTATAAAATCTCAAAATGCACCGGACATTTTCAGAAATTTTTGGTAAGACAATTTTAGAGTTATTCCAGGATTAATCATGTTCTTTGGTGATATTCTCTGCTTTCATAAAGCTAAGTCACAGCATTGTGAGTGCGTGGAACATTCTGTGAAAATTCCCGAAAAGTCAAATTGGGATTCGATCCAAACAGATATTGCCATGCATCAGCAGTAGCGCACCGAGAGTTTTTTCATCTCTCTCTTTTTAGTCCAGGCAATGGGGATCACAATTCGGCAAATGGCGGAACAAATTCCCATCAAAGGTTTTTTGGGCTTAATCGCTTCGTCTTGGTGTCAGTAATGACCACCTAAAAGTCCCCATGCCTTGGTGCTGTGCTAAATTCAGGGGAGGGGGGGAAAGGGCCCCAAAATCGATTTTTTCGATATACATCGAAAACGATGCAAGATATCGAAAAAATTGAACATGTTTTTTGCTCCTGAGGATATTTCCAATAAGAAAGGTCCTCTGTGTTTTTACGCTCTGACGACGTCTAAGCTCTCAAAACACGATTTAAGTTTTCGGCGATTTTAAGAAAAATTGATACCCCAAGGCAACGCTCCATTTAACGCAATGTTATTTTTAATGATTTCGATCGCCTTACCGTAGCATTTAGAGTGCTCCGAATTTTATGAAATTTGGTATGCGGGGGTTTTTTAGGTCGCTGATTTCATTTTTGGAGTCCACATTTCCTTATAACGTGATTCAGACAAGCTTTCTGAGCTTTTATCACAAAATACAGCTTTTTAGATAAAAGCTCAGAAAGCTTATCTGAATCATGTTTTAAGGAAATTGAAATTAAAATTGAAATTAAGGAAAATGAAATCAGCGACCTAAAAAACCCCCGCATACCAAATTTCATAAAATTTGGAGCACTCTAAATGCTACGGTAAGGCGATCGAAATCATTAAAAATAACATTGCGTTAAATGGAGCGTTGCCTTGGGGTATCAATTTTTCTTAAAATCGCCGAAAACTTAAATCGTGTTTTGAGAGCTTAGACGTCGTCAGAACGTAAAAACACAGAGGACCTTTCTTATTGGAAATATCCTCAGGAGCAAAAAACATGTTCAATTTTTTCGATATCTTGCATCGTTTTCGATGTATATCGAAAAAATCGATTTTGGGGCCCTTTCCCCCCCTCCCCTGAATTTAGCACAGCACCAAGGCATGGGGACTTTTAGGTGGTCATTACTGACACCAAGACGAAGCGATTAAGCCCAAAAAACCTTTGATGGGAATTTGTTCTTCCAATAATCCCCCATTGCCTGGACTATTTCTCCATTCAAAAACGTATGTTAGACAAGGATGGATAACGGGATAATACCCCCCCCCCTTTCTGTCCTTTTCCTACTTATAAATTCAAATGGGAAATGAGAGAGATGGAAGAGATCCTGGTTCCTCCTGTGCCATGCAGTTTTAGAGATGAAGTGTATCTGGTAATCTGACTAATTTTTATTTAAAGCTTTGATTTAATTATACCTGCAGCGGCTCACCACCAGGAATGGGGTCGATTTTTAGGAATGTTCAACAATGTTTGTAAATATATTCGGAATATGTTAAGCTTGAGTGCCTTAATTGTTATTAAAATGGACTACTCAGAATTCATGCCAAATGGAAGTGGTTTCCCAAAACATCCTCGCGCATTTTGAACAACGGACTCATTTACTAGATCATCCGCTCCTCATCAATCCAGTGGCGGCTCGTTCAATGTGGCAACGCGATGGATCCTCTCCATTTAAACCTATGTAAAACTATAGATCTTCAGGAGGTGCAATTGCACCCCCAATACATCGATACTTTTACATAGTTTTGAATGGAAAATAAGCATGGTTGCCACATTGCACGAGCCGTCACTGCATCAATCAAAAGTTAACCTGGAATCAAAATTGGTGATACAATGTGATGCCTTTGCAATGTGGTTTACATAATACGTTGTTTCTTTTAGGAAACTCAAAAGGTTTAGGATTAATTCGCATTGACTCGAAATATATCTGACAATTAGTATAGGTAGTCGTTATAATTACTCTCAGGTAAAAAAGAGCTTTGGTTGTATATTTGCGGCCTCTAGATGCGTTATTTTATTACATAATGGTGGCGAAGTCTCTGCACAAAGCAATCACAATTAAAGTTCTTTAACTTTAATTGCATGGTTATATGTAGAGACGTATTAAAATTTAAACAAAATATGCAAAAAATGACCCGTATATCAAGAGATTTTTTAAAAAATAAAATTAGTTTTGATGAAATTTTAATTTAAAAAAAAAAAAAAAAAAAAAAAAAAAAAAAAAAAAAAATCGTTAAACTTGTTCAGCTTGTCAAGATGTACATTTTGAGAAAAAAATGAGCTTTCTAAGTGCAAATGGTCTTGCGATATGTGTACCAAAAGTTTGGAAAATAACATGGTGAAGATAGGGCTTACAACCTCCCTTTAACAAAAATTCGTGTCTCCTATACAAAATACTGAATCCAAAAATGATCAAATCGGAACTTGTTGTTATAAAGTTCTATCTTTCAAGTCTGCCATTGGCGTTCCGTGACAAAACCATGAGTGTTACCGTAAACGAAAAAAACGTTACCTGCAAAAATGTCCATTAACAAGCGTTTTAAGGGAAAAAGTACGTTCTCAAAAATTTTTCACCAAAGTATTTTTCGAAAATTGCCAAAAGTTTTTGAAAAAGCTAATGTTTTCGAAAAACAGTCACAATTGTGATAAGCTGAATTAGAAGACGTATCTATACCGTCCCTCAGCTTCGTCACCAGTGGCGTCGCGTGCCATCTGGCAACAATGCAAGTGCTCCATTTAAACTCATTAAATATATCGACTTTTCCTTGTGCACTGTGCACCCCCTGAATTCGATCGTTAACATGAGTTTAAATGGATAGAATACATTGTTGCCAAATTGCACGCGACGCCACTGTTCGTCACGCTTCGTCAAGCGTACGATTGAGTGAGTCTATGCTGTCAAGTCTCTCTTATTTTCTGCGTGTCGCACTACTAGCAATGCTCGTGACCCTCTTCGATAATTTTCAAAGCTTTTTGAAAGTGAAATACATCTTTGCACTCACAATTTTTCAACCGACACCCTTAGACGGCAAAGGTAACATGGACGGAACTGCACTGCACTGACGGAACGCCACTGCATGTCTCAACAAATGAAACGTCTTGATGATAATGCAGCAAAAAGAAAAGAAACAGTCGCGCCGAAGTAGTTGCGAAAATTAATCGTTCTGATAATTGCCAGAGAAAGGCAGACGTATATAGTGGTCGAACGGGATGCAGCCACTCGTTAGCTCTTTCTGACTGGATCATAAACTCTAAGCCTAAGGTCAATCTAGTCAGAGGAAATAAGATTCATCCAAGGCCATGCGGAACAAACGATTCCGCAGTTACTTCATCTCAGTGTTGCCAGATCGAAGGTAAAAAGCCATATCGTCCCCATTTAAATCAATGTAAAGCGTGCGACTTTTTCACCCCAATCTGGCAACACTGCTTCATCTCGCTCAGTGCTCTCTCACCACCGTTAGTAAACACCATCTGTTTGTCACACTGGCTGGTCCCGCACTCCCGCAGTAACGTTACGAGTACTTAGGGATAGTCTCTCATTCCAGCACACGGAAACCCATGTATGTGTAGTTACCTTTACTCGTCAGGTACCGTCACCAAAAGTACGTCCAACTCAAGGTACTTATATTTAACAGGTATGCTCGCGACTCGCTTCCTGCGTCATTTTCAGTGGCACGAAAATCTAATAAAATAGAATCCAAATTGGCCGACCAAAAGAAGAAAACACTGGACAATGGACCTTTTGCATTCTCCTTGGATTAGCCTGAAGTGAAATTATACTACTGTGGGAAATTTCACGAAAAGAACGACGGCGTCCTCGAAAATTTCTTTATCTCCTCTTGTCTATTTCACATTGTATCAGTCTTCATTCCGGATAAACGCAAACATCGATGGAAACACACTCACAAGATAATATTTAGTCGGGCGCCTTCAATGTATCGTATAGGCAATTTCAACTCCACCGAGTACGAACAGTTAACTACCTTCCCTATACAGATAATCAGAGTAGTGGCGTTCTTTTGTGGTAACCTGGTCCTTTATACGGTTAAGGGGGTAAGTTACTAATAAATGAATTTTTCTCACTTATTGACTTTGAGTCTGCAATTTTTTCATATGATTCAACCAAGAAAGGGGCAGTTGCAAGGGTCTGAAATGTAGTGTTTTTTATAAAGAAAATGATAGTACTGGATCAAGGCACTTATATATTTAACAGGTATGCTCGACTCGCTTCAGTGGCGCGAAAACTTAATAAAGTAGAATCCAAGATGACCGACCAAAAGAAGAAAACACTGGACAATTATGTCGGTGTTAAAGAATTCACAAAGAGATAACCAAATTTACTAAAGTCGATGAAGCGAGAAAAAACACTAAATAGTGAGTTCCTTTTTCCATCCATCTTCATAAACAAACCCTCTCCTGACCATGATTATGTCCTACGTCATGTCCGGTGTTTTCTTCTTTAATCGGCTATCTTAGATTCTCCTTTTTTATATTTTTGCGCCTCTGAAGATGATGCGGGAAGCGAGTCAAGCATACCTGTTAACCCTTGAATTGTCGCGCTCGCATTTGTAACACGAAACGTCGCGTGGATGACTTAACGTCATCCACTTGTAAAAATGGCTATAAGTCTGCAAATTTAAGCCTAAAAATGCATGTATGTATACTCAATCGATTGGAAAAACCCACCTCAGTAACTTGAATGACAGAACTTTCAAAAATTCCGACCCATTTTTTTGCAAATGGCGGAAAACTAAAAAATGAGAAATTCAGATTTTGCCACTTTTGAAAACACCAATATTTTAGGCTCAACATTTTTAATGATGATTTAAAAAAAAAAAAAAATTTTTTTTTTTTTTTTGTTTCTCTCGTAGGATGTATATTCAAGTTCAAATTTCAGAATTTTTGAAACTTGAAAAAAACGCGTCTTGAAAGCGTCGCGTGGATGACAGTCGTCATCCAGCCATTTTGACGTTTAAGTAACTTCCAGGTTATGACAGAAAAAAAAAAAAAAAAAACTTTGGAGCCATCTTGTCCCATCCAAGAAGGGCAGCTACTGAAAAGCTCAGCTTTGAAAAGTCAAAATTCGCGAAAATACACGCAAAAACAAGTAGCTGGATGACGTATATCATCCACCCGACCAGTCGAGGGTTAAATGTAAGTAGAGGTAGTTTCAGAAGTGCAGGCGGACCTAGACCGATAATCTTTGGAATTTGTCAACATTATTTCTGATATTACTTGATGAAAATGAATAAAAATTAAATTGAGCGTTCACTTTTCAATGAGGAAAACTTTAAACACAAAAGAATAAAGTGAGGGGCGAATTCGGTATTGAATTGAAGGAATAAAAGTTGAAAATTCGCCAAAGATTATGGTTTTGGTCCACACAGAAAAAAAACTACGGTGAAAATAACCATACGCATACCTGATTTCGGCACCTGCTAGATGTTATGGTAATGTTACCCAGAAGTATTCTATGTTTTGCCTAGGTACTAGGTGATGTTACCTGCTTGCATGTCGAATTTACTCAAAGTATCGGTAAATGTACCATACTTCTGGTCAAGTTTACCATAACATCTAAGAGGTGCCAAAATCAGGTATCCGTATATATGGTTATTTTCACTAATCTTTTTTTTCCGTGCACCTACACTTCTGAAACGAGCTCTACCTTAGTAAGCGTCCATGTTAAATCCCGACCATTATGTCCTAACCTCAAAATTGCTCGGGCTCCGATATTGACTATAGATGATATTGCGATAGCCCGTTCCTATAAAAGCTTCTTATATTCACCCGATTCTGAGTCAATTTCTAAACTTGTATTAAATTAAGCTCGGGCACATTCCGTCACAGGACAATGTGAATCGCGCGAACTCCGCACCGCTCGCTCCTGCTATGCCTTGCCGCCGTTTAGATGGCCTTGACACATAAATCAATGATTGATGGGTGAAATGACCGAGTGCAAGGAGCGCACAATCAATACGTCTCACCGAATCAATGTTATACATGCATACGCAAAGAAACACGCTGAGCGAGGGTGGTTCGGTCACATGACTCATATTCATTGCTGCCGTTCAGTAGCGGCCCGTGAGATTTGGCAACCATGCATTTTTCCCACTTAAACTTAGGTAAAAAATCGATTCAAGCGGAGGCTGGCAGCCTCCTCAAGTTTCGATTGTTTTCCATGTATTTAAATGGGATGAAAACACTGTTGCCAAATCGCACGAGCCGCCACTGCTGCCGTTCATGCATATATATATATATATATATATATATATATATATATATATATATATATATATATATATATATATATATATATATATATATATATATATATATATATTTAATGGCATTCTTCAATTACACGATGATTCCACCGGTTTAGAAACGATTACACATTCAGTTCAGTGCATGACAGCAATGCTCGAAAATAATCAGACCTTAAATCTTTTCTCAATCGGTGCAAACTTTTGCAAACTTTCGCTACAACAATTAAGCGTGTTTTAATCTAATGTAAAATTGCCTGAAAAGTCCATTGGTGGCATCAGAAAGTTATAAAATCCAAGAATGAACTCACAAGAGGCGTTTAATGAAACCCAAGATGGCGGATATAAATCGAGAAATCTGTATGCATGCACCGTAAACATCCAAGGGTGACCAACTTTGACAACCTCACTGGAGGTAGAGGTTATGTGTTTGTTTACGTTGTGATTGGTTGTGATCGATATTGTGAGGTTGGCCACCCTTGGATATTCGTGGTGCATGCATACTAATAGCTCAATATTTCTCCGCCATCTTGGATCTCATTAAACACCTCTTGTGAGTTTATTATTGCATGTAATGTCTTTCTGATGCCACCAATGAACTTTTCAGGCGATTTTACTATAGATGAGATTCTCTTAATCGGTGTAACAAAAGTTTGCAACAGACCCATTAAGCGTGTTTAATATAATGTAAAATTGCCTGAAAAGTCCATTGGTGGCATCAGAAAGTTATGAAATGCAAGAATAAACTCACAAGAGGCGTTTAATGAAATCCAAGATGGCGGATATAAATCGAGGAATCTGTATGCATGCACCGTGAACATCCAAGGATGACCAACTTTGACAACCTCACTGGAGGTAGAGGTTATGTGTTTGTTTACGATGTGATTGGTTGTGATTGATATTGTGAGGTTGCGGCTATCCTTGGATGTTCGTGGTGCATGCATACAAATTGCTTGACATTTATCCGCCATCTTGGATTTCATTAAACGCCTCTTGTGAGTTGATTATTGCATTTTATAACTCTCTAATGCCACCAATGGACTTTTCAGGCGATTTTACATTAAATTAAGACTCTGAATCGTTGTAGCAAAAGTTTGCAACAGAGCCATTGCCGTTAAATTATAAAAATATCCGCAAGTTTTTTTTTTTTTTTTTTTTTTTTTTTTTTTTTAAAGTATAATCAACTACTCTACCGATTGATAAAAGATTACAGATGCGAGTATTTTCAAGCATTACAGTTATGCACTGAGCTGAATCGTATCATCTTTTCTCAACCGGTGTAATCATCGGTGAATCGAAATATGCCATTAAATATACACAAAACGGCAGCTGTGTACATCGCATGTAGACACTAGCACTCACATGCCCCCACTCCATAGCCAATGCAATGCACATAGCCACAGGAATATCCATACAGATAGCTACTTGTAGAAGACCGCGCTAACAAACGCAGGGTTGTGCACAATTGATCGAATCCAATCGATGGCCCAAGTCGCCAAGTCGCAAAACACACGCCTTAACTCATTTCAATAATCTACAGATCTGCTCGTTAACCCATGGCTGGCATCATCCATTATTGATGCAATCGAAAATTCTGTCGACTGACAAGGGATGATCAGACCTGTTACTTATTATAATTAGATGCCGTGTGTTTTCCGAGTAAGGCGCAGTGGTTCTCAAACGATTCACAAAAAATTTCAGAGTCGCTGAACTAAGACTTTCTAAATCAGGGACAAACATAGCGACGGAGCACTAACTGGCTGCAGCAGACCCTGGTAAAAATGACGACTATACGACTATTCCAAAAACGACTATAAACATAGTTGCCGACTATAATCTATAGTTGGCCAACTATAATCCATAGTTGGCCAACTATGTTTATAGTCGTTTTTGGAACGGTTATAGTCGTCATTTTTACCAGGGGAGGCACGCTGAGTTCTCGTTGATCCAACAAAACAACAGTCAACACCCTTATGATGTCGCTAGGTGTTGAATGGTGAGCACCCTTCTCTACACTTCCAAGTACATCCCTTCTATGTTTTTCGAATTTTAAGCTATTGTAGATGTATCAAGTTATATACTTGTAATTTTGACGTAGATACTATGAATGGGTCTGTTGCAAACTTTTGCTTTAGCGCTATAGAGTGTTCAATCTCATGTAAAATCGCCCGAAAAGTCCATTGGTGGCATCAGAAAGTCTTGAAATGCAATATTAAACTCACAAAAGACGTTTAATGAAATCCAAGATGGCGGTCAAATATTAAGCAATCTGTATGCATGCACCACGAACATCCAAGGATAGCCAACCTCACAATATCCATCACACCCAATCACAACGTAAATAAATACATAACCTCTGAAGCTGTGAGGTTGTCAACGTTGGCAATCCTTGGATGTTAAAGGTGCATGCATACAGATTGCTCGATATTTTACCGCCATCTTGGATTTCATTAAACGTCTCTTGTGAGTTTATTATCGCATTTCATGACTTTCTGATGCCACCAATGGACTTTTCGGGTGATTTTACATACGATGAAACACTCTGTATCGTTGTAGTAACAGTTTGCAACACACCCATTAAGTCACAATGCAGCAGTGGCGTAGCGTGAAATTTGGCAACGTTGCAATCTGTCCATTTAAACCCATATAAATGGTCAAATGCGAAGGTGTTCACCGAACATCCGATAGTTCGATTTTTTTCAAGGGTTCAAATGTACAAACTGCAACGTTGCCAAATTGCACGCTACGCCACTGCAATGCAGATGATAATGATACTAATAAAAAAATGCTAACAACTATTTTTAGCAAAAAATGAATTAAAATGATGAAGTAGTGTAATGAAAAAGTTCGCAATTTCTTATTTCTCTAGTTAATATTTTATCTTCTTTTGTTCTTTTCATTTTTTAGCGTGACATTTTGACTGTTCAGAATTCCAGAAGAGAAGGGGAGATAAGAGTGCCCCCTCTTGCCCCCGATGTTAAAATTCATTATTAAACTCGGAATACCACACTTTTAAAGACTTTATTTGCGATTTCTCATTTTTCCATCGTAGAACTTTTCAAATATGTAATGGGTCTGTTGCAAACTTTCGCTGCAACGATTAAGAGTGTTTGAACTAATGTCAAATCGCCTGAAAAGACCATATGTGGCATCAGAAAGTCATAAAATGCAATAATAAACTCACAAGAGGCGTTTACTGAAAGCCAAGATGGCGAATAAATATTGAGGAATCTGAATGTATGCATAACTTTGACAACCTCACTAGAAGTAGAGGTTGCGTGTTTGTTTACGTTGTGATTGGTTGTGAATTGTGATTGATATTGTGAGGTTGGTTATCCTTGGATGTTCGTGGTGCATCCATACAAACATAGGCGGACCGTATCAGGGGCCAGAGGAGGCTATAGCCCCCCCCCACTTTTCTGGGTGGAGGGGCTAAAAATCGGGGAAAAGTCATCACTTGAGACGTGAGAAAAAAAAAAAAAAAAAAAAAAAAAAAAAAAAAAAAAAAAAAAAAAAAAAAAAGTCATCATCTTTTAGCCCCCCCCCCACTTTTTTTTTGTCACGGTCCGCCTATGCGTACAAATTGCTCGATATTTCTCCGCCATCTTGGATTTCATTGAACGCCCCTTGTGAGTTTATTATTGCATTTAATGACTTTCTGATGCCACCAGTGGACTTTTCAGGCGATTTTACATTAGATTATATACTCTTAATCATTGTAGCAAAAGTTTGCAACAGCTCATTCTAAAAGCCTACTTGGAAAGAGAAATAAAACAAAAAAGTTGAAGGAGACGGGGGAAGTGAGAAAACGCAATAATAGGTTCTTCGTGGGGAAAAGGGTACGAGTTATCAAATTACTGAAAGAGCTTTTAGAAATAAGGAAACTTGATTTTTATTTTCCACATAAACAGAGGAAATGGGAGGTATTCCAATAGAAGATGCTCTTAAAAATAGTATCGGACTTGAAGGAGATAAGAGGAGAACAAAAAGTTGGAAAAAGTTTGACAATTTAAACGTCGTTCATTTTGATATATCGCTGGTTAAAGCTTTGGGAGTTTTGATACAATATCTACAACGGTCGCTCGTTCCTTTCCCATCTAATGCGCTTCGAAGATTGCCCTTTAAAATTGTAAAGAGCCGGCTCGTCCAATTTGGCATCAATGTTTTCCCTCCATTTGATTCAATGCAAAAGAATCGATTCTATAGTGAACCAGCGCTTCACCAGCAATCGATTGTTTTACATAGATTCAAATGAAAGGAAAACATTGTTGCCATATTGCACGAGCCGCCACAGGTCGGAAGCAGTGGTGGCTCGTCCAATTTGGCATCAATGTTTTCCCTCCATTTGATTCAATGCAAAAGAATCGATTCTATAGTGAACCAGCGCTTCACCAGCAATCGATTGTTTTACATAGATTCAAATGAAAGGAAAACATTGTTGCCATATTGCACGAGCCGCCACAGGTCGGAAGCAGTGGTGGCTCGTCCAATTTGGCAACAATGTTTTCCCTCCATTTGATTCAATGCAAAAGAATCGATTCTATAGTGAACCAGGGCTTTACCAGCAATCGATTGTTTTACATAGATTCAAATGAAAGGAAAACATTGTTGCCATATTGCACGAGCCGCCACAGGTCGGAAGCAGTGGTGGCTCGTCCAATTTGGCATCAATGTTTTCCCTCCATTTGATTCAATGCAAAATAATCGATTCTATAGTGAACCAGCGCTTCACTAAGAATCGATTGTTATACGTAATTTTCAATGGTGGAAAAACAATTGTTCCCAAAATTGCGCATGGGCCGCTATAGCCGTTAACAAATGTATGGAGGACTTCGATGAAAACTGAAAAGTATCATATCAATAGCAAATCGTTTCATAAATTGACCCACCTTTACTATTTCTTGAGCTTTTGAAGTTGGTTATATTATAGGTTGAGTTAGCTAGGTTAGGTAGCTACTTTATTTGCTGCAAATAAATGATTGCACATTTGATTTGAGTTATTTTTGTGCCGCAAAATGACAATTCATTAGACAGGAAACTCCCATGATATAGGCACCTGAATTGAACCGCCTTTACGATCTTACCGTTGAAGCAGTTTTGTCAGTTTATTTTTAAAATTTAGACTTTTTTAGAGCGATTTTCGTGATTTATTTATTTCGATTTTGACTTCAGATTAGACCATTTATTTGCTTATAGCTAAAGTTTGCAAGAGTTCCATCAGACAGAAATCTCTCATAATACCTGAGTAGCTCCGCCATTACGATATTACCATTACAGCTGTTTTTTGAGTTTATTACTGAATTTTAGACTGATTTAGAGTAATTATTATGATTTTCGCTGATTTTTACGTCAGATATAACTATTAATTTGCTTATCTTACCGTTACAGCTGTTTTTGAGTTTATTACTGAATTTAAGACTTATTTAGTGTAATTTTCATGATTTTCGTTGGTTTTTACGTCAGATATAACTAATCATTTGCTTAAAGGAAAAGCTAGCAAAGAGCCCCATTCTATTAGACGGTTTGTCCCATTCCCAGAAATGAAGAAATGCTTTAAACATATTTTTAAAACATTGACAGTATTTTTAAAATGTTGTCAATATTTTAAAAACATTTTCATAAAAACTTTTCCAAAAACTTTTAACAAAAATATTTTAAAAATATTTTCAAATATATTTTGACGATTAATTGGCATGAATAAATCATGTTTTTTTAAAATATTTTTAAAATATTTACAAAATGTTATCGAAAACTTTTCGGCAAGATTTTCAAAATGTTTTTATAATATTTCTTTCATATCTGGATTGAAGCTCATCCACGGAGGAACTGAGTCTCCAAAAATGTTTCAGAATTTGCTGATCTAGATTCTAGATGATGATGCATACTAAATTACTAAAGGACTGACGACGCTTAATTAATGCTCGTGAAACACAAAAGAAGGATGACAGGCTCCCTTCGGAGCTCTTTAAAGAAAGACGCAGAGTCTTCAAAGAAATGTCGGATTTTAAAAGACGAGACACTTAAATCCACCCCATTCTAGTTTTGCCATGCGTACCTAATTTAATTTTTTTAGGTCACGGCTCTTGATCACCCGCCATTCCATTTTAGCATTCGCCCATATAAGCTCTTGCCTTTTTTGCCTCTTTCTCTCCACCCCTCCATCGGCGTCGCCTTGCGCGTCGTTTCAAATAAATTATAAATTTTAAGAAACATCCGGTCAAATAACCGGCGCAGCGTTGCCACTTTTCATTCTTTCTCATGCAGAAGTTTCGCGCTAGCGTACAGGGTCATTCTACAGTAAAGTGGACCTATGATATGCAACAATGGAGTTCCAGCAAACTTTTGCTATAGGGGAGTGAAGAGTTGATTCTTGCATAAAAACCAGTAAAAATGACGATAAGTACACTAATAAATCACGAAATTCACTCTCAGAATCGGGCTCAATGGCGGAGAGACGCTGGTATAATGGGAGATTCCTGTCTAAATTGAGACATATATCTGTGCTTCCGTAGAGAAAGTGACATATTAGACAGGAATCTCCCATGATACCTGCGTCGAACCGCTATTGCGAACTTGCCGATATAGCAGTCATGTGAGTTTATTACTGAATTTTAGACTTTCTTAGTGTGATTTTCGTGATTTCCGCTGGTCTTTACATCAGCTTAGACTACATTCATTTGCTCACAGCAAAAGTTTGAAAGAGTCCCATTTTCTAAGAATGCACGCTTTTGCTATAAGCGATTTAACAGTCGATATTGGTGTAAAAACCTCGAAAAATAACAATGGCAACACTAAAAACTTCCGAAATCCACTCTTGAACTCAATAAACGCTTTTATTTGCGAGGACGTGATGTTGGCCGAGGGTAGTAACAATGGGAGATTCCTATCTTAATTTCGCCACTCTTTCTAAGCTGACAAGGATGATTCACAGAGTATAAATAGTCATCAGAGTGCGATGATCCACATCCGATGAATGGTACCGCAACAGCTAGTGACACCGGTGTCAAATGAAAGTCGTCTCTTATTAGTCACTTCTTGATGGAGTTGCAGTATTGTTAGATGGGAATCTCCCATTATTACTACCCTCAGCCACCATTACGCCCTCGCAAATAAAAGCGTTTATCGTGTTTAGGAGTGGATTTTGGAAGTTTTTAGTGCTGCCATCGTTATTTTTGGAGGTTTTTACACCAGAATCGACTGTTAAATCGCTTATAGCAAAAGTGTGCAACAGCCTCATTTTGATGGGTCACTTAATTTTTTGCCAATAAATGTCTATTAAAATTCCATTGAATCCCGATGTTAAATAAAGAAAAGGTTAAATCAAAACAGACAAAGAAACGAAAATCCCTGAAAATAACTTGACTCTTTCTTTGGCAACGCCTCGTAAATTCTAGATGAGGAAATGGTTAGGGGGAGGCAAAACTGAGAGGCAGAATCGTTTCTTACGATTCAGGTTGTAATTTTTTATGGCCTCACGCACTAGGCCCGTGCGAAGACAGGCAGCGCTCGAGTCATTAAGTGTTTTGAGCCCTGAAATCGTTTCCTCGGGGGCTGTAAAGGGGCAGTCCACATAAGGGTGCGAAGGAGAAGGAGAAGGAGAGGCATTGCTTCGGTGTAATTTACTCGCTGTTGGCACTCAACACTCAACACTCAGCACGGTCTGGTGCACAGTGGTCTGAGAATAAAAATTCCGTGAATAAAAAATTCATGAAAAGTGACCAAGTGACAAAGATCTAGTGACCTTTCTAGGTTTAAATGACTCGTTTAACCCTTGTGAGCCTAAGGTATTTCGGCAACACAAAGGACTAAGGGGGGGTATTTTTGTACCCCAAGGATATTTTCATGCAGCACAGTCAGTATCAATAATTTTGAAACTTTAATGGATGGATTATGTACTTAGTACCCTAAGAGAGTAATTTATGTGAAATTTGAGTAAATTATTGCTATGTTGCCAAATTTACACCTACTTTTAAAAAAAAATGTCAAAATAAAAAAAATGGAAAAAATGAAATGAGGTACCATATTATTTTTCCATTTTTGATAAATTTCCAATTTTTTTTCAATGATCTGACTTAATATTCTTAATCTACATAAAATTTCCGTAAAATTCACTGTAATAGATGGTTCCAAACTTAAAACTGGCAGGACGAAGGGGGGTATATTTGTACTCCAACACTTTAAATTTCTATAATATCGACAAAAATTCATAAAAATTAATGAAATTTGGTAGACGTGTTCTAAGTATCCTAACTTAAAATGTCATGAAGTCCCAAAAAAATTTGAGCAGTTTTGACAAAATGGCGTCAAAAAAACTGACCTGGGGTACAAATGTACCCCCCCCCCCCTTAGGCTCAGAAGGGTTAAATTGGTCTCGAAAGTTTTTCAATTGATGAAATGACGAGAGATTTCAGTGGCGAAGCGTGCCACTTGGCAACGTTCCTTTTTCCATCTAACCCATTAATGCCATTGGGTCGTTAACGACCAACTTAAAATGGTATTTATTAGCTATTAAATTTAGCTGGACCAGAAAATTTCACAATTTTTAAATTTTAATTTTTTCCAACTCTTAGGTGGTGTTTTTTGAGAAAAACACCAAAAAACACCCAACATGTTCAAAAAAAGTTTGGAATATATGGGTTAAGCACATTTAAAAGGTCGAAATGCCTGGTCATAGCCGATGACTGGAGAGTTCAACTTTTTTTGGTGAATTTATGGGTGTATACCACCCTAATTTTTCGATTTTTTTTTATTTTTTTCATTTTTTTTTTTTTTTCACCAATTTTGTAGAGGACAATTCAGGGAATACGAGGATATTTTTTTTTAATTTTTAGGAGGTCGGAAAGTATTTTTAAATTAATTTTAAAGTTTATGAGTCAACATTGCGAAATTGAGAACCATTTGATAACCATCTGTTTCTTATTTTTTTCTCATGTACTATTTGTTCATTTGCTTGTACTGAAAAATCAATTTTTCGCCTGTTTTTTCAACTTCAAAACAGCTTTTCTCGAGTACTATGATAGCTAGAGACTTCAGGTTTTTTTTAAAATGTGCAGAATTTCATGCTCTAGGTACTCTTGTATGGATTTGCCCTCAACCTAACATCTCAAATATCTATTAATGTTTAAAAAAAAAAAAACCACGAAAAAAATGTCACATCGAAGAAACATTAAGAAAAAAATACTTCCTCTCGACAAAAAAAAAAAATCCATACAAGAGACCCTAGAGGACACTGATACCTTTCATTTGAGACCAAGACCAAGGTGATTGAGCAATTCTAACTCTAAAAAAGCTGTTTGAAAGTTGTCAACGTTTTTTCAGGAAATTTTTTTTTAAGGGGCAGGTATGCAACCAGCTTCACAAAAATTTCAGGATCTCTAATTTACATCAGTATGTGTTACCAAAAAAAAAAATTGAGGGCTCTAAGTCATCAGGAACGATTTTTTTTAATTTAGGTGGTATACCCCCTTAAATGGAGAAAATATATTGTTGCCAAATTTCACGCTTCGTCACTGAGAGATTCAATTTTCTGATTTTTGGCCGATTTTTTTGCGATTTTATACTACAGAGTGGTGGAGAGCTGCGGAAGGTGGAAGCACTAAACCGTCCGGAATTTCACGTCGCGGAAACGGAACGGTAGGGATCGTTGCATCTAAAATGTTCGAGACGATGAAGGGGGCTGCGGGAGGGGAGAGAGTTGAGGAGTGGGGGGGGGGAGGGGGTGAGGGAAGGGCGGAAAGGCGGAGGGGCGGCGGGAGAAAGAGTGGTGTCGTCTCAAGCAACGCGTCTGAGCATTTTATTGATTCCAATAATTTGCTCTTCGGTCGCCGAAAGCGTAAAATACTGTCGTGATGTGTTGATGAATTGAACCGTGTTGCCGGATAAATAAGACTTTGTCTATAAGACCTAACTTTATCACTTTCCACTCTCGAGGTTTTTTAAATTTTTAATTTTTCAGATTTTTTTTTTTATTTTATTTTATTAATTTTTTTTAATTTTTTCAGATTTTTTTTTTATTTTATTTTTTTAAATTTTTTTAATTTTTTCAGATTAATTTTTTATTTTATTCTTTTAATTTTTTTTAATTTTTTCAGATTTTTTTTTTATTTTATTTTTTTAAATTTTTTTAATTTTTTCAGATTTATTTTTTATTTTATTTTTTTAATTTTTTTTAATTTTTTCAGATTTGTTTTTTTATTTTATTTTTTTAAATTTTTTTAATTTTTTCAGATTTTTTTTTTATTTTATTTTATTAATTTTTTTTAATTTTTTCAGATTTTTTTTTTATTTTATTTTTTTAAATTTTTTTAATTTTTTCAGATTAATTTTTTATTTTATTCTTTTAATTTTTTTTTAATTTTTTCAGATTTTTTTTTATTTTACTTTTTTAAATTTTTTTAATTTTTTCAGATTTATTTTTTATTTTATTTTTTTAAATTTTTCCCCCCGATTTTTTTTTTACTGTATTTGACATTAGAGTATACAAAGGGATTACCAGATAATTGAAAAACTCCATAGCCTGGAGTCCTTGTTCATTAAAAGCAGAGCTGCCGTTTTGCGTATATTTATTGCCTTTCCAACCTCAAGAATTTTTATTTTTAATTTTTTTATTTTTATTTATTTATTTTTCATTTATTTATCTACTTATTTATTGTCCGCTGATTTTTGTCGAATTTATAAGAATAGAATGCAAGTATTATTTTGGGGGATGATGTGAATACCCTTGCCCCGAGCAGCACTCTCCACGGCCGGGCGGCGAAATCAGCGTGGAACCTTCCCTCCCCCCCCCCCAATCAATGACCACGATGGAACGAGGAGAAGAAGTATATTTCGAAATTAAAATTTACGGGCTTCTAAGACTTGAATTGAGTTGACAGGAAAAAAGAGAATTTAAAAGTAAATATTTTACTCTAAAATTTTAAATTAGTAATAAAGTATATGTAAAAATCGTCAGTAACTCTGTCTTTTTTACGATGTTGTTTACTTATGCACAGTGGTTCCGTCTATGCAGTAGTATACCGGTGCAAATAGTGTTTAGTGTAGCGCGGGCTGTTTGAAATTGAAGTTATTTCCTGAGTTAATGAGTGGATTTTGAACGTTTTTAATGTGCGCATCGTTATTTCCGCCGAATTTTATAAAGAATCAAGGTTCTTTATTGTTGTAGCAAAAGTATGCAACAGACCCATTGCCATTATTTAGCTTGTTACTGTGTACATTATCTTGATTAAAAAAAGCACGGTCAAATAAAAATACAAGAGAATCAATGAAAAATTTAAGTTATTTAAATTTGACGGATGCTCCCCCTTTTGATTGTATAGGAGACGACGCGACGCGAATCAGAGGAAATCGTGCTCCACCGTGTCGCGCTAGACTTCTATGGAGGGAGACTAACAGCCCTTGTCTTTTGCGAGGAGTGAGCACCTATATATATGCGGTGAAACTATTTTTTAATTAATGTTTTTAAGCGAGTAAACGTCAAAAGTTTCATCGCATTTCTACTATAGTCTTTCAAAAAAAGGTATTCCTTTGCCCACTTGAGCAAGCTCACTTGACATTTTTAAAGACTATATAACATCATGAGTATTTTAACATTTTGTCAGTCGTCTCTCTCTCTCGTTCATTTTGAGTGGTTTTGAATGGGGGGAGGGGTTGTAGGAAAAACCTCGAAGTGTCAAGACTCAAGAGTTCGTCAGCTGGCTTACTCTCTAGCTGATCACGTGCACTAATTAAATATGTAAAACAAAACCTCTTTCTTTCCCATGTGTGCTGTGTGGTCTGTAAGACTGACTCTACTAACTATAATAACTATACTTTGTACTTTCTAAAAAGAGGCTATTTCTAGTACGTCATATGAAAGCTGTACGTAGGATTATTAAATCGCTTCGGTTTCATATCGCTTCGCGTCATGCTTTTGTTGAAGTTTTTTAAGAGTGTCGTTTTAACGATCCGCTTTTTGAAATCATTTTTCTCCTGAAAAAGACTGTTTTAATAGATCGATATATCGTATCGATTGCCATCCGAGGGCCTCTGGTTCCAAACAAACTCTGGTTCAATGTAATTTCCCCAGAAGCGAACTTTTGAACTGAAATTTAGGGTATTAAATCAAACAATTAATGCGACCTTTTTGCGATTATGAATTCTACGTCCTCGAAAATGCTTAATTATGCCTGGTTCCTTGACTAAAACTGCCGAAATAAATAAGATATTAAAGATTAAATGTTGCATGTGTAGGTTAGGATCGCCCGAAATTCCGCCAATTCCACAACAACAACAATAACATTTGGGTGATTCCAACCTCTAAACGCATCGTTTAATCTGTAATATCTTGTTGATTCCGACAGTTTTACGGGTGGAACCAGGCAAAATGAAGCATTTTCGAGGACGTAGAATTCATAATCGCAAAAAGGCCGCATTAATTGTTTGATTTAATAGTCTAAATTTCCGTTCAAAAATCCGCTTCTGGGGAAAATGCATTGAATCAGAGTTTGTTTGGAGCCAGAGGCCCTCGGACGGCAATCGATACGATATATCGCTCCACTAAAACAGTCTATAGGAGTGCAAGTACAAATCTCTCCTTGCCGCGAAGAATCCTAATTTTCAATCGCTGCGATGACATTCTCACGAAGACCACAAAACGGCAGAGGCGTACAAGATAAATGCTTTTGTATGAAATTAAACTAATTAAAATTAAGTAAAATGGAATTAACCCTTAACTGCAGATGAGCCCAGATCTGGAACAATTACTTTGAAGCATTGTCTAAAAGTAGGGGACTTGAGTTGTACTGTCGCTGCATGGTGGGTCACATGTGGAACAGATACTAAACGAGTAAGAATTGTCGATTTTGTCCTAGAGCGCGCAGCACAGGATAGAGTACGTGCAGAGTGGTTGAAAATAGCTTACTGAAAATCTGACAGAGATTTTCCGATTTTTATTGTTATGTTTAGGAGTAACGCAGGGGTACCATATACAAAAAAAACAACTATTGAAACTTACTAACTTATTTTTTACTACTTTATTTTTTTTTTTTTAGCCTGAAAACTTTATTTTCAGTTGCATGGATACCTAAATGCGGGTAAGGCCATATTTGGAACAATTGATATTCAGGCTCTTTACCATTGAAATATGATGGAAAGAATGTTTTCACTATTTTTCCCTGTCTCAGGGATCAAAATTGTACTGAAAAAAAATTATTTGATTGAAAAAAAAAAATCATGCAGTAAAGGGTTAAAATAAATTCTTGTATAAACGGGCGCTATTGAGAGTTTTCGTTCAAGAGAAATATTCGCAGCGGCGGAGAGTGAGTCTGCGTTTGTTTCGATGCGATTGTTCTCGATAGGATTTTATAAAATTTTCATTTGCTTTCGTCTAATTTGATCGAATGATATTCGAATTATTTATTCCGCCGCCGTTCGCGTGTCTCATCCGTCTGCCCTCTTCTTTTATTTCTCTACGACCAAAACAATTAATTTCAATTCAGAGCGTATATAATTGGTCTACTTCTAATTCATTAGCAAAAAGTGTGGACCTCTTTTTTAACAGCCATACTTATTATAAGTAGGCTTTCACGTCGTATACCTGTTTTACTGGACCAAAAGCCTGTTGAAATTTTTGCCAAGTTGACGTTCCTTAATATTAGACTTCTTGTTTGTATGGACCTAATAAATTAGACCTTTAGTCATTAGACGTAATTAATTAGACTTTGACCAATTTGACCAATTTTTAGTAGAAAAAAAACTACATGAAACCGTGCGAGTTGCGTCCAGTGGCGTAGCGTGCGATTTGGCAACATTGCAGTTCGTCCATTTAAACCCATGAAAAAGATCGAACTATTCGGTGTTCGGTGAACATCTTCGTATTCGATCTTTTACATGGGTTGAAATGAACACGCGCTACGCCGCTACTGGTTGCGTCCTTGCCCTTCAAAGCTCTTGAGGTGCAATATAGACCGTGGGAGATATTGTTCACCATGATTAAGGGGAGACTGCCAGGGTATGCTAACCCATGTAAAAGGTATCACACTTGGGTACACTTTTCTTCTCTCCTATTGCACCTAGAAAGCTGAGATTTTGCATGATTGTGTCTTAGTACCGTCTTAACAAAGTTAACTAACTCTTTTTTTTTTCCTTAATTTTTTGAAAACTTTGTGAGTTTTTCTAATTTGGTAATAATTTTGGTCATTTTTTCGGTGATATTTTGATTTTATAAATAATAGAGTTTAAACTTTTGCATTAAAAGTTAAGTAACATTGTAGATCTTTTTAAGGTCTTCATTTAAAAAAAAATGAGCCTTCTAAGTGTAATAGATCCTGAGAAAAGTGTACCGGAAGTTAAAAAAACAAAATTTTTCAGGAGAGTTAATGAAAGTTTAACCAAAAATAGTGGTAATTTTTTTTTTTTTTTTTTTTTTTTTTTTTTTTTTTTTTTTTTTTTTTTTTTTTTTTTTTTTTTTAGGTGTAGAATAAGAAAAGACTAAAAAAAAAAAAATCCAAAAATTCGAATTTTTGACGGCTGTCTCCCCTTAAAAATGATAAAAAAACAAAACTTGGTTCAGAACAGAGGAATGAAGAAAAGTGTTTGGAGTGTAAATAAGTACTTTGATAGGCTATTGTATGATGTGTGTATACTCTAAAGTGTTCAAAAGGGGGAAATAGATTATGAGCCCCAGGGGTACCACAATGCAATAACGAGTCGAGGGTCGCGTGGTGAAATGTCCGATGCTCTCCATTGCTGCCGTTCATACATATTTAATGACATGTTTTCAATTCACCGATGATTCCACCGGTTGAAGAAAGATTACACAGTTCAGTTCAGTTCCTGACTATAGTACACGAAAATACTCGCAATACTCGCATCTATATTATTTTCTCAATAGGTGCAATCGCCGTCAAATGGGTCTGTTGCATACTTTTGCTACAACAAAATAGAACCTTGATTCTTATGTAAAATTCGGCGAAAATAACGATGCGCACATTAAAAACGTTCAAAATCCACTCATTAACTCTGGAAATCACTTCAATTTCAAAACAGTCCGCGCTACACTAGACACTATTTGGACCGGCATACTACTGCATAGACGGAACCACCGTGCATAAAGTAAACAACATGGTAACTACAAAATGATGGAATTCCCTTCTAAATACATGAACTATTGGCTGCATTTGCGGTCTGGTCTTTTCGGTTTATCAAAGATTACAAAATAATATAAGAAATGTACGCATCTAAACGAAACATTTCAATGTTTGTAAGTTCTGTTCATGTTTACATAAACGAGATGGTTCCATCTATGTAGTTATAAGTCGGTGATATAGTGTCTAGTGTCTAGGGTTGTTTGAAATGGAAGGTATTTTCTGAGTTAATGAGTGGATTTTGAAAGTTTTTAAGGTGATTCTATGGCAAACTCCCGAAAATTTTAATCCGATAGATGGCGTTACTTGTCGCTGGCTCCGAAAATAGCCGTTTTTTGACGGTTTTCGGCTGTTTTCTCTGAACAGACGAATAATAAACAAAAAATCGGAATGTCAGCACCTGCTTAATTTTTTGCTTGATTTTTTGAGCCATAAATGAGCCAAATTGGTTCTAAAATAAAGGCGAAACTATGCAAAGAAAAAATCATGTGTAATTTGGAGTTGTATCAGCAAAGATTACAGGTTTCGGTTTCACCCGTAATCTTTGCTGATACAACTCCAAATTACACATGATTTTTTCTTTGCATAGTTTCGCCTTTATTTTAGAACCAATTTGGCTCATTTATGGCTCAAAAAAATCAAGCAAAAAATTAAGCAGGTGCTGACATTCCGATTTTTTGTTTATTATTCGTCTGTTCAGAGAAAACAGCCGAAAACCGTCAAAAAACGGATATTTTCGGAGCCAGCGACAAGCAACGCCATCTATCGGATTACAATTTTCGGGAGTTTGCCATAGAATCCCCTTAATGTGCGCATCGTTATTTTCGCAGAATTTCACGTTAGAAACAATGTGTTATATTGAAGTAGCGAAAGTACGCAACAGACCCATTGTCAAAAATCTGCAAGTTTTTTAAAGTCATCGTCGACTCCACTGGGTTAGAAAATATTAAAATGTAGATTCGAGTATTTTCGTACATTACAGACATACACAGAACTGAACTGTGTAATCTATTCTCAACGGTGTAATCATCGGTGAATTGAAAACTGCCATTAGGTACTCTCAGCTCATGCTATAGAAAAAACTACTGATCTGAGCGATGTTTTTAGAAAATTTGAGTTTATTGTTATCGATGGATCAAAATTGTCATAAACATGCACGGAATAAGAGACTGGTAGAATCTATCTACCATCTGCGCTGGTTTTAGAGTCAGCTATCAGGTAGATGGTAAATACTTGCATTCCTACATGTCTCATCAATGATATATTTAAAAAGGCTCTCTGACTCCAGTATGGAAAGGCAAAAGGTCAGGGTATCCACCAACTTTTATATCTTCAAAATATGGCCCAGAGTGGCAGTTTTGACCGTAAAGTCATTATTGTATTTATGAGGGGCCCTTTCTTTCCATTTTTAAAATAGGGGAAGGATGTTTCCACATTTTCTCAATCGCGGCCAGTTTAAAATGTGCGTCCGGTTCAAATTTTGGAGCCAGGCCACCTCTGAAGGGGAAGTATTGGAACCAGTGGCCTAGTGTGCAAAGTGGCAACGTTGTGTTGTGTCCATTTAAACACCCGTAAAAGTCGATTGCAAAGGTGTTCACCGAACACCCAGTAGTTCGATCTTTTTTGTGGGTTTAAATGGACAAACTGCAACGTTGCCAATTCGCCACTGATTGGAATATACAGGGTGTCCGAGAAATGAGTTCACACTTTTGCTGTGAGCGCCTGGTTGATTGCAAAAATCTGAAAAATTCAGGAATAATCTATCACCCCTAAGCGACTTCAGAAAAAATGTCGGGGGGCCCCCCACTCCCCTTAAGGGGGGGGCGTAGGCCCCAAAATGTACCCCGTGTTGCCGATATATCGCATATTTCAAATGGCAGGGGGTATTTTTTATTTCATTATTCAAAAGGGCTTAAAAAACTGAGCAATTTTGTTTTTTCAGATTTTCGGTAGCCCCTCTGAAAACAAAATGGCGGCCAAATAGCTACCCCATACTTTAGAGGCCCATAACTTCGGTTTGAATCAATATTTTTTCAAAAACTAAAAAGTTTCTGAATTCTCAGAACGTCTTCTTTCCAACGATGTGCCACACTTTATCATTTGGTGGAAAAAAATGGGGCGCGGAGCCCCCCCAAAATTTTTTGAGTTTGGGGGGCTGTAGCCCAAAAAAGTCAAATGTAAAGGGGGGTCGTGTTGTACATCAATCGAAAGGTCTTAAAAAAAGGAAGAATTTGGCGCAAACCCGAAGTCGCTACGATGCGTCTATCCAAAAAGGCGGCCATTTAACGATTTGGGGGTGGGGGACCGCCCCCCCCCAAATAAAATCCGCTCCATCGAGTGATGCATCAATCGAAAGGTCTTGAAAAGAGAAAGAGAATGGCGCAAACCGGAAGTCAATACGATGCTTGTATCCAAAATGGCGGCCGGTCAAAGTTTTTTGCCTGTAGCCCTGCAGGGTCATAAGCCAAAAAACTTTGACCGGCCGCCATTTTTGGTACAAGCATCGTATTGACTTCCGGTTTGCGCCATTCTCTTTCTCTTTTCAAGACCTTTCGATTGATGCATCACTCGATGGACCGGATTTTATTTGGGGGGGGGGCGGTCCCCCACCCCCAAATCGTTAAATGGCCGCCATTTTGGATAGACGCATCGTAGCGACTTCGGGTTTGCGCCAAATTCTTCCTTTTTTTAAGACCTTTCGATTGATGTACAACACGACCCCCCTTTACATTTATTGAATTTTTTGGGCTACAGCCCCCCAAACTCAAAAAATTTTGGGGGGGCTCCGCGCCCCATTTTTTTCCACCAAATGATAAAGTGTGGCACATCGTTGGAAAGAAGACGTTCTGAGAATTCAGAAACTTTTTAGTTTTTGAAAAAATATTGATTCAAACCGAAGTTATGGGCCTCTAAAGTATGGGGTAGCTATTTGGCCGCCATTTCAGAGGCCGCCATTTCAGAGGGGCTACCGAAAAGCTGAAAAAACAAAATTGCTCAGTTTTTTAAGCCCTTTTGAATAATGAAATAAAAAATACCCCCTGCCATTTGAAATATGCGATATATCGGCAACACGGGGTACATTTTGGGGCCTACGCCCCCCCCCTAAGGGGAGTGGGGGGCCCCCCGACATTTTTTCTGAAGTCGCTTAGGGGTGATAGATTATTCCTGAATTTTTCAGATTTTTGCAATCAACCAGGCGCTCACAGCAAAAGTGTGAACTCATTTCTCGGACACCCTGTATAGAAGAAAAGATGGGGAGTGAGGGGTCCACGAGAAATTTTGAAAAATTCAGGCTCAAATCGCGGAGCTCTAGAGAATTTTCATTCAAAAATGAGCTTCTGAGGAAAATGCATTGAATCAGTGTTTGTTTGGAACCAGAGGTCCTTGGTCGGCAATCGATACGATATACTGCTCTACCGGGAACATTCTATGGAAGCTGACAAGTTTTTGGAATATTTTCGAGCCAGTGGCGTAGCGTGCAATTTGGCAACGTTGCATAGTGTACATTTAAACCAATAAAAAAGATCGAACTACCGGGTGTTCCGTGAACACCTCCGCATTCAACCTTTTGCATGGGTTCAAATGGACACAACACAACGTTGCCAAACTGCACGCTTCGAATCCGAGCCTGTTTCATGTCCTCCAACAATGTGTCACCGGTGGCACAAAATGAGCCAAGTCAAATTATTCATTAGAGTGTCTGATAAAGGACTTTCCACAATATGTCCCACCATAGTGATACACACCACGTGCAGTGAATGGGGTTTTAATATGATTTGAGTCAATTTTCGGAGCCCGATTATTTGTTGCGAAACATAAAACAAGAATGAGAAAACGAATAACAATGCAATAATCATGACAAAATTGCTTTCGTCTTCGCCTAGAGCAGCCAGCTTTGGTGTAAGTATATCCAAGGAGCTGTGTAGGCACGCCTTGTGAAAATGTGACGAGAGAAGTGAGTGAAAATTTAATTCGTTGCGCGCAGGATTTTGGCTGGATGGTGAGGAGTCCCCGATCCCATTATTCATACATACTTGACGATGTCATTACTGCACTATGCACTCGCTAACTTGAGCGCGTGATTCGGGACCATGCCTCAATTCGCCCTCAAGACCGCTCGCCCCCCTCTCTCTCTCCCTCACTCTCTCTCTCTCTGTCTCTCTCTCTCTCTCTCTCTCTCTCTCTCTCTCCTCTCTCTCTCTCTCTCTCTCTCTCTCTCTCTCTCATCATTCTCTCTCCCTTCTTCTCTCTCATTCTCTCCCCCCCTCTCTCTCTCTCTCTCTCTCTCTCTCTCTCTATCTCTCTCTCTATCATTCTCTCTCCCTTCTTCTCTCTCATTCTCTCCCCTCTCTCTCTCTCTCTCTCTCTCTCTCTCTCTCTCTCTCTCTCTCTCTCTCTCTATCTCTCTCTCTCTCTCTCTCTCTCTCTCTCTCTCTCTCTCTCTCTCTCTCTCTCTCTCTCTCTCTTTCTCTGCAGGCTGATGGCACGCGTGGCGAGCAACGGTTGCATCACGCATCAGCTAGACCGTCTCAGCATACATCAAGTACCACGCGCACATAGTGCGATGCAATGTTGTCTAGTCTACTATATCGCGGACCAAAGAGTAATTAATATAAGAATCGCAACAGACGGTTTTAGTGCGAAGTCAACGGTTAGCCAACAACCACAACAATGCACTCATCGGTCGCAATCGGTTGTGATAAAACTCGCGTAGCGTTCCAAACTATCTCACTCACTCTCCCGTGACCCCCATGTACATCCATCTGTTTCTAGTATCGAAATTCGTACACAGGGCCTTGTTCTACAACATATTATTATCAAAATCGCTCTAAAATGCCTCAAGAAATTCATTACTGCCATAAAATTTTACAAAATAAGTCTCTAAATACGATTTTTGAAATTAGAGTGAGATGGCACTACATAGGGGTCACGTGAGAGCGAGAGAGACAAACTGGCTTTGTTTGGAACGCTCATCGCCGGCAGTCGCCATTACTAAAACCCTCTATTGCATTGAGAGCTAGCGGTGTCAATGCTGATAAGAGCCGGCTTCTGATTGGCTGGACATGGAGGGAAATGGTTCGCAGAGATTTCTTCCAATGCAAAAATTTTCAATTATTTTTTTGGGTCAAACTTTCTATTTTGTCCGATGTAAGAATACGTACAAAAATTATTTGTCCAAATTTAAAAATGTCCAGAGTTTACTTATGTCCAACAGGAATATTGGCCAAAAACATTATGTCCAATTATGAAAAGATGTGCGCTCTGAACAAGATTCACACACGACATTCAACAATAGGATCATCAAATTACTCTTTTTGATAGAAAAAATCAGATTGTTCATTTCTCTCCAATGCGTAATAGTGTGTTCCGTTGGTTTGTTGATTTCCACGAATTTTTCAAAATATTGGACGAAATTGTTATACCGATTCAAAATGGACTAAATAAAATTGGGTAAGTTGTATGTTGGGCAAGTTAGCGCTTTGGACGAAATAACCACACAGCCTTTTGGACACCACAAAAGAAGAAGAAGCGTACGATTGCCATAAGATTTGGGCGGCAACAGCCGCCATTACGGTCTCTCGTTTGAGAGCATTGTTTGAGTTCTGGGAGTGGATTTCGTGATTTTTGGTGCGATAATCGTTATTTTTACCAAGTTTTACCCCATTATCAACTATCAATAAGCCTGTAGCAAAAGTTTGCCACAGCTCCATTGCATCGAGAGCTAGCGTGCAGCGGCGGCTCGTGCAATGTGGCAACAATGGATTACCTCCATTTAAAACTGTGTAAAATAATCGATTACTTGGTGAGGCGTAGCGCCTCACCTAGTATCGATCTTGTTGTATACGTTTAAATGGCAAAAGTTCACGGTTGCCAGATTGCACGAGCCGCCACTGCTAGCGTGTAGTTATGGACGGATCCAGCAATTTGGCAACCATGAATTCATCCCATTTGAACGCATGAGAAAGAATCGATTCTTGAGAAGGCTATGAGCCTTTAACTAATCGATAGTTTCTCATGCATTCAAATGGGAATAATAGATAGTTGCCAGATTGCTGGATCCATCTTTATTTAACCCTATAAGGACCAGGTTAGTTTCAAAGAACGCTACACTTTCGTTCAAATGGGAGAGGTAGTTAACTATTCGTACTCGGAGGAGTTGGAATTGCCTATTCCACGAATTGAAGGCGTCAGATGAAGATTTATCTTGTAAATATTTTAATCGATAACGGCTTTTATCCGGAATGAAGACAGAAGCCATATGAAAAAGACTAGAGGAGAAAAACGGATAGACTCAGGCTTGGCCCAAAAGGGGTTAAGACCAATAGCGGCACTCATATACGTACAGTCGTACAGTCTCAACTACCGCGGATTAACCTCAAAATAAACGATGAGTCCGCTCGATCTTCGTCAGACATTATTTTGAAATCTTCTTTTTCTCTTCTTCTTCTTCTTCCCCTCAAAACTCCCTTTCGGCTGATATGACAGGACATTTTTGTCAACATTGAAAGAGTCTCAAATCAGTTTGATACGGGAGCATTGCATTGTTTGTATTATGTATTGGAACTAGAAATACGGTAGGTACACACCGATCGTTATAGGTTTACACCGACCGAGTCGGGTCGAAGCGAGCCGAGACAGATGCCCACAGCATCCCTCCCGTTACCACGGAAACGGCCTCAACGCTAAAGGTCACGAGGTCACCAGTCTCCATTCTTATTATCAGTTAATTTTGATTTTGGAAAGGAGATTCTCTCTCTCTATCGCTCTCTCTCTCTCTCTCTCTCTCTCTCTCTCTCTCTCTCTCTCTCTCTCTCTCTCTCTCTCTCTCTCTCTCTCTCTCTCTCTCTCTCTCTATCTCTCTCACGCACTCTTTCTATCTTTGTTTCTTCCTCTCTCGTTCTTCATCTTTCTCTCCCCCTCTCTCTCACTCTCTTCCTCTTATTTTTTATTTTATTTGTTTTATAGTTTTATTTCTTTTTGTTTTCAAACTTACGTTCATTTGACTTAAACAAATGCTTTCGAGTTGGGCAAACTCATCAGCTGAGGTGAAAAAGCCAATTAAAAAAGAAAATAAAAAATGCCTCCCGGCAGGCCGGTAAGACGAAGTAGATTCCATGCTTGGTTAAATCATTTTTTCACAAATTTAAATATAGGTTATAATTTTTGTTGAATTTTTCTCTGAATTTTTCTTTTTTATTTAATCAGCTGCTCAAAATCCAAATATTATTGTGAAAAAGATTATATTACCAATAGAGAAATGTGTAATCTTTACAATGCAAGTGAGAAATAAAAGCTAGGTTATATAAGTTTTTCACAAATTTCAATAAATAGGTTATGTTATGATTTTCTTTGAATTATTCAATTCTTTTTTTTTTATCAGCTGTTCAACATTTAAATAAAAATGACCATGAGAAAAAGATTATAGTACAAAGATTGAAAAATGTATAATCTTTGTAACGGTAATGAAGAATAAATCTGAATAAGAGCAGCTGATAAAACAAGAAAATAAATAAATAACGTACCTAAGCAACAGTGTACGTGTAAAACAAAGAAAGAGCAATTATACCAATACGCCATCCTTGTCTTTCAATTGTAAAATCCCATAAGAAACTAAATAGCTCGTAAAACACGTAAAACACAAGGAAAATTCAAGGCAAAGAGCATATGAACTAAAAACATCCTCCACGATATATACTAAAATTTTTGAAACAAAAAAACAATTTCTTCATATAAAAACACTGCCAAAAAACCCGAAAAACACATCGCTATAACTCGCTTGCAATGCAAAAAACAAAAAAATGACTCGAGTAAAAAAGCTGCGTAACAAAACGGCTAACATAAATTTTCCAAAAAAAAATACTCAAAACAAACACTCCTAAAAATAAACCTCAAAAACACATTTTACGACTCAAACACGGCCCATAACGCGAAAACTAACTGTCGGATTTACACCATCTTCGAACTCATCCAAGAATTAAACCCAACGAATAGTTGAGACAAATTTCAAGAACAAAAACCAAAAATTACGAACAGGATCGTGGGACATAAAAACGGTAAAACTGGCTGAAACATACATATAAATATATATATATATATATATATATATATATATATATATATATATATATATATATATAAACACGTAAAAACTTAGATCAGCCAACAAAATATAGAAAACAACTTAAATTGGGATAAAGGCTGGAACAAATTATTATAATATTATAATATTGTAATTATAATAATATTAATTATAATAATTTGTTCCAGCCTTTATCCCAATTTAAGGTGTTTTATATATATATATATATATATATATATATATATATATATATATATATATATATATATATATATATATATATATATATATACAATTTTCAACGAGTGGTATTTTCTCACTCAGGGGACCATGAAACGTGCTCATTTGATAAAATTTCCCGAAAAATCCAACATCGCACCCTCCGCAATAAGTAGATTCATGGAATCTACTTAAAATACGAAAGTAATAGTAAAAATCTAAAGGGGGGGGGGGAGAGTTCAACTCGGGCAGTGCAACAAAAAGCATGAGCGAAGACAGCGTTCGAGAGCATCACGACCGGTTTCGTCATTGTCATGGGCGGATACAGGGAATTGTCTTTCTCTCTCTCCTCCCATTTGAAAACGTGCGTTAGTAAAGGACAGAAGAGGGGGCCAAAGTCACGTGATGGCCCCCTCTGCTGTCCTTTTCTAACACACAAGTTCAAATGGAAGAAGAGAGAGAAAGACAATTCCCTGAGTCCGCCAATGGTCATTGTTATGACTCTTCAGGTGAGCTAAATCTGACTATAATCCTTGATGTTTATTTGACTTATTATATACATTTTGTTTTTAAATGCGTTTTTGCGAGTTGCAAGCCAAATTGCATGTTACGTCACTGTGCACAATCTTACTTATCAACTTAAACTTTAACTTTAATATCACCTATTGAACTTTGGTATGTAAATTGTTG
Source organism: Trialeurodes vaporariorum (assembly GCA_011764245.1). Classification (NCBI taxonomy): domain Eukaryota; kingdom Metazoa; phylum Arthropoda; class Insecta; order Hemiptera; family Aleyrodidae; genus Trialeurodes; species Trialeurodes vaporariorum. The sequence continues at coordinate 9,628,608 of VMOF01000220.1, forward strand.
AAATCATATCAGTGATTAGAATTGGTGTCAATCTTCAGGTTTCGTTTTGAATACACCGGTTGGAGTACGCTAGACATACAATCTGAAATATGTGCTTTGAAAAAAAAAAAAAAAAAAAAAAAAAAAATGTTGATTTAACAATTCTCAGGTTGAAAATCGGATGGTAATCGCGGGAAGAAAATGGTAACAGTTAATTTCATAAAACAGGATTCTAACTTCAATGGGTCTGTCAACTTTTTTTTATTTCATTTCCTTGAAGTATACTTGATGAAAGTAACTCACCGTATTTTTTAGTTTTTTGTTTTTTGTTTTTTTTTTATCACGAGATCGTGAACTAAAACGTTTCCAAAGTGGCGAGGATTTCGAGCAATTTGAAAATGTTTCGTTTTGACGCGAACCTCGATGACGTCATAGTATAGGACATCCGGAGACCGAAAGTAGTCAGTTTCCATGCCAATGAGGCTGTTGCACTTTTTTGTTGTAAGCGATTTAATAGTCGATTCTGGTGTAAAAACCTCGAAAAATTACGATGGCAGCACTAAAAACTTCCAAAATCCACTCCTAAACTCAATAAACACTTTTGTTTGCGCAGGCGTAATGGTGGCTGAGGGCAGCAATAATGGGAGATTCCTATCTTAATTTCGTCACTATCTATGCTGACAAGGATGATTCACAGAGTAATTAGTGACTAGAGTAGTGATCCAAATCCGATGAATGGTACCTACTGTGACACCTAGAAACACTGGTGTCACATGCGAAAGTCGTCTTTTATTGGTCACTTCTTCATGGAGTTACAGTATTGTTTGATGGGAATCTCCCATTATTACTGCCCTCAGCCATCATTACGCCTGCGCAAATAATAGCGTTTATTGAGTTCAGGGGTTGATTTCGGAAGTTTTTAGTGCTGTCATCGTTATTTGTCGAGATTTTTACACGAGAATCAACTAATAAATCGCTAATAGCAAAAATGTGCAACAGCCCCATTGACGAATTTACGCAAAAGGTACAAAAAAGCCCCCCCCCCCCGCGGGTGCGCCCAATGATCACCACTTTTAACCCTTTCAATACCATCGCCCAAGTTATTGTTTTCGTAACTCTATCTCTCTTTGACAATAAAAGCTGCTTCAAAGTGTCAAAATTTGCCAAATAAGGTTTCATAAAACGCCTTCAATTCCCGAGATAGACAAAATGAACACCGCCAGGTAGAAACAGTTAACTACCCACTAAATGTGAGCGATTTATAAAATAGCTTTGATTTCTTCCGGGTAACTGGAACCCACTAGTTAAAGGGCTAACATTTAGAATGGGGCTCTTGCAAACTTTTTCTATGAGGAAATGAATAATCCAATCTGATGTAAAAACCAGGGAATATCATGAAAATCACATTATGAAAGTGTAAAATTCAGTAATAAACTCACGTACAACGTGGGTCCCATGGGAGATTCCTGTCTAATGTATTACTTTTTCTACGGAAACACAGAGATATGTCTCAATTTAGATAAAAATCTCCCACGATACCTGCGTCTTTCCGCCACTGAGCCCGATTCTGAGAGTGAATTTCGTCATTTTCCAGGTTTTTACACAAGAATCATCTTTTCAATCCCCTATAGCAAAAGTTTGCAAGAGCCCCATTACTGGGTTAGGCAAAATGAACACCGGAATTGTTAACTACCAACTAAATTTGAGCGATTCATAAATCGCTCTGATTTCTTCTGGGTAACCGGAACCCACCAGTTAAAGGGCTAACATTTAGAATTGTTAAATGAACTATTTTTTTTTTTTTTCTTCCAGTGTGGCCACGAGCCAGGATTAAATTTTATGCACACCCTCTAAACGAAACCCGCACAATTATTCCATCACCTCTTTATGACTTCCCCTGTTCCACACCCCTCTTGTTTATAGAAAGTTTCCCTCTATAGTCGGTAGCTGCAGAGGTAATAACTAGCGGTCCAATTTCTCCTCACCCCAACACAAACGTTCTCTACTACTCGCTTGCGCTAGAATAGATTTATTTTCTTTTTTTTTAACGACGTGCGCACGTTTCTCACCATCTCATTTTAAACATCCCAACTTCAATTTGATCTCATCACTTCAGGAAGTAATTTTTCTTTTTGTGGAGAGACCAGCAGGTTGCCTTCCAAAGATGCTCCTCGTTGGAGAGAAAATATTTGAACAATACTACGCTTAGATATTCAAATGTTTGCGCAGTTTGTCTTACCGGGTCCCGACTCTCGAAACTGTCATTCGTAGCTTCCCTTGTGCTTCGTTTGAGTTAAAGACGTACACTGTACAGGGTAACTAAAATAAAAAAGAACTCATCCTGAATATCTCAAAAAACCGGTGGCGTAGGGAACGCGGAAAACAGAAGTGAATTCACAGGTATGTGAGCTGGTAGTTTGTGCACTGAGAGAACTCATTGAGGCTATATAGAGGGAATTTTTGTATTTCATAATTTCCGGCTTTATTTTTGAGTATGTAAGCTTGAAACTTTCAGGATATCTTCCTGAGGTTTGTTTGCAGTTGCTGACATTCCACAAATGTGTACTTCTGCCGTAAATTTACCAATTATAGGCAAAAACTGTTGGTTTTTTGAGCAGTGCTAGTGGCGTTATCCATCGGATTGAAATCCGAACAAGCTTCGCCTGGAATCACCTTAATGATGAATGAGCGACCAATCCATGTGAAGGGATATTTTCATCAATTTTTCGAAATCTGAGTTCTACGAAGTTTTAACTTGCGCGCTTATGTCAGTTCTGGCTTGCGGTCTTTAACTTTTTCAGCGAATTTTCGCGATCGAATGTGATTAACATTACCAACCTAATCTACATATATTCGAGGAAACTCAATTGTGTTTTTAGGTGTCTTCGGGGCATCGATGGCTTCAATTCAATTTTGAATTCCGGACTTGAATTCAAAATTTAATTTATGCCATCGATACCTGAAAACACCGAATAAGTTCGGAAAACACGATCCAGTTCCGTGTCATCCACTTTTGGGTTGGCAACAGAGATATTACTAACAATAAGCTTAGGCGATATGGCACTTCCTATCTCCACCGTGTTGAAAAACTGTTGGCCGGGCTCCGTAAAAAAACGCCTGCAAGAATGGCCGTGATTCAACTTTCAGTACGCTGGTGACTGTAAACATTGTCATTATTCATGTTAGAAATGTGGTTAGATTCTCTGCGGCATCTGAATATTTGTCATTTAGTGGCCGATGGGATAATTGAAGTGTCTATTTTCAGATTCACCTTCAAAATAAACTCAGAGCTCATTAACTTGTCCAAACACTTTAAAACCTTATGGATTTAGTTAGAGGTGTTGCTATTTACTTCTCAGTTCTTCACTGAATCGGCAGGAAGCAGGCAACTGCCTGCTATTGAATAATAGTGACTAGTTTCAACTGAGATGGCTTTAAATGCAAACTTAAACAATTACAGTGAGAAAAAAGGGTTTCTTTAATGAGAAGCAACTGAAATCCAGTCACATGTGCGTAAGATCTTAACGGTTAAGGAGATTCTAACCTAATTCCAAACAACAACAGTAGTAATAATGTTTACGGTCACCAACGTACGCCACATTGCATACTTCGTAGGAAACTTGAACACTTTTGAATCGTTATGCCGTATCTCTTAGGCTTAGTAATCTCTGGTTGGCAATGATTTTGTATAATTCCATTGGATATATTCGTCGCGAAAATTCGCTTTTTACAATAAACGGAGCGGCAGTCCTATTAGACTAATAGTATAAAAGCTGAATCAGTTGAAATTGAAAATTAGTAATGATATAAGCTGGAAGGGGTAAGGAGGAGTGAGCTCATAAGCTCGAGAGTGGGTGTCCCTTATTATCCATATTATCCTTATTATCCTTATAATCCTTATTTCCTTACTTACATATTTGGATCTGACGCAAGAGAGAGGAAACTTAGCATGGGCCGAAATATTTTAATTTTCAACTCATTGTGTGCCAAACGTTGACTCGGCTCAACAACAGGGATAAAGGAACTGTTACTCGGCACGAAAATGCCGTTTAAAGGGGATCCAGTTTAATTGGATGAGCCAGTCGCCTGCCGATGAGGGAACGTTTGGCCATTGAGAGCGAGCCTATTCAATGCCGATGTCAGTGTTTTCCGGGCGGGCGCTGCGGCGGATTGAGCCGGATGAGAAGAAGGTATCAGACAAGCATAAAAACGAAAACGCAATTAGGACGAGAATATTCCGTACGAGTGCAGATATATAGAGAGAGATAGAGAGGGATAGAGAGAGATAGAGAGAGAGGGGGGTCATCCGTGCTTACTTTTTATAAAGCCTGCTACATTCTACTCTGCTTGCCCCTCCAACAGTCGTATTAAATCTTTCCTTACAGCGGTCGGTTTCTCACGCAGGCATATCTGGCTAGGACAGTGGCTAAAGATTCGTTGCCGATGAGGCAAATCAGAAGATTCAGGAGCAGAATGTTCGAGGAGAAAAAAAAACGGTATGTATGTCGCAGGCAAATCGCAATAGGTTTGCAATTTGCCTACAGGCAAAGAGCGAGCCGCTTCTTTACTAACAGAAAAAATTCAGATCAAGTGTAATGGTGACTTACAAAATAATTGTATCGAGATTTGAAAGCTAATAAGCTGACGATCGTACTGATATCCATACAGATTAAGTTTTTTTTTCAACTGGTTCTCTTTTTATGAAATTTTAAAGCGATTGAATACAGTGTTCGAAAACAATTCATTTAAAACATCATAGGTACAAAACTAATCAAAATAAACCAAATCTGATGGAATCGCACCATTTTATCGTCAGCTTATTAGCTTTCAAATGAGCTAAAGCAAATCTCGATACAATTATTTTGTAAGTCACCATTACACTTGATCTGAATTTTTTCTGTTAGTAAATAAAGCGGCTTGCTCTTTGCCTACGACATATATATCCTATGCAGTGATGGGCAAAAATCATTTTTTGAATAGAGGGTTAAAGTAAAGGTGATGAGCGTTCTAAACAAAAACAGTTTGTCTCTCTCGCTCCTCGTAACTCCTGTATTACTGTCATTTCACTCTAATTTCAAAAATCGTATGTAGCAGAGGCATCTTCCGTGAAATTTTTTGGCTAAAATGAATTCCACGAGGCATTCTAACTCGATTTTGATAATCATATATCGTAAAACAAGGCAGGCCCTGTATACGAATTTCGAAACTAGAAACTACTAGTTAACTACCCTCCCCATAGTAAGGGAAGAGTTGTGTTCTTTTGATCAAACCTGGTTTGTAAGGGGTTACGTCTATCTGGTTTCTACCTACAATCACTTGAAGATGACATTGAGAGTATCAGAAAGTTCGAAAGTCCATTCACAAGCTCAATAAATTCGTTTAGAATTTTACAAGATGGCGTTTGGATAAAATGGGTGACAGTGGGGGACTGGAGGAGTCCCGTCTAATTGCAGCTTTCTATGCTGAGAAAAGTAATTTATCAAAGGAGGATGAGGAAGAGGGAAAGAAAGAGAGAGAGAGAGAGAGAGAGAGAGAGAGAGAGAGAGAGAGAGAGAGAGAGAGAGAGAGAGAGAGAGAGAAGAAGGGGTCAACAGGGGGCGAAAATCCCAAGTTGCCCCCTCCCCCCCGTTTGAGAGGGCTGAATTCCACCGATGATCACTTCTCCTCTTTATTTTATTATTTCATCTCTCTAACAGTTTTAAAAAGCGCAAGATCATAAGAAGACAAATTTATGGTAATGTAGTTATGGACAGTTAAAAAAGAGGCGTCTAATATTCATCCAATGAGGAAATTGGGTCATTGCACATCATGAAGATGCTGAATAAATTGTACGGCTCAAAACTATAGATGCGGAAAAATGTAGAAATTGTTGAGGCTGCCAAGAGGGAAATGGGGGGTGGGGGAGAGGGAGAGGGGAAACTAAAATCCGCAATATTTCAGAAGGACATATTTTTCTTCAATATTTCACACTCCCCACCGAGAACATGATTTAGGCTTAGGTGGCGTTCACAAATCCATCCCTTTATTGTCTCGATGCGGAAAAGATTATGGATAGAAATACTTTTAAATATACATGCATAAACTACATCACAGGGTAATGTAATCTTTTCTGCACGGGTGCAGTAAACCGACGAATTCTAGAACGTTTCCTTAATCCACTTGTGACGAATGAATGTATAAGACCGACGTCTTGAAGGAGGCTGGAAGGATATCACGATGGAAAACTGTGGGTATCGTATATGACTTTATCGAAAGTACCTGTCTATCGATTCTCAAGAGAGCCCCCCCCCAAACAGAGGAAGACTGAGGGGCAAATGCTTTCAGCACCATCGCTTGATAAATTACCGGAAATTTGGATTCATTCCAGGCATTTTGAAATCGCAAAGCATTTCCTCAGAAAAGAATAAGAGGTACTCGTGATGTTGCTTCGCGGAAGCATCTTTATGTCCCTAGAATCTTATCCGAGACTTATCGACGGATTCTAAATATAATCCGAATTTAAATATCTCCGCACTTTCCCCCCAGTGTGACTTATCGATATTCTTAACGTTCAGCTGGAAATTAAGCACAGATATAATGCGACAGTTGCAAGGGTCCGAAATGTTGTGTTTTTTATGAAGAAAATGGAAGTACTTGATGAGCTGAGAACAAAGATGCCTTTGGTTTCTAATTAAGTCCCATTTTTCCGGAGATGAGTTTTTGGGCCAAAATACATTGTTTGAAATGGGAATATCCGCGTAGTGACGTCACTACACCCACCAATTTTTGTAACTTTACACGTGTCTATCTCCAAAACCAAGACACTTGGGAAAAAACCAAAGGCACCATTGTTCTCAGCTGATCAAGTACTATCATTTTCTGTATAAAAAACACAACATTTCAGACCCTTGCAACTGCCCCATTTGACTTATATTCTCAATCTAGTTTGGTTAGTGTCTGATCGAGACTTTCTGAGACATCGAACCATATCCATTCGACGACTATAATTGAACCTAAAATTCGATATTGGTCGATTTCGATTTTTTTTTTTTTTTTTTTTTTTTTTTTTTTTTTTTTTTTTTTTTTTTTTTTTTAATAGAAAAGAAGCGACGACTACTCGGTCGTTGTATACTTTTCATAAGAAGATAAGAAAGGAGAACATTTCTCCAGTTATGTCAGGATCTGACTGTGGAATTTTTAGAAATCATTGTTTTCAACCTTAAATAGAAATTTGTGACAAAATGTACTTGAAATCAATTTTAAACGAAAGCGCAAGTGTCTGAGGGTGGCTATCTGGAGCCAGCGCTGCCGTTTTGCGTATATAATCAATGCTATTTTTCTATTCACCGATGATTCCACCGGCTGAGACAAGATTACACAGTTCAGTTCTGTGTATGACTGTAATAATGCACGAAAATACTCTGATCTGTAATCTTTCCTTGATCGGTGGAAACTCCGTTACTTAATTAAAATATCCGCAAGATTTTTATAAAGTCATCGACGACTCAACCGATTGAGAAAAGATTATAAAGATGCGAGCGTTTTAGTTCATTACAGTAATACACTGAACTGAACTATGTAATATTTTCTCAAACGGTGAAATCATCGGTGAATAGAAAAATAGCATTGATTACACGCAAAAAGGCAGCCCTGAATTCTGGACACAGAAATTGACATAACTGTTTCATCTGGAACGCTTTATACGACAAAAAAACTGACACATGACAGAAACTAGTTAAATTATCTCACCTGGACAGTTGCAATGACATTTTGTGCCCAAACAGTCACTCTAAAAAAAACACTTGCAATTTCGTTTAAAATCAAAATCCTCCGAATTGATTACAAGTTTTGATTTAAGGTTAGAAAATATGAGACAAACAAACCAGAATCAGATTGCCTTTGCAGTCACACTTTGGGATAGGACGTAAATATGTATCCAGGGCTGCCGTTTTGCGTATAATCAAAGCTATTTTTCAATTCACCGATGATTCCACCGGTTGAGAAAAGATTACACAGTTCAATTCAGTGCATGATTGTAATGAACTAAAATCCTCGCATCTGCAATCTTTTCTCAACCGGCGGAGTCGTCGATGACTTTAAAAAAAACTTGCGGATATTTTAATTAATCAATGGAGTTTCCACCGATTAAGGAAAGATTACAGATCAGAGTATTTTCGTGCATTACAGTCATACACTGAACTGAACTGTGTAATCTTTTCTCAAACGGTGAAATCATCGGTGAATAGAAAAATAGCATTGATTATACGCAGAACGGCAGCCCTGCATGTACGAGGTCCGTCCCAAAAGTTCCAGGACTTTTGTTGTATCTCGGAAATTAATCGTCAGAATGACGCGTTCTTGAGCTTATCTGATAGCTGATAAGCTGCCAAATCACCCTGTTTTCACAGAATGCCGGTTTTTTGAACGGCATAGATTTTACATAACCTCAAAGAGAGCAAAGTCAAAAGTGGTTTGCGATTTTTTATTTGTATTTTTGGATTTTTTTTTTTTTTTTTTTTTTTTTTTTTTTTTTTTATCAAATAAGCAGGGAAAAGACAATGGGGCAGTTGCAAGGGTCTGAAATTTTGTGTTTTTTATAAAGAAAATTGTAGTTTTTGATGAGCTGAGAACAATGGTGACTTTGGTTTTTTCCTAAGTGTCCCGGTTTTGGAGATACACACGTGTAAAGTATTAAAAAATCGTGTGTGTAGTGACGTCACTACGCGGAATCCCCATTTAAAACAATGTATTTTGGGCCAAAATCTCATCTTCGGAGCAATGGGACTTAATCAGAGACCAAAGGCATCTTTGTCCTCAGCTCATCAAGTACTTTTATTTTCTTCATAAAAAACACAACATTTCAGACCCTTGCAACTGCCCCATTGCTCGTAAACAAATATGACTTATCATATTTACTGGGAAAAAATACTGATTTACAAGTTATTTCACAAGCTTACCAAAAAAATTATTTATCGCCTTCGAAATATTCTCCTTGTTTCACAACGCACGCTCTAAAAATGACTCCATGATACAAATCGCAGACCGCACCTGAGACGATCTCAATCACTCGATCATACAATGAGCACTGATTGAGATAATCAAAATCGGTCAATGTAGGGTGATTTGGCAGCTTATCAGCTATCAGATAAGCCCAAGAACGCGTCATTCTGACGATTAGTTTACGAGATATAACAAAAGTCCTGGAACTTATGGGACAGACCTCGTATCAGCCTCTCTGTTGCTATAGCTTGTTGGTTTTGACTCCAGTAGCGTCATTTGCAGGGGGGGGGGGGGGGGGGCAGGCGAAGAGTAAAAAAATTCTGACCTTTTATTTTTGGTAAAGAAAAAAAAAAATCCTGTTATAGAAAAAAAAAATCCTAACTAGAAATTGGTGGTCACCAACAAATTTTGTTGGAATTCAGGGCCGTGAATATAGAGTATCCAGGGCTGGCTGTTGCTAGGACTCTAAAATTATGTTGATGAGCCAAAAAAAAAAAAAAAAAAACTCATCACATTTTTTACCTCCCCCTCCCTGTCGAACTCAAAATGACGCCCTTGTTTGACACTGTCAAGCTGAAATGTTAAAAAAGCCCCTTAAATTTTTCTCCAGTGGTAAAACCATCCCAACTTCTGAGCGGGAACTTTCATTACATGTATACATTGACACCTTGTATATATATTTGCATAGGTTGCGAACGCGGGAGAAAACCAATAGCCAATCACTCACGTAACTGAAGTTAATCCACACTTCGTTGAATCATATTCGCGCGTCTTTTCTCCGTCGTCGCAGATTTCTCGAGCTCAACAAAGATGGGGGGAGGGGGTGGGGGGAGGAGGAGGAGACAAGCAGAGAGCAGAGAGCAAAGGTCGTCAACACGTTATAGAAGAGTCATGCCTATATCCTCGAACGTTATTATATTGTCAGCCGAGAAAATTTTCTTGTCACGTAGCTCCAAACGGAATAACTTCGGCCTCGGGTGATACACTCAGGGATGAAGTGAAGAGGCTTCGATGAAATTATAAATCCCTTTCATGGTAGACAAATGGGAGAGAGGGGTGAATGAAGGGGTTGGGGTGGGGGGAGGACGAGGGGGAGGGGGAGGGGAGGAAGAAGGGATATAGAGGAAGGAACTCGAGGGCGTAAGAGGTCGAAGGTGAGAAGCGTGTCCATGTTAGCGCTCCACCGAATTTTCGTTGTGTGGCTGGAGAGAGAGAAAAAAAAAGTGGAGGGATGCCGGGGGTAGGAAGAGAGAGGGGAGGGGGGAGGAGGAGGGGGGAGGGGGAGGGGGATGTGAGAGAGCGATAAAAAGTCATCGTGAGTTTTTGGCCCGAGAACAACGATCAAGAGCGCCAAGAAAGAACACATGAAAAACTGCAAAATCCAAGGTTGCCGAGTTTTTCTACTACACTGAAAAATAAACTGTAGGGAAAACCCTAAGAACACTTTCTCTCATCAAATTTAATCTGGGGCAGACCCACAGACCCACCTTCAATATCCTGGGGGAGACCCTCAGACACCCTTTTAATATCCTGGGGGAGACCCTCAGACACCCCTTTAATATCCTGGGGGAGACGCCCAACTCCCTTTGATATTTTTATCCAGATCTAAAGATTCATTTTTGAAATATTTAAAGTCCTTTTTTGAATCATTTACAGGAAAAAAATGTTCATCCATAACTAACCAAAAATTAAAAATTCAAAATAAATAAAAATAAAGCCGCTCGGACAAATGTTAAAAGCAACATCTCTGCAAAATTTGGATGCATATGGATCAATATAGTTCAAAAGTTATGCTGGTTTTCACGTTTTATGGCTACGGACGGACAGACAGACACAGACAGTCACAGACAGACACAGACAGACACAGACAGACACAGACAGACACAGACAGACACAGACAGACACAGACAGACACAGACAGACACAGACAGACACAGACAGACACAGACAGACGCCACAGAAAGTTTGTGCATTTACACCTCTTAGCCACAAATGGTTAATATTGAAACTTCATGGATGAATTTTCTTAGGACAGTACTAGGCATAATGAGAGCAAATTATTATGTAACTATTATGATTCACTTAGTCGCAGGGGGCCAAATCAGTGGCGGCTCGTGCAATGTGGCAGCAATGGACTCCCTCCATTTAAACCTATGTAAATTAATCGATTCTTTGGTGAGGCGCTGTGCCTCACCTAGAATCGATCTTTTAGCACAGATTTAAATGGCAAAATAGCACTGTTGCCAGATTGCATGAGCCGCTACTGGGCCAAATATCGAAACAAAATACCTTGAAAATCTCTGCACCATTGCAACACTTCCTCTATTTCTATAACTTTGTTATAGTAGTAAGAAAGTAAAAATATAGTTATCAAAAATTGTCGTTTTCGTCCATTTAGGCTTAACTTGAAACTATTTTTCGTGACATTTTCAAATTTTATTAACAAATAGAGAGATCGAAGTGCTTGGTCATCGTCAAAGACAGAACCGTTCGACTTTATTGGTGAATTTAAATGGAGAAAATACATTGTTGCCGGATTTTTACGACTCGCCTCTGCACAAGCCACCACTCTGATGTCATTATTAGGAGCTGTATTTCAACCCGACGACCTAAAGGCGTGACTAGTTCAAACCGGCTGCATTATCGTACAGTGTAGAGAAACAAGTAAACAGTTATAGACCGAATTAATATGATACGATTTCTAAGAACAGCACTCATGCATAAAAGAGCTTCAAAACGTTGTAAAAGGGTTGGAGGAAAATGGTTCGATTAAAAATAACAGTGCTTGTTTGCGCCATCATGCAGCAGGTAATTTTACCGCAAGATTTGCCACACGGATACTATCTTTGGTCGATAATTGCAGAGTGCAGGGTAGAATAGTATGCAACCTCAACATCAAGAGAGGATTTTAATTCCCTTTTTAAGTAGATTTCAGCTACTTTGCGGAGGATTCCACGCTGCAGTCTTCGGTAAATTTTGTCGAATGAGTAGGTTTTACGTTCTACTGAGTAAGGAAACACCATTCGTTGAAAAGTTTATGCATATGAAAGTTTACACATGCATACAGGATATTAAGCTCTTTGTGAGCACGCTCCAGTCTGCAATTATTGTTGTTATTTTTTCTCTTTTTTATGAAAAGGTATGGGTAAGTATATGAATAAAATAATCTTTGAGTGAACATTTAGGTCAAGTTAAAAAGTGGGATGAAGTCGATTTTCAATTTATTAGTTAAGGGCAGTACCTACGTGTGAGTTTTAAACATTATTTTGGAAAAGCTTATCTTTCATTGATACTCTATTGAACTCTTTTTCGTTTAACTCAATCTAATCCATATGCGAGTACTTGTTTCTGCGAGTTACGGAATAAGGCTCTTTCAAACTTTTGCTACAAGCGATTGAAGAGTTGATTCTTGCATAAAATCCTGTAAATATGATGATGCACTGAAAAAAATGAAATTACTAAAAAAGCAATTAAGTTTTGTAAAATCAGTAAAATAAAGCACATGCTAATTTTACTTGTTATTTTCGGTAAATCCAACTAAACGTATGGCTAATTTTACGATTTGAATTGTAAATGTTGCTTAAGTTTTAGTAATTTCTCTATTTGGATTGCAAATTTTTCAATCTAAATAGTACATTTTACAATCCAAATCATTGTGACTTTTGCATATTACATGGCTGTCTTGGCGTGACAGCTATACTACTTGCAAAAATTACAATGCTTTGAATTGTTAAATTTACAATCCGATTGGTAAAGTTAGTGATCCAAATTGTAAAATTAATCAAAATTAAGCAAAATTTACAATCCAAAACGTAAAATTAGCTATATGTGTAGTCAATTTTACTGAAAATGGCTGATAAAATTAGCCTTTGCTTCATTTTACTGATTTCACAAATCTATTTTTTTCAGTGTGAGTACACTAAAAAATTACAAAATTTACTCTGATAATCGGGCTTAATACTGGAGCTACGCAAGGTTATAGATTAAAGAGGTATGCTCATCTGACTTCGCGCCTCAAAGTCAGTAGCGCGAAGTTCAAAATCCAGATCCAAGATGGCCGACAAAAGCAGAAAACATTGTACACTCTTTCCAGAAAACATCGGTCTATTTTCTGGTTTTCTGGAGAAGGAGCCCAATGTTTTCTGGAAAGAGTATACAATGTTTTCTGCTTTTGTCGGCCATCTTGGATCTGGATTTTGAACTTCGCCCTACTGAATTTAAGGCGCGAAGTCAGATGAGCATACCTCTTTAATCTATAACCTTGGGAGCTACGCAAGTATCTTGCAGTGGCGGCTCGTGCAATGTGGCAACAATGGACTCCCTCCATTTAAACCTATGTAAAATAATCGATTCTTTGGTGAGGCGCTGTGCCTCACCTAGAATCGATCTTTTAGCAAAGATTTAAATGGCAAAATAGCACTGTTGCCAGATTGCATGAGCCGCTACTGGTATCTTGGAGAGGTTCCTGTCACTAGTGGCTCGTGGAGGCGGGGCGACAAAAATGAGACAGGTCAGTGGCGGCTCGTCGAATGTGGCAACAACGTAATCCCTCCATTTAAACCTATGTTAAACAATCGATCTTCAGGTGGTGCAATGCACCTCCAAGTTATCGATTCTTTGGCATAGCTTTAAATGGCAAAAAAGCATGGTTGCCAAATTGCACGAGCCGCCACTGAGATAGGTACACGGGATTTTTTTTTTTTTTTTTTAACGCTTTTCAACTAAACTTTTTTGAAAATTGTATGTTTCATTCACAGTTTTTGGACTATTGAAACAAAGAAAGATGGAATAATAACTATTTTAACAGTTTTACGTTATTTTTCCCGGCCATCAAAAAATGTGAGGCGATGGCTCCCGGATGTCGCCTCATCTTGCCTCATCTGGCGAGTCGCAACTGGTTCCTGATTTTCCATTGCTGATATGTTTGTTTACTATTTGTTTACCGCTTAAAGTTTTTATCAAAGAATTCCCGCTATTTTGCAGCGAGTAGATTATAAAAGTTTTAGATGGTTATGTTTGACTATTGAATGCACTTCATAAAACTCTGTGAGCTTTTTTTGAGATTTTTTATTGTGCTCATCGTCATTTATATAGGTTTTTATGCAAAAATCTCTTCAATCACCCGTAGCAACACAATTGCAAAATTCCATAAACACTGTTGTCCGTAGGATAAAATAATTCTCATTTCACTATGAATTCGCTGTAATGTTATGAAAAATTCAATTTGTTTCACACGTTCACGGATATGTTTTTTTCCCCCATGAGTATCTATGATCTCTGTGAAGAGTGCCGCATAGTATTTAGCTCGGCAAAATATTTCTGGTATTATCCAGACTGAACGCACGGCCATTAGTTCGAAGAATCGCTAATTTTGACCACTCTGCGGGAGGATAAAACGACCCCCAATTTCAATTTTTTTTTTTTTTTTTTTTTTTGGTACATAGTTGCTATATCACAAATCCTGGATTTTCGACCCACCCTACTGCTAAAGGCTGCCATTTTGCGGATCTTTGATGACAATCTAAAATCCATTAGTTATTAAACCGGTTGAAGTAAAAGTTATTGATTTGAGTATTTATTTTAATAAGCCATTTTTATATTACAGTGATAAATGTAATCTTTGCTTCAACTGGTGAATCGTCGATGGATTGTTGCATGCCATTAAAGATCCGCAAAACAACATCCCTTATATAACCTCGTATTCATGTCATCTTTGCTTCAACTGGTAAATCACCGATGGATTGTACTGTAGAACACCATTAAATATTCGTAAAACGGCAGCCCTTATTCATATAATCTTTGCTGCAAACTGATGATACACCAATAAATTGTAGAATGCCATTGAAGATCCGTAAAACGGCGGCCCTGTGACCTACTATCAATTAATCTTGTTGTATTACACCTCTTTTTTTTTCTGAGACCCTGACTGGAACGTCCTGAATTCTAAAAGATGGCCATTTTGAAACGGGGTTGGGTGGTCGCGCCTTTTTCATCGCGGGTGCGGGGAGGAGATGATCGGTGACATCCTCACCCCCCCCCTCCTCCAATATACATCGACTTCAATGATTGAGGATTCCGCTAACCACATACCGCTCTTCGATATCTCAATTCGTTCTCGAGATATTCAAGGGATACCGGACTTTTTGCTTACCACGTATCGTATATGCAGTGTGCACTTAGGTATGTGTCTTGTAACATATACCGAATAAAATACCGTACGTACTGTATGTGTATGTATACGGTACATGCACGTTTGAATCCGAACGTTATTTCCGTTGCTGGTTCCTACATTTGAGTATAATATAATAAATCATCAGTCCAGGCATCTTAGAGGTCTTACGGATCCTCGCCCTTTGCCTGATACATTCATCCTCCCTCACTCTCTCTCTCTCTCTCTCTCACTCACTCTCTCTCTCTCTCTCTCTCTCTCTCTCTCTCTCTCTGCCTCTCTCTATCTCTCTCCCTCCTCTCTATCCTTCCATTTCCCTACTTCGTCTAAGCACATATTTCTTTCGCTATTTTGCTTTCCTTCTTCCCCGTTTCTCTCTTTTCAACCGCTGTGCTCTCTTCTTAAAATGAAATTACGGTCGTATTTTGTAGAGTCTAAGCTACCCAGTACCCGCCCGACAAACATCATTTTGACTCGCTCTTTCTTTATCTCATGTGAATTGTAGTTGATTTGCTTCTTCACTTGTTTTAAAGTGCAGTTCAAGAGTCTCCGGAGTCTTCAAAGGAAAGGTTTATTCAGCTCTTTCCCTCTTCTTTTAAGCTATTTTTTAATGCCCTCGGGGAGCGTCTTGATGCTCGGTGGATTGGATAAAATTGTCGAGTGTTTTAGAATTTCCATGTAATTTTCGTCAAGAGAGTATCATTTGGTGGGGGCTCTATCACACAAAAAAACACGCTGAAGCCCGAGTGAAAACAAATGGGCAAACAGACCAAACAACCTCAGAAAACTCAAGAGGGTTCTTTCAGAAGATCGTAAAGACTGTTTCTGGTATATCATTTTTGAACGGAATGAAAACAAAAAGTGAGACAACTCAATTCAAAAAAAGGAGAAAAAAAAAAAACCATTACTTTGTAATTTATTGAAAGGGCAATCTAATGGGGCTATTGCACACTTTTGCTGTGAGCGATTTAATAGTTGATTATGGCGTAAAAACCTCAAAAAATAACGATGGCGGCACTAAACACTTCCAAAATCCACTCCTAAACTCAATAAACGCAGTTATTTGCGGGAGCGTAATGTTGGCCGAAGGCACTAACAATGGGAGATTCCCATCTAACATTCTGAAACTCTATCAAGAAGTGACCAATAAGAGACTACTTTCACTCGACACCGGTGTCACTTGGTGTTGCGGAACCATTCATCGGATGTGGATCATCACTCTGATGACTAATTACTCTGTGAATCATCCTTGTCAGCATAGAAAGAGTGACGAAATTAAGATAGGAATCTCCCATTGTTAGTGCCTTCGGCCACCATTACGCTCGCGCAAATGACTGCGTTTATTGAGTTTAGGAGTGGATTTTGGAAGTTTTTAGTGCCGCCATCGTTATGTTTTGAGGTTTTTACGCCATAATCGACTATTAAATCGCTTATAGCAAAAGTGTGCAATAGCCCCATTCAGAGATCATGTAGAGCTCGTTTCAGAAGTGTAGAGGCGCTCCGAGACCATAATCTTTGGCGGGTTTTTAATATTTATTCATTCAAATCAAAACAAAACTTGCTTCCGACTTGAAAAGAACTTTTGATTTTATTCCTCGATTGTGAATGTTACGATACATGGGCGGCGGAGCTAGTAATTTGGCAACTGTAGATTCTATCCATTTGAATGTGTTAGAAACAATCGATTTTTGAGGGGGGGCATGGCCCAATTTCTAATCGATTGTTTTCCGTTCATTCAAAAGGGAATAATCCACAGTTGCCAAATTGCTATCTCAGCCCATGGACTGCGATTGAGTCCCCAAAGTATAAGGCAACTCTTTGAGTTTCCAAGATCATTTCCCACTCTCCGATAAATCCAATTAATTAAGTAAAGTAAGTAAGTAAAACGATGATAAATTGTACCAATCGATACACAAAATCATACTCCAACGATGCACAGCAAAAATGTATTCTACCGGCTAAATTGATGGTCAGGTGTTTTTCCATCCTTAGATACTACGAGGGGTGTCTCAAAAGTGAGGTCTCTAACTTTTTTTTTTGATAGAAAATATCATTTTTTTTTTTAATGAATGATAAATTGTTCGAAAGCTTACACCCTTGGCTATTTTTTTACGTAGTCGTCATCACGATCGATCACTGGCGCAACCAGGATATCTTCCATTTCTCTCATTTCCCATTTGAATGTATGAGTAGGAAAAGGACAGAAGGAGGGGGTTTTATCCCCTTGTCCATCCTTGTCTAACATACGTTTCTTAATGGAGAAAAGAGTGAGATGAAGAAACTCTCGGCGCGCTACTGCGAGCGATGTATTTTTGTAGCCGAACCGGAAGTTTTTGTATTTCTGTCTCATAGTGCTCTCCTGCCACCGCGAGACACATCTTCGCCAAAACCGAAAAAATCCAAGGAGACCCAGTCAAGCAATACAAAGGTACAAAGGAGTAATGTTGCTTGAATTTTTGGAGCCTGGCACTACAATAAACACAGAAACTCATTGCGAAACTCTGAAAAATCTAAGGCGCGCAATTCAAAACCGCCGAAGAGGATTGCTAACAAAAGACTTGAACTTTCTTTACGATAACCTATACATGCCCATTGGGTTGTTTAACGACCCACTTAAAATGGTTTTTTTGGGACCAAATTGACCATTCAGCACCTTTAATTTAGCTGGACCAGAAAATTTCAAAATTTTTAAATTTTAAATTTTTTTAACTCGAAGGTGGTGTTTTTTGAGAAAAACACCAAAAAACACCCTACATGTTCAAAAAAAGTTGGGCATATATGGGATAATTAATACTAGTGATTATCATCTATTTCCGGCGCCAAAGAAACACTTGGGAGGACATCGTTTCGAAGACGATGCTGAGTTAAATGCAGGAGTGGCGCAGTACTTCCGCGAGGTGGAGTGAGAGCACTATGAGGAGCATGAAAAATTTTCGGTGCGGTACAAAAATGCGTCGATCGTGATAGTGATTATGTACATAGAAAAATAGCCAAGGATGTAAGCTTGCGAACCATGTATTATTTATTAAAATAAAATGATTTTTTCTATCGAAAAAAAAAAAAAAGTTGGAGAACTTACTTTTGAGATACCCCTTGCAGTTGTGTCCTTTATACCAGAGATTACTAAGCCTAAAAGATAAGGCACTTCCTATCTCCGCCGTGTTGAAAAACCGTTGGCCGGGCTCCGTAAAAAACGCCTGCAAGATGGCCGTAATACAACGTGCAGTACGCTGGTGACCGTAAACATTGTTACTATTCATGTTGTTGGAAATGAGGTTAGATTCTCTGCAACATCTAAATGTTTGTCATTTAGTGGCCGATGGGATGATTAAAGTGTCGTAGATTTTCAGAATTACTTTCAAAATATACTCAGAGCTCATTATCCAGTCAAATGTTCATAAGATTTTAACCGTTATGGAGATCCTGACCTCATTTCAAACAAAAACAGTAATAACAATCAGGCCCGTCACATCTAACTCCCGGGCCCTGGTACCAAGTGGGCTTTCGGGCCCCCTTTTGGTGGGTCCTGGGTAGGGGTCCTGGCGCCGGGCCCCTCTGACGCCCGGGCCCTGGACCTGTGGGTCCCTTGTCCCCCCCCCCATGAGACGGGCCTGAAACAATGTTTACGGTCACCAGCGTACGCCACATTGCATACTTCGAAGGAGTCAAACAACACTTTTGAATCGTTATGCCATATCTCTTTCGGCTTAGTGATCTCTGCTTCATTCAAGTGAGTTACTTTCAGCAGGGCAGGCGTTCCGCGAAGCAACTATTCGTGCCTACGGGAGTTGGAATTGCGTCATTCCATTTTGAAGGAGCATTTAGATTATCTGTCAAAATACACGGGGGCCGAGTGAGAGCCGATTATTTTTTCAAGGAGTGACAACTTTTCTCAAGCACTGCGGTGCCGCGTTCACGGGAGATAACTATTCCTACGCGTGGGAGGTGGAATTGCATCGTTCCATTTTGAAGGCGATTTTGGTCCAATATCGTTACTTTATTTCTTGTGCTTTTTGTAAGAGATAAAATGTAAGTCATGATCGCAAGCTTCTTAGTTTTCATTCCTTTGATTGATTTTCAAGAGTAATTTTTTTTATCTCTCTCAGACACACAGTTCGCATGAAATGCAAAATACATTTTGTGAAAATGAGATTCTAGAAGGTAATATAGTTCCTAAACCTGCCTTTTATATTTCTCACATTTATTTACCATTTCATTAATCAGTAATCAAAAAGTCGAACCAATTTATCGTGAGATTTAATGGAATATCATTACAAATGTAAACAAACGTCTCACCTCCTTAGAGTACGTTCATTTTGTTTCATTCTGTGTGTTTTTCCTGGTTAGTTTTACTTCCTCGTATATATCACGTTTCACCGGGAATCACCTTAATGGTTGAAAATAGTATCCTATGCTGATCATTTTGAGCCTATGGCAAATCTCTAGCTATTCTAGATCATCAGAAAAATTGCCCCCAAAACGATTCAATTGCTTGTTTTTTTTTTTTTTTTTTTTTTTTGCGTTTTTCAGGGGCAGAGTAGGCAGCCACACGAAAATTTCAGGAAAAATTTCTGACCTAATTACCTTTGCTCAGTGAAATTGTTGAGTTTATTCCAAAGAGTACACAAGAGTCCCAATTGAATAGAAGGCCTGCGTGGTCAACGCAGATAAGGGGTCAAAACGCGGGCCGGCCTCTGATTGGCTGCAAGCGTGGTGCAAAAATGTCTTAGGGTATAGGGAAATTAACACGGGGGTTTCGTTCCGGGACGTTTATCACGAAACCTGTGCAAAATCGTCAGTAAAAAATTTATGCGAGTCGATTTAGCAGAATTTTACGAACAAATTGATAGGTCATATAAGTGCCACTTTATTGCAAGTTCGAAAAGATTGTTTCAGTTGAAAAGTACGCACAATAGTGAGTTACTCAAACAATGCTCAAACACACGCCAAGCATGTAAACGCACTATTGTGCGTACTTTTCAACTGAAACAGTCTTCTCGAATTTGCAATAAAGTGGCACTTATGACCCATCAATTTCTTCGGAAAATTCTGCTAAATCGACTCGCATAAATTTTTTACTGACGATTTTGCACAGGTTTCGAGATAAACGTCCCGGAACGAAAACCCCGTGTTAGTTTCCCTATACCCTAAGACATTTTTGCACCACGCTTGTAGCCAATCAGAGGCCGGCCCGCGTTTCGACCCCTTATCTGCGTTGACCACACAGGCCTTCCATTCAACTGCGACTCTTGCTTTCTCTTTGATTCATTCGAATTCAATAGAGGGAGACAAATTTTTGACTGGTATATATGCCCATAATGCTGCAACAAAAGTTTGCAATAGACACATTTGTAATTCTGTTAAACCTCGTAACACCTCAAAACTTCACATAAATTCTAAAAAAAAAAAAAAAAAAAAAAAAAAAAAAAAAATCGCGTAGGAAGTGAAAAAAAGCCTCATGCGGTATTCTACAAATTACTCCAAACACCGACCACCGACTACCGAGGGACCTCGGTCGGCCAAAAGGAAATTCCTCTTCAGCGCTGTTTTCCGCATAGTTGTTGCATGTAACTCTCGTATGGGGACACCTATATAGCCACCGTCGTCGTCAACCCTAACTAGGATACAGTGTTGCCAAATCTTGCGGCTTTTCCTATTAGAACACATAGGAAAAGTCGAAGGATAATTTGGCAACACTGCAAGGATAGAATGAGGAAAGCTTTTCGACATCTTAAGTGCACCTGCAGTGCGTACTGAACCTATATCAGCACTAGCGGATGCAAGAAATAAATCGTCCATCTCTCTCTTCTCCCATTAGAACGCATGTGTTAGAAAAGGATAGAAGAGGTGGCGAAAATCACGTGACTGCCCCTCATTTGTTCTTTTCCAACACACTCGCCGTTCTAATGGGAGAAGAGAGAAAAGGATAGATTCCTGAATCCGCCAGTGGATATCAGTGAAGGAGAGTCAGTCGTCTGTTCCTATCTCTTCGATCTATGTAAAACATGGTCATGTTTGGCACAATGGGGCTCTTGCAAACTCTTGCTACGGAGTATTGAAGAGCTGTGATTCTCGCATAAAAACGTGTAAAAAAGAGGATGAGTACACTGAAAAATTACGAAATTCACTCTCAGAATCGGGCATATATTGGGGGAAAGACGCAGGTATCATGGGAGATTCCTATCTAAAATGAGACATACCTCTGCGTGTTTCCGTAGAGAAAATGACAGATCAGACAGGAATCTCCCATGATACCTGCTTTGCAGCGCCATTATGATCTTGCTGTTGTAGCAGTATGTGAGTTTATTACTGAATTTTAGACTTTCTTAATGCGAATTTCGTGATTTTCGCTGGTCTTTACATCAAATTGGACTATTTATTTGCTATTAGCAAACGTTTGCAAAAGCCCCATTCTCTCAAAAATCAATAAAGATAATCCAACACCTATTTTTTTTTGTTTTTTGGATATATCTTTTTAACATAAACGATTAGATAAGAGGTGTTCTTTGACATTCTGAAAAATAAAACATGTCTTGTAAATTTTCAGAATTTTATCGAAACAGTTTTTATAAAATATTTTACACATTTTTAAAAAAACTTTTTTCTTCTGCAGAATTTTCAAGAAAAAACTCTCACCTAGTTGTTTCCATTCAACAGAGTAAATCCATAAAAAATCCTGAAATATCTCTATTGGTTCCTGAGAAAAATGTACATTAACATGGCCATATTTTGCAAGGGAGAGATGGGGACTGACAAATCCCCTGCAGGACATCTCCTTATGTAAACGAGGTAAGTAAATAGCAATAGATAGAGAGGCTATGGGACTATGGCTTTCAAAAGAAAGTATCCTGATAAAAATTTTCTTTATTTCATTTCTTTCTCGACCAATTGGCAAATGTTTAAGGTTTTTCAGGTATTTCAGAGTCTCACACTATTGCCACTTGTGACACTATGCCTCAAAAAATTTAAAACGATGGAAAACAAAAGAAAAATTCATCAAGAATAATTTCGATGAGAGGACTTTCTTTTGAAAGTCATAGTACATATGTATATGTTATAGTCCTATCCCAAAGCGAGGCAGTATGGGCGATCTGATTCTGAGGGCCGATCATTTACTTTATCGTTAAACCGATCGATAAGACTGTCTATGAGTTATTCTATTGGTCGAATTTTATAAAACTAGGCTGTTGCTATGGTGTAACCATCGTTATAGTGTCCGTCTTTTAAAGGTTACTCATGAATAGCCTTTATAAAACGAGACTCTTAACGATGGTTACCATAGCAACAGCCAAGTTTTACAATTTTCGACCAAGAGCATCACTCGTATACAGTTTTATCGATCGGTTTAACGATGAAGTAAATGATCGGCCCTCTGGTTTGTTTGTCTTATATTATTTAACCTTAAATCAAATATTGTATTTTGGTTTTATTTCAATGAAAAACGATTTTAAACGAAAGTGCAAGTGTTTTAGAGTAATTATCCAGGTGAGAAAATGTGGTTTGTTTCTATCATTAATCAGTTTCTTTACTGAGCAAACCCTTTCAGAAGAAACAGTTCTGTCGATTTTTGTGCCCAGATAGCCACCGCCGAACACATGCCCTTTCTTTTGAAACCAATTTCAAATGTATGTGTCACAAATTTCTTTTCAAGGTTTAAAAAAGAGAGGAAAGCAATTTGAGCCTACGTGTAAAATGTCCATAAGAGATTCCCATTATGGCTGTCTCCTTGAACGTGCAATTTGGCAACTATGCTTTTTTGCCATTTAAACCTATGCAAAAGTATCGATAACTTGGGGGTGCACTGCACCTCCTGAAGATCGATTGTTTAACATAGGTTTAAATGGAGGGATTACGTTGTTGCCACATTTCACGAGCCGCCACTGCTGCGATAGCTCGTTGTCAGACATACAGAGTGTTTTTTTTATCTCCCCCCCCTGGTTTTTTTTCTTGCTAATTGAGATAAAATGTTGCGGTTTGGACTATTCTTCATCATTTTGGCTGAATTTTCTTTTTTTGGGGTCGAAACCCCCCCAGCCCCCCTAGGGGGGCCCCCAGGGGGGCTATCTCAAAAATTTCAAATGACAACCCCTATCTTGTGATACATCGTTCGAAAGGGCATAAAATTCTAAGACTTTTGGCGCAAACCGGAAGTTGATATCGTTTTTCGTTTTCGATATATCGAATTTCAAAGTTCGATTTGGACCCATTTTCAAAAAATCGTTACTCCACTTTGAAAAGTCGGAATTAAAAAAACTATGGGTCCAAAATTCTCTAAAAAGCAAGTACTTTTCAGATAACGAAATGGTTTTGACATAAAATTTGATTTTAGAGCCCCAAATTTTTTTTAAAAATTTTGCCCCTAAAAGGGGCTATCTTGAAAATTCCCTTCCACGACCCTTATTGAATGATGCGTCGATCAAAAAAGCATAAAAAACTGAACATTTTGGCGCAATCCGGATATCGATATCGTTTTTCGTATTCGAGATATCGAATATTAAAAATTCAATTTTCACCTATCTTCAAAATTCGATATCTCGAATACGAAAAACGATATCGATATCCGGATTGCGCCAAAATGTTCAGTTTTTTATGCTTTTTTGATCGACGCATCATTCAATAAGGGTCGTGGAAGGGAATTTTCAAGATAGCCCCTTTCAGGGGCAAAATTTTTAAAAAAAATTTGGGGCTCTAAAATCAAATTTTATGTCAAAACCATTTCGTTATCTGAAAAGTACTTGCTTTTTAGAGTATTTTGGACCCATAGTTTTTTTAATTCCGACTTTTCAAAGTGGAGTAACGATTTTTTGAAAATGGGTCCAAATCGAACTTTGAAATTCGATATATCGAAAACGAAAAACGATATCAACTTCCGGTTTGCGCCAAAAGTCTTAGAATTTTATGCCCTTTCGAACGATGTATCACAAGATAGGGGTTGCCATTTGAAATTTTTGAGATAGCCCCCCTGGGGGCCCCCCTAGGGGGGCTGGGGGGGTTTCGACCCCAAAAAAAGAAAATTCAGCCAAAATGATGAAGAATAGTCCAAACCGCAACATTTTATCTCAATTAGCAAGAAAAAAAACCAGGGGGGGGAGATAAAAAAAACACCCTGTATAGTTTATTTAAAGAACGGCAAAAAAGCATGAGTTTATGGATCCTACAGACGGTAGGGTGCAGCACAAGCAGTAGCGTCGCGTGTAATTTGGCAACGATGTATTCTATCCATTTAAACTAATGTAAAAGATCGAATTCAGGGGGTGAACAGTGCACTAGGAAAATTCGATATATTTAATGAGTTTAAATGGAGCAGATGCATTGTTGCCAGATGGCACGCGACGCCACTGAGCACAAGACAAAAGTGGACAAGTAGTATGAACGATTGAACAATGATGATGTCAAGCGTCCTGGCGCACACGAGAATAAAAGCGAGGTAGACTGATGGTAACAATCTTAGATAATAACCTATAATTTATTTTCCAATTGATATTTATTGATAAAAGGTTTCTTTCTCTAATCATATCAAATATGTATATCTAATGGATTGGAATAATAGAGCTCTTGCAAGGTATTCAGTGGCGTCGCGTGCAATTTGACAACAATGTATTCTATCCATTTAAACTCATGTAAAAGATCGAGCTCAGGGGGCTCATAGTGCACAAGGAAAATTTGATTAATTTAATGAGTTTAAATGGAGAAGTTGCATTGTTGCCAGATGGCACGCGACGCCACTAAAGGTATTGCTGCAATGGTGTTGCGTGCAATCTGGCAACACAGCATTTCGCCCATTTAAATGACATAAGAAAGGTCGAATTATTGAAGGTGCAGAATACACTCTCTCAAATCGATACTTTGTATGGGTTTAAATGGACAAAACGCAGCACTGCCAAAAAGTAAACGAAATTGCGAGTGTTTTACAGTGGCAAACTGAAAAACTGGCCATTTAAATGAATCATTCCATGTTTCATATGTTTCTCTTATTGTTGTGTTTTTTTTCCCCCTTGATTTTTTTCTTCATCCTAAAACTATGTTTGGCGTATTTTTTGTAGCTAAATACATAGAACGAATGACATACATTATTATCTGATATTATATTATTAACTGTAAACGGAATTTTGATTCAACTGTCCAGTATCCAAGTGAGATACTTTTGGTTTTTTTTTTTTTTCTATCATACGTTCGTTTCTTTATCAAGTAACTTCTTCCGAGAGAAATATTACTATCAAAATCTCTGTGTCTAGATAGCCTCTCTAACACGCTTTTATTTTTATTTCAAATTAATTTTAAATGGATCTGACGTACAGCGGCGGCTCGTGTAGTTTGACAACAATAGATCCTTTCCATTTAAACCCATGTAAAATAATCGATCTTTATGCGGTGCATTGCACCCCTAATAACTCGATATATTTGCATATGTTTAAATGGCAAGACAAATGGCTGCCAAACTCCACGAGCCGTCACTGCTGACGTAGCTTCAGTTTTCAGGTTAAAAAATAAGAGCCAAACAAATCGAGCCCGTATTAAATGTCCTTAAGAGATTTCTATCAAGACTGCCTCCGTAATTTCTTCAAAATTACGCGCAACTAAGCCTATATATGGTTAAAGTTGGTTGGAGGTAAAAGCTATCCTCGCTTTAGCCCACTATTGGGTCCAGGAATCTACCCTTCTCTCTCCTTCCCCATAAGAAACGTGTGTGTTAGAAAAGGAACGATTGGGGGGGGGGGAGACACGTTAGTTTCACCCCCTCTTATTTCCTTTTCTAACACATGCGTTTCAATGGCCAGAGGGAAAGAGAAGGACAATATCCTAGATCCGCCTGCTTTATCCCGATCAAACCCAGATTAAACTTTGATTTTGTTTCGGTCTATTCGGATGATTCCCAACGGCCGACCGAGTCGCTCTATCAGATGCGCCCGCGCAAATTCAAAGCCGCGTCAGCAAATCTCTCCCTCTTTTCCTGTCGTCGATGTTCAGGCATCTATGATTCGTTCCCGACAACGTCACCTTTCTTTCCTCTCGGGTTTCGAATGAAATTTTGTCCTCCTTTTTCTCTCTCTCTCTCTCTCTCCTCTCTCTCTCTCCTCCCTCTCTCTCTCTCTCCTCCCTCTCACTCTCTCTCTCTCTCTCTATCTCTATCTCTCTGTCTCTCCCTCTCCTCTCCCCCTCTCTCCCTCTCTCTCTCTCCCTCTCTCTCTCTCTCTCTATTTCTCTCTCTCTCTCTCTCTCCCTCTCTCTCCCTCTCCCTCTCTCTCCCTCTCCTCAAGACTTCCCACTATCAGATGCAAAAAAAATACCAATTCAGCTTCCAACTTTTTAATTCTTCTATCAATATCCTGAAATTAAAACTTTTAGGCATGCTTTTTGAGGAGTTGGGGTTTAGGCCCTTAGGGGGTCACGCCCCTCACAAACTTTCCTTTTTGGTTTGAGAATGTATTCTGATCTTCCATCTCTCTCTCTCTCTCTCTCTCTCTCTCTCTCTCTCTCTCTCTCTCTCTCTCTCTCTCTCTCTCTCTCTCTCTCTCTCTCTGTCTCTCTCTCTCTCTCTCTCTATCACACAATTCATGGAAGGATAGGTAATATTTGGTTACGGTTTGCTGCAATTTTGGAAAGATGTGACCTTATTTATTTATTAATGAGGTTAGGCTTTAATCCCTGTTAGGTCCTACAGCCAACAAGATGTGACCTTATAGAGACACAGGAAAGAGACCAGCACGGCAGATTCCGCTCTTTTGGGTAATCCGAGACCAGATAACGGGAATCGATTAATCCCATGGGTTTAAACGGCGGCGTCACGTGACCATATTTGCAAGACTCGGGGTCGTCGATACGAAACGAACGACTTCGAGTCGTGGTTGTATAGTCAAGTGACGCAGTACGTATGGACCCATGGGATTGCTCGATTCCCGCTATTTCGTCTCGGATTGCCCAAAAAGGCGGAATTAGCTTGCTGGAGTGGCCTCCTTCAATACTCTTTTTTCTGGCTACCGAACACCATTTTTTTTTTTTTTTTTTCTATTTTGCAAAGAATCAATGGGAATTTTTATTTTTTGAGTCAGCATGGTTTTAGATATGAAAATGAAGGATGAAATTCAGACATAGACGAAGATTTTATCGCTTTAACGTTTAGGTTTAACATGGTTTCAAACTTATTAGAGGGCCACTTTTACTGCACCTAAATCATTCGTCTTTTTTTGGAAGAGTATCACCCCTCTAACGTAGAAAACAGGAACTCTTCACCAAGGATGAACGAACACTGAGAAAAATTTTCCCGTTACTTAATTCAACCAAACGTCTGTTTAATACTTACTGAACCAAAATTCCTGTTACTGTTATTTCTACAGGAATTCCTGTTATTTTAATAGAAAATCTTGCTGGACCAGAATTGTTTTTGTAACAACAGGATTTTTTTTATCAAAATAACAGGAATTCCGGTTGAGTAAGTATTAACAAGACGTCCGGTTACGGCAACAAGAAATTATTCTCAGTGAACGACCAGCTTGTATAAAAAATGCATTGGACCAATGTATGAATGAAGAAAAAGTTTTGTCGGAGGAAACATTTTGTGGAAGAATAAAATTTGATATTTTCTCTAAAAGTTATTATAATCCTGGGATTTTTTTACACAGAATTCCAAGAGTTGGGACGAATTATATGACTTTCATCAAAAACTTTTCCGGGATCCACAGCTCATGCCAAATGTATGGAGTTCTTTTAACAATAAACAAGTACCTCAGAGTTCCTAAAACTCAGCGGATATTCATCTTTATACGTTATTTCCTTTCCATTTAAACGTTCACCCAGCTTTGTCGGAGGAGATAGTGACAAACAACTCATAATGTGGGGGAAAAATATGAACAACAACGTTTGTTCCAGTCTTTTAATGGATAAACTCTCTCACTTGGAAAATGAAAAATATGACTAAAGTTTTTAACGGTCGGAAGGATTAGAGACTCGTAAATCTGAGGCAGTATTGCAGCAAGTAAACAAACTATCCAACAGCTATGCTTTGATAGTCAAATGTAAAAATGGCCACCTGAAACTTAATGTGATATCACCTAAAATATAAGTAATGCCAGCCATCCAAAAGTACGATATCCCTTCACTGCATGAAGTTCCACCGGTGGAACAAATTCTTCAAACGCTCATATACAATACAGGTTTTGAGATATGCCTTTGGCGCATGGTGGGTCAACGCGGGAGAAGGTATGTTTTGAGCTCAAAAAAAAAAAAAAAAAAAAATTGGCTGAAAGAAAACATCATGCAGTGAAGGGTTCGTGATCGAAATCATGTCAGGGGGGAAATTTGCCCCCGTATCCAAACTGACCACATTTTGATTATTTTTATAAAGTTTCCGGCATTGGCTTTTTGAAAAATCCAATTAAAGTAAAAAAAAAAAAAAAAAATTGAAAATTTAAAAAAAATTCCCGCCATTTCTTATGGTGTTATATCACTTGTAAAAAACGAGTAAAAAATAGAAAAAAGAGAATTTTGACCGAAAAACCGTCAAATTATTTTGTTCACTATTTTTCCCATGTATTTGACCACCTAATACATTGAAAAATCCACATTTGCTTGAAAAAAAAATCATGCAGTGAAGGGTTAAGATGTCATCTAAAAGTAGGTGATGTTCCCCAAAATTTAGGTGACGCTACCAAGTGCTTTTTTCACCTGAGTGTGCATTTAAGAAAATAATCATTTTTTCAACGAATTAAATAATTTGTTATTGAACTTCTCTAATTTTTATGAGTACACCGTACCGACTCATGGAAAGTGACCACAGAGAAAAAACGTAAACTTAGAAGAAACTTGCTTAAATCATGGAAAATCTCAAAAAAGAGGCTTGACCATTGTATGCGCGCTCAAGTCTAAAAAAAAAAAAAATCCTGTTAATTCAACCGGAGGTATGTTTAATACTTACTTAACCGGAACTCCTGTGTTCTCAACAGGAATGGGTCTGTTGCAAACTTTTGCTACAGCGCTATAGAGTGTGTAATCTAATGTAATTGCCTGAAAAGTCCAATGGTGGCATCAGAAAGCCATGAAATGCAATAATAAACTCACAAGAGGCGTTTAATGAAATCCAAGATGGCGGCAAAATATCGAGCAATCTGTATGCAGGCACCACGAACATTCAAAGATAACCAACCTCACAATATTCATCACAACCAATCACAACGTAAACAAACACATACCCTAAACCTCCAGTGAGGTTGTCAAAGTTGGCAATCCTTGGATGATCACGGTGCATACATTAAGAGTCCTCGATATTTTGCCGCCATCTTGGATTTAAATAAACGCCTCTTGTGAGTTTAATATTGTATTTCGTGACTTTATAATGCCACCAATGGACTTTTCAGGCGATTTTACATCGGATTTTACACTTGTTGTCGCTGTAGCAAAAGTTTGCAAACAGACCCATTACTGTTATTTCAACAGGATTTCCTATTAATTCAAAAGAAATTCCTGTTACTTGACCGGCATTAATGTATAGAAGGAACAGGAATTCCGGCTAAGTAAGTATTTATAGGACGTCCGGTTACGGCAACAGGAAATTTTTCTCAGTGAAAAATAAAATGGGACACCAAAAATCATCCAATGTATTCTACTGCTACTTCAACAGAGCTTTTTCAAGGTTTTTCTGTAGGCAAAAGAACTTTCAATTCTGCTGTAAAATACTACGAGAATAACGATGAGACCATCAAGGAAGTCTAAAACTCACTCTTCGCAGAGAAAACTTAGCTGAAAGTTCAGATGAACTAGGTACCCTTGTAAGTTTATGCACTACTTAACTTACGTTTTGCACCCCCAAACAAAAGAGCTGTACATCGAATTAAGTGCAGTCTTTGTCGCTTACAACGGAGTCGTTCAATACTAGCGAACCGGTGCACATTGTCGGGTCATCTGACCACCCAACAGCCAACATACGCACCAGTTTGTCCGTATTTGATGCTTGCTGTATTCGATGCCTGAGGCCTTCGTATACACGCTCAAAGTAGAATCGTCATATTGGCATCGGTGAGCCGTAATCCATCACAAATCGGTCGGTGAGCCAATTGTTGCATGTTTGGTTGATTTCCCGTTCGTCAAACAACTGTGCAATTTGACGGTGAGTTATTTCACGATGGATGATGCGTCATCTGATCGCCAATCCACAGTCAACAAAATCAATGAACCGCCCGTTTTGGAGGTGTTTTGGTCAAGGCTATGTTTGAATTTAAGAAATGTCAGGCTGGCAATGGGTCTGTTGCACACTTCGGCTAGAGCGTTTTAAAGTATCAATTCATAGGTGCTGTAAGCTGTAAAAATAACAATGGCAGCATCAGAAAACACCAAAATTCATTAATAAACTCACAAATTGAGAAAAACACTAGACACTATTCACCCCTGTATCTTTCCACCACGTGCACGATATTCCGCGAAATTAGCGCGGCACATTCAAATAATCACGGCCGTCTTTCATCACAGCTGACTTCATAAACATAAATAAATAGTAAACACTAGCGGCGTCTGTTTGAATGCTTACGTCTCAATATCCTCAATTCCTCACAAAAGATTAAGAAAGGTACGGAAACCGACATATGTGTCGAAAACTTATCAAAATGAAACAATAACACACAGGAGTTCCAACTTCGATCATCATGCTTGTAACTCCTGCGTGTTATTGCTTCATTTTGATAAGTTTTCGACACAAATATCAGTTTCCGTACCTTTCACAACCTTTTGAGAGGAATTGAGGATATTGAAACGTAAGAATTCGAGCAGACGCCGTCAGTGTTTACTGTTTATTTGTTTATGAAGTCAGCTGTGATGAAAGACGGCCGTGATTTATTTGAATGTGCCGCGCTAATTTCGCGGAATATCGTGCACGTGGTGGAAAGATACAGGGGTGAATAGTGTCTAGTGTTTTTCGCAATTTGTGAGTTTATTAATGAATTTTGGTGTTTTCTGATGCTGCCATTGTCATTTTTACCGCTTTTTACATAAGAATTGATACTTTAAAACGCTCTAGCCGAAGTGTGCAACAGACCCATTCTACTGTTTGCGGTGGATTTCAGCTCACCGATGCCAATTTGACGATCTTACTTTGAGCGTGTACGAAAGCCTCTTCTGTTCAGTATACTAGAGTTCCTATATATGTAGAGAGTTAAGACAAAAGAAAACCATGGGCGCCGCCATTGGATGTGATTTTGCACATATGTTTACATTCTGAGGGCTGCTGTTGTGTTTTCGTCCACTTCAAAGATTACAGTGCCGCTGAGTTTCTAACGATGTAATCTTTCACTGCTTTTGTTGATCGACATCTATTTACGCTTGGAAAAATTATTTTGGGATTTTATAGACATTCTTGAGGTGTATCGTGCTTAAAATTAACAGATTCATCGAAAAGTAAATCTATATCCGTAAAATACCGTTGGCGTTGGTAAACAACTGCGATTGTAAACAAAAGTGCAAAATCGCATCCAATAGCGGCATCCGGCGTAGAGCCTAAAACTCATCGACCAATCAGAAGTTGACTATACCCTCTTGTCTTAACTCTACATACAGAGACTCTACAGCATACCTTCCATTTAGCGCTTCGCCAATACCGTCTATAAGTATTACCTGGCTGCTTCTTTGAGGTTAGGGTCGTCTTGATATACGTACGCTCATGGAGAGTGTGGAATGTTGGTGAAGCGCAAAATCGTGATTTACCCTCTCTAAATACGATTTTCAATCGATTTTGTCGATTTTTTCTGTTACTGCTTTAAGGAGATAACAAAGTCCACAATTTTCATTAATGACGTACTTTTCC
This sequence comes from Trialeurodes vaporariorum, assembly GCA_011764245.1. Lineage (NCBI taxonomy): Eukaryota > Metazoa > Arthropoda > Insecta > Hemiptera > Aleyrodidae > Trialeurodes > Trialeurodes vaporariorum. The sequence continues at coordinate 9,660,521 of VMOF01000220.1, forward strand.
AATTTTGGTTGAACTTCAAAAACCAACCAATTACTCGATAACGCCATGAGCATTCCATAAGCTTACATGTACCAAGACGAACACTAACCTCCCTATTTCAAAATGAACAGCCGGGTATGAGTCAGAGACAAATAGAGACCCAGCACATCGTATGCTTCCCGTGTTAAAAAAGTGAAGCAAGTTTAGCGGTCACAGTTTTGTTCGGGAGTCTCCGGCTGCAACGATAAACATTGCTTACTGTTGATGGGTGAAACGCAACAAAAGGCTCAAAAGACCAATCACAATTGGTCCGCGGTCCCGGAAACGGAAACAGGTTTTGCTTGGCGAATGAAAACCATGCGCTCATCAGTCAACAATAGGCGACTGTTGGCTGTTGTTTCAATGAGTTCCGACCAAAATTGAGCCAGAAAATTGGACACCCGTCGCAAGCTTTGTGCTGGGTCTCTATTTGTCTCTGGTATGAGTAGGGGCGGTATTAGCTTCGCACACGATCAAACAGGTTTGATGAAACTGGCATCGATAAGCATAGATGATCATGATGAGCTATAACTGTTGCATGTTGAGTCGTGCTCTCTACGTCAAACAACAGCACGGAAAAAAAACTACGGTAAAAATAACCATACGGATACCTGATTTTGGCACCTGCTAGATGTTATGGTAAACTTGACCAGAAGTATGGTACATTTACCATTACTTTGAGTAAATTCGACATGCAATCAGGTAACATCACCTAGTACCTAGTCAAAACATAGTATACTTCTGGTTAACATTACCATAACATCTAGCAGGTGCCAAAATCAGGTATCCGTATGGTTATTTTCACTAATCTTTTTTTTTCCGTGAGTGCAGTTCAGTAGCGTAGCGTGCAATTTGACAACGTTGAATTGTGCCCATTCAATCCCATGTAAAAGGTCGAATGCGAAGGTGTTCACCGAACACCCAGTAGTTCGATCTTTTTAGTGGGTTCAAATGGACGAACTGCAACGTTTCCAGATTGCACGCTTCGCCACTGGTGCAGTTTGATGGCCTATCAAACTGCAGAATTTTTTGACGATGGATGGTGAGTCATCTGTTCACGAATTTCACTAAAAAAAAAAAAAAAAAAAAAAAAAAAAAAAAAAACTGCTTTTGAAATGTTTTGATCAAGTTTACGTTGAATTTTGGAAGTATCAAGTTTACTATCCTGCAGTATGAGCAAACCCGGCGTTTGAGCGAGTTCAAAGGCGTTTTGAATGTCTGGGCATTATTCTCTTTCGTGTGTCGCTCGATTTTCTCACAGGGCATCTAAAGCTTTATCAATAATGATCCCTAAAACACTTTCGTTGAAGGTGATTCTACGGCAAACTCCCGAAAATTTTAATCCGATAGATTGCGTTACTTGTCGCTGGCTCCGAAAATAGCCGTTTTTTGACGGTTCTTGGCTGTTTTCTTGAATAGACGAATAATAGACAAAAAATCGGAATGTCAGCACCTGCTTAATTTTTTGAGCCATAAATGAGCCAAATTGGTTCTAAAATAAAGGCGAAAGTATGCAAAGAAAAAATCATGTGTAATAATGATTTTTTCTTTGCATATAGTTACGCCTTTATTTTAGAATCAATTTGGCCCGTTTATGGCTCAAAAAATTAAGCAAAAAATTAAGCAGGTGCTGACAGTCCGATTTTTTGTCTATTATTCGTCTGTTCAGATAAAACAGCCGAAAACCGTCTAAAAAACGACTATTTTCGGATCCAGCAACAAGTAACGCCATCTATCGGATTAAACTTTGCGGGAGTTTGCCATAGAATCACCTTAAAACAAATTTCAAATGGACTTTTCACAAATATGTTAATAAACTTTAAAAGACAAAAAAATGAGGCAAGCCAAGCGACCCCGTGTGTGTGAAAATAAATATCCATAAGAGGATTTCCATTTTCCATCATGGCTCATCCCACAGCTCTCGTTTCAAAAGCCCGTCCCACAAATCCTGTCAATGGTCGTAGCTCGTTGGTGACAATCCAAAGCCGTATTATTGCTTTGTCATAAAAAGTGGTTTGATGGCCATCGACTGTTACTATTGCAAGTATTTTGCTTTGCCGATGGTCATCGAAAGTGGGCAGAGCGTTGTTTAATCATTGATTTAATCTCACAATGTGACAACGCTGTCCCATCGGGGGATGTCCGTCAAACGTTGACGAACTCTGGAGCTCGTCAAACCGTTTGACCATCGCCGATGACGGATCGTTCGTCGCGTGACAAAACGCGCGGTCATAATCGTAAAGTTACTCAATTTTTATCGTTTTTTTTTTTTTTTTTTTTTTTTTTTTTTTTTTTTTTTTGTGATTGGACAGAGGAATATCATCGCTGATGACAAAGCAAAATACGGTTTTACGGTCCCGATTCGCAGGTAATGTAATTTTGTTTGAGGGCAGCAGCGGCTCGTGCAATTTGGCAACCATGCAAATTTTCCATTTAATCCTATGCAAAAGTATCGATTTTTAGGGGTGCAATTGCACCTCCTGAAGATCGATTGTTTTACATAGGTTTAAATGGAGAGAAGACGTTGTTGCCAAATTGCACGCGCCGCCACTGTTTGGGTGGTCCGTCTGAACTTTTAGTTAAGTTTTATTTTCGGGGAGTAAGTTTCATACCTTTTTAAATGGTCTTACCGTAATTTTTGCAGCATTTTACATTAGAGTTGATGGTTCATTTGCCTACGGCAATACCTTGCAAGAGCTCTTTTATTTTGGCTCTGATTCTGAGTAAGTTTAGATTCTTGATGGACCATGGCATTTTTAGTAATCGATTTTTTCTCATGAATTCAAATGGGAATAATACGCAGTTGTCATATTGCTGAATATGTGTCTTTGTTAATGTTTAAGTCTGAGATTTTCCTTCTCTTTGTTCCAATATGCGGCTCTTGTTAACTTTTGCTGTAAGGAAATGAATAGTCCAATCTGATGTATAAACCAGTAAAAGTCACGAAAATCACACTAAAAAAAGTCTAAAATTCAGTAAGAAACTCACAAAACTGCTATAACGGCAAGTTCGTAATGAGATTTTAGTCTATTATGTCACTTTCTCTACGGAAACACAAAGATTTTTCTCTATTAAATGGGATTTCCCAATGAAACCTCCGTCTCTATACTATGTTAAGTCCGATTCTGAGAGTAAATTTCGTGATCGTTTAGTGTACTCATCGTCAGTTTTACAGGTTTTTATGCAAGGATGAACTCGTCAATCCTCTATGTAGCAAAAGTTTGCAAGAGCTCCATTATTCAAAAGATACTATATGTATACACTGGCGTGGCGTGCAATTTAGTAACATAGCAGTTCGTCCATTTAAACCCATGAGAAAGATCGAACTATTGGGTGTTCAGTGAACACCTTCGTATTCGACTTTTTACATTGGTTTAAATCTACGCAATGCAACGATGCCAAAGTGCACGCTACTCCACTGACTATAAAAGCATCGGCAAGAACTTATTGGTAAAGAATTGTACAATAACGTAAAAATTAAATACCATGATTCGCTTGCTCTTTAAAGTTCAGAGTTTCAGACGTAAACCTCATCCTTCGCCAGAATAAAAAAGAAAGCTGCAATCGAAAAAGAAAACTCCAGACCATTCTCGCGCGGTGTTAACTTCTCGAACGGATGACGCCATAAATAACATTTTTTAACGTAAAAGTTTTAGGGAAGCGGCATTCGTATTTTTACGCGTTGGTGTTTAAAATGAATTCAATCCCAAGGCCGTAAAGATAGCAGCATCAAAGGAATCGATCTTGCATTGGCGGTAGGCATTATGTGAATGCTTCTTGGTAAACAAACTGTTTTCTTTTAACCGTTAATTTATGATTCTGGCATGAGTTTTGCTTCCGAAGAACAAGCCTTTTTTTATACTATTCCTGTTAGTAAGATATTACCAACTTCCCTACCGCTCCTTTGTTGGTTGTTACTCAGAAAATAATCCTCATGTGTAGGGGGAGGGGGGAGTTATGGCAAGCAACCAACTTTTAATTAAATATCATGATCTATCCACTGATATTTATTAAAGGGTCATTCTACAGTAAAGTGGACATGATATGCAAAAATTGAAATTAAAAAATTATTGCCTCTGGCATAGTCTTGTTTTGCATTAAAATGCAACCAGAGACGAAAATGTTATCTAAATCTAATAAGGTCAAACGTGTTGATGTTACAGCAGGTTTGATGTGTATTTTCAATGACGAAATCACACGCGTCCCACCCGTTACGCTACTTCTTAATTTTTTTAGAGGAAAATAATTTAGAAAATGAAAAAACCTTCATGTAGGATCAAATCTTATACCTTCACTTTTAACAAATATTTTTTTTCAAATTGTTATCTCTTCAAAACTCACAGAGTTTCAACTTTTTCTGAAGTGATTCAAAAACCTTGTCCATTTTCTGTCCCACCCGTTACACCCTTATTTTGCTCTTTTCTCAGCTTTGGATAGACTTTTTTTAAATTTTGAAAATCCTATCACTATCTGGAAGTTAAGACCTTTCTGTTGGTGGGATAGTTTTTTTCATTTAAATGATTAAAAAGTTGACAAAAATTACTTCAAAGTCGTCTGAATGCCCCACCCGTTACAAAATAAAGACCCTAAAAGAACGAATAGTCGAAAAAAAAAGAAAAATCAATCGAACGGATATTATGTGACCTTGCATCAGGATGCTCGTGATGCAAGCTGACATTTATGGATGGTATCGAGTCCATTTACGGGTGAAGGGCTCATAAAACAACTTTTTCCCAGGAATCCGCATTGCAATTGCATGGAATTTTTGTCTGGAGAGCACATTTTGTTCAATGGACCCTTTTTATGGAATAGCTTCAATTTCTGTATTTTTTTCTCGCAGTTTTGTTCAGAGCTGCCATTTTGCATATAAATAATGACATTTTTCAATTCACCGATGAATCCACCAATTGAGAAAAGATTACACTGATCAGGTCAGTGTATGACTGTAATGCACGAAAATCACTGCTCTGTAATCTTCACTCAACCGGTGGAGTCGTCGATGCCTTTAAAAAAACTTGCGGATATTTTTAATTATTCATCAATGGTTGTGCCGATTGAGAAAATATAACAGATCAGATTAATTTCGAGCATTACATTCCTATACTGAACTGAACTGTGTAATCTTTTCTCGACCGGTGGAAAAAATCATCGGTAAATTGAAAAATGTCATTTATTATACTCAAAACGGCAGCTCTGGGTTGTATATTTTATTACAATTGGATCGCTCTTATTTAACTCCGGATAAAGAAGCAAAGAATAAATCTTTCAATCACCCACAACGTGTTGTGTCTCATGTGATTTTCCACATCATAGGTGAGCATGTGCACTGTAAAGCAAATTAGAGCTCGTTCCAGAAGTGTAGGCGTACCAAAACTATAATCTTTGGCGAATTCTCAATTTTTATTCCTTCAAATCAATACCGAATTTGCCCCTGACTTTATTCTTTTGTGTTCAAAGTGTTCCTCATTGATAAGTGAACACTCAATTTCATTTTCAATCATTTTCATCAAGCAATATCAGAAATAATGTTGACAAATTCCAAAGATTATCGGTCTAGGTGTGCCTACACTTCTGAAACTACCTCTACCAGAATTTCTTTTTTTATTTCAAAAATAATGTTTGATCTGATGCGGAAAAATCCTTGCTTTGTCGACCATAATTTTTAGAGCTTTTTTCTTGGAGTTTTATGTTTATTAGTATAGACACGTGGTGCAGATAAATAAGAGAGCTTTAAAAGTTTGCTCTGATTGGTTTCATCTTCAATTTTCATTCTATCTTCTTTCATATTTTTCTTTACAGTTCAAAAGAAAGGCGACAATTGATCGCCGAATGGTCGGCGCAATAAACCGAATTTTATTTGAAGAAGAGGCAAACCGATGCTGAACACATGGCAAACAGTTCAAGGAAATTAGACGAGGTATTCATATCAATGTAATAAGTAGGAATAAGTATGGGAGAAGTATGACGTCATAACGTCAGTAGGTATAACATTATACAGAAGTATAACGTCATGAACGGGATTTGAAAAATAACAGACACGTCTTAATGATTTCTTTGCGATCTACCTACTACTCGTTATGCGTTCTTTTTTTCCTGGGTAAGTTTTTTTTTTTCTCTCTACATAGATATACACCAGCGGATCCAAAAAATTGCCCTTCTCTCTTTATCCCTATAAGAACGCGTGTGTTAGAAAAGGATAGAAAAGAGGGGGCGAAAATCACGCGAATTCCCCTCATCTGTCCTTTTCTAACACACGCTCGCTAATGGGAGAAGAGAGAGAAGGACAGATTCCTGGTTCCACCAATGTAGGTAAACATGTATTCACGAGTGTTTTTTGGTCTGTCATTTAAAATGTGATTTAAAAAAAAATACAGGTTGATCAAATATTGTATCAATCGTTTCATTGAAGAAATCACTCAATCTCCCAGGTATATGAATGACGACTATAACGAATCTACGCGACTATTCTAAAGACGACTATATCCACAGTTGGCCATAATATGTTGATAGTCGCTTTTGGAACAGTTGTTCATTGTACAGTCGGTGTAGTTGTTATTTTAACTAGGACTGTGTAAAAGTTGCTGACTGATACTTGTTCTCTTGCATAAGAGATTACTACTTTTTTCGTTCGGTTTTAGCTGAAAAATAAATATTAATGAAATGCATGTATATGAAATGACATAAGAAATTTCGTCGGCAACAGGATTAAAAATTGCAAAAACGTTCAAGTTCGTGAGCTAGGCTGTAGCCAATGAATCTGAAGGAATGAGTCACACCTACGCAAGTAATTTCGACAGCTTGTATTATACAATGTAATGTACGTATTCCGTAACAAGTCCATCACAGGGCCCCCGACGAAAACACTGGTACATTGAACATTGTAAAACTTGTTCAAAACTGCGAATTAGTAAAGGCCATGGTGGACCAGTGTGTTGTAAAGAACATTTTTCAATTTCGTTAACTGCATGCACACATAAATTGGATTATATTTGAGCCACTGCGTGCGATAGAACTATGCGTCCTTAAGAGTTTCTTCTGATATCAGGAAAATTACTGGAGAAATTTTTGACGGTCCACAAGGGCTAACCAATTTGTTCACGGGCGCAGACCCTCATTGGTATGAAAACGAGCAAGCATTTTAAAATGTTCATTTTATAACAAGACAATTGAAATGTACGATAAAAATAAATATTGATATAAAATTCATATTCGATTCAGATTGAGTTGTTATTACACCAATTATTGGTTTATTTAAAACAATATCATCATAGCTTTTTCAAAATAAACAATTTGAAATTCCAATTCAGTTCGAAACTTGAGTGGTGGTGTACATCCTGCGTTCAGAAAAAAGTAGCCTGAATTTAATATTCAATATTTATTACAGCAAAGGTATAAAACCACTTGCACCATGTTGATAACTCAATTCCGAGTCATAATTTATAAATATAAATTCAAATTTTTATATTAATTAAGACCCATAAATGCCCAGAATTATTTCAAATTTTCAGGTGTTTTTTTAACACAATCTGAAAACTAAAAACACAAAAAATGAAACAAGAAAAAAAAAAACATAATTTTTTTGATGCAGCTTTTCACGAGCTAAAAACTCCGAAAATTGATTTTTTAGTAACATTGGTCCAAAATTGACTAAAATTTGGTGCAAAAATTTCACAACAAGTGAGTTTTTATCGACGCACTGGGCATACATGGGTTCGTAGCGGAGTCCTTTCACGCACGGACTGGCTCATCTTTTCAGAGTTGAAAAAAACAAATGAATATAAAAGAGAAGATAAATTGAAATTTAAAAAATCCACCTAATGTGCGTATCTACGATGCCTTCACAGCCAAACTTGAATTCGGAAACCACATCACGAGCAATTGAAACAACACAACTAGAACTAAACGACATCACAAAAAACGAGCGTTGGAAGATTTGATGAAAACACTAAAACATGGAAGGATGATCGAGACATGAATCGAGGACTATCCATGACATGATCAAGTCTTAACAATTTCAAATACCTTAACGAAAGTAACGATCCTACAGCTTGTCATTGCAAGGAGATCAAAAGGGAATTCGTTAATAAAATCGAGCGCGATCGGTTAGAAAGATTTAAAAGGCAGTGGTGGAACAGGGTGGTGGAGTGCATAAATGAAACCGGAAATGGAAGCGACAGTTCGGATACCATTCTTTCTACCGTCCGCCGGGGGCTGCAAGTTTCGCGAAACTGCGAGCAATTTTTTAAAAAAAAAAACAAAATCGTGATTTTTTTTATTATTATTCTCGATCGGAGGAAGGAGCGCGATTTCGGGGAGATTTCACGGTGGCGACATCGAACATCGAAAAAAACCTGCACGGAGAACGCTACATCTCAAAAGCGGGAGGTGAGGGAATGTAGAAGAGTTATCGTTCGACGAAAATGTTATATTTGTCGTCGCTGCTGTTCGAGCATTGATAATAAGAGCGACTCCCGCCGGAGAGTTGTCCTTGGAAGATGCAAATGCAATAGTCATCGAGCGGAGGACCGAAGATGGCCCGTCTCAAAAACATGTTTGCTCCTTACTGAATTGTGTTGAGAGAGAGCCCGAGCGAGCGAGAGGCGGGAAAACGGTTTGGAGCAGGAGAAGAGTCGGAGCAGACCTCGGGAACCCGCTACCGAGACGACCGCGACGGACTTTGACGGGATGGGTAAAATCGGAGAAACGCGAAGCGAGGATAGGACGCGCGGATGAAACATTGGCGCGCGCCGCTCGCACTGCCAAGGATAGACTACCCAGTGCGCATGTGCTGAGCTCTATACACGCGCATCGTAAGTATCCCTGTTCCGCACACCTCACCCTCCCCGCGTCCCCCCATCCACCCCGCTACGCCGTGCCTCGCCTCGACGCGCCTTTGCCGCGCGCGTTCAGCCGACAACGCGCAACGCACTCGCGGAACACCCTCACCCCGACCGCCCGCTCGACCACCCGCCGACCCTCACCCCGACCACCCTCCCGCCGCATAAAACTGCGTTGCCACTGAATCTACTTGATGCACGAAATGAAATATTCGAGAGGCGGGTTTAATGTTTGAGTACGCTCCTTGAGTTCTTCGACCCAGTTGCATGCACTACATCAACAGATTCGACTTTTCATGGTTCATTCATTTTGTGGGAAACGCCGCGGAAAAATTTTGCAATGAGCGCAGTGAGTCTAGGTCGATAATGTCGATAAGCATACCTGGATGCTTTTTACTTTCTCGCTCCTACTAACAAAGTTAGAAATAGAGAAAGTATTGTAATGACTAATGGTGCAGAGATTTTCAAGGTATCGTGTTTCGATATTTGGTCCATATTACAACTGAGTAAATCATGATAGTTACAACATAATTGGCTCTTATCATGCCTAATACTTTCGTAAAGAATATTCATCAATGAAATTTCAATATTATTTATCGATATGTGGCTTGGAGGTGTAAATGGCACCAGCTTTCTGTTGCGTCCAGTGGCGTCGCGTGCAATTTGGCAACAATGTATTCTATCCATTTAAACTCATTTAAAAGATCGAATTCAGGGGGTGCACAGTGCAGAAGGAAAATTCGATATATTTAATGAGTTTAAATGGAGCCGTTGCATTGTTGCCAGATGGCACGCGACGCCACTGGTTGCGTCCTGTCTGCCCGTCTGTTCGTCTGTCTGTAGCCATAAAACGTGAAACCCAACAGAACTTTTTAACTATTTGATGCAAGTGCACCCAAATTTTGCAGAGATGTTGCTTTTAACATTCTCCAGAGGGACTTTTTTTGTTTTTTTGAAACTTTAATTTTTAGGTTAGTTATGGATGAAAAACGGCCTCCATTAAAATCAATGGGAAAGTAGGTCAAAAAAGAGAAACATTTAAATATTTCAAAAATGAATTTGGATAAAAATATCAGAGGGTATCTTCGGGTCTCCCCTCAGTAGCGGCTCGTACAATCTGGCAACAGTGCTATTTTGCCATTTACATCTGTGCTAAAACATCGATTCTAGGTGAGGCACAGCGCCTCACCAAAGAATCGATTATTTTACATAGGTTTAAATGGAGGGAGTCCATTGTTGCCACATTGCACGAGCCGCCACTGTCTCCCCTAGAATATTAAAGGGGGGTCTGCAGGTCTCGCCCAGATTAAATTTGATTTGGTAAAGTGTTCGTAGGGTATTACCTACAGTTTATTTGAGGTTATCGTCTATGCATACGTACGATTTTGGAGAGTGAAATGCAAAATTGTGATTTATCCTGCGGAGACTTTATCCTGTTTAAATACGATTTTCAACTATACTATATTTTTTGTTGTGGTACATAGGGATGGGGATTGGGGATACAAGAGTGCGTTGAGATACAGAGAGACGGTGTATCAGTGGCGGCTCGTGCAATTTGGCAACCATGCTTATTTGTCATTTAAACCTATGCAGAAGTATCGATATCTTGGGGGTGCAATTGCACCTCCTGAAGATCGATTGTTTTATATTGGTTTAAATGGAGGGATTACGTTGTTGCCACATTGCACGAGCCGCCACTGCGGGGTATACAATCATACAAAGAAAAAAGTCCTAGCCAAAATGCGGTCTTACGTCGATGATCAAATAAACTTCGAAAAGAAATTATCATGCCTGAGACCAAAAATTCTGGCGACAAAGGCAACCGTTTTCAAAGGCTAGAAGTTCTAGTTGAAACCGCCAAAATTTATTTTTGAAATTACGTGAGATCTTCTGGTGGTTTTCATTGATTTTTAAGATATTTTTACCATGATTTATGGTAATTTTAAAAATAAAATTCTAGAAATTTTAAAAGGAATTTTTGGCCCCACAAAATTCTTGTCTTTATTCCAGCTAGAATTTCTGATCACAGAGGTACAACAATTTATTCACTGAAATTATTTATTCATTCGGATTGTTGTTTTGTCCAGACACTTTCTTTTCCCTTTGTTGTAACGAACGACTATATGAGATTCGTAACAAAACAGCAAGCGATCCGGCGACTGCGCATTCTCCCCATTTGAATGTTTGATTAAAAATCGATCCTCGTAGAAGCTGTAGCTCCATAAGTAATCGATTTTTTTCCATGCAATCAAACGGAAAGACGCCACCAACGGAACTGTTCCCAGATTTCTGGATCCGCCAGTGTTGCCAGATTGGGGTGAAAAAGCCGTACGTTTTTCATTGATTTAAATGGGGACGATACGGCTTTTTACCCTCGATCTGGCAACACTGGGATCCGCCAATGTTATTGAACGGATCGCATTGAAGTTGCACTGATTTTAATTTTCTTGACATTTTAATGATCAATAAATCGCACCTGTATTCGTTCCTGATGCAGATAATGCAACTTAGGCCGTAGTTTAGGCATGGGCGTCATTTAGGGGGGGGGGGGGGGCGGGGGGGGGGGGCATTGCCCCCCCAAGGATTTGAAGTCAGGCTCAAAAACTGGCACAAATTATATTGATGAGCAAAAAAAAAAAAAAAAAGGTCATCCGATTATTGCCCCCAAAAGACGGCTCTTTGGCTCTAAAATTATATTGATGAGCAAAAAAAAAAAAAAAAAAAAGGTTGCCCGATTTTTTGCCCCCTCCAAGCCGAAAATTATAATGATGAGGAAGAAGAAAAAAAAAAAAAAGTCATAAGAATTCCCCCCCCCCCCAAGCCGAACTTGAAATGACGCCCCTGAGTTTTGGAGGGGAGCCTTGCACTTCAATACGACTGTTTTCAATTATTACTGACCATGTGGGCATGTGGCAGAAATTGGAAAAAATATGAAAAAAACATCAACGATTAACCATAAGCAATTTATCATACACCCATTTTATTTATTTTACTTGCAGCTATCACAATTTTTATTCAATTCAAACGGAATTAAATCATAAAAATTGTTCAAAATATCTCAAATTACAGAAGGTAATTAAACTGTCATTCAATAATTTCAATTTAATTGATGAAAAATCATCTTAAAAATTCACCAGGAATTCAACAGTAATTTATTTTTGATTTCATTTGAAATTGAATTCTAATTTGTTCGAAACAGGGAACTTTTTTTGGAGTAATATTCATGTTACCCCATGAATAAGGAAAAAAATTCACATCCGTGTCTCCAACTTTCCGTACTACACGTCAAATTTTCAAAAACTCCAAAGCCGTTTTGATGTTATATGTAAAAACAACGGTAAATAATAATTGAGTCCTACATTGTACGATGTAAAATTATCGCGTTTGCTAATGCGAATTTCTTGTTCAAATCCAGTTTTTATTAGCCTGCTCTTCAACAACTAATTCCATTAAATTTATGGTCACTAATGTACGTATCCGGCAGTAGAGAAGAGGAAAGGGGTGTATTGATTTATTCCGCCTCTATAAAAGTTCTTAACTTGTACAGGTTGTTTGTAGATATCCGTAGAACAGGATAAAAACCGCCAGTAATCATATTCAAGTCTGAATGAGTTCTTGTCAGGTTTCGAGATTCGAACTCATGGTCCGCAATTATTTTATTTGGCCGAGAACTATGCCAAAAATAATACAACGCGGAGTCTGGTAGAACGAAAAAAAAACAAAAACAAAAACAAAAACGACAACTTTAAGCCATGATCGTACAGATAAAACAGACCTCGCTCGAGATCATTATAGTCACTGCGTAAAATGACATCACACTCCGTACCCGTACGGTGGCAACAAATATATGTGCAGTCAATGACTATTAAACACACATCGTTATTCAAAAGTAACGCCCTCCCTCGTTATTTTTTTTTATTAATAATTGAGATAAAAGGATGTGGATTTTGCCGAGAACTTCCAGAATTAATTACAAGTCTGCTTCTCCCTTCCACTTAACAGAGTGATTATAATGTTGTTTGTAAAGGATTTGATCGATTTATCGAACCTGTAAAGCGAGTTTGGCTAGTCAACCTATAAATTGCGCCAAACTTCTTTGAAGCAGCTAACACCGTTTAAATCAGATCAAAAAGGCTTAGTGAAATTAAACTTCAACCAGCTGGCTGATTATGAACGATCGTATCGTAATGCTATCGAGTCGATGATATTATGGGTGATGCCATTCCGAAAGGTTTCATTCCGGTAGAAACCCTCCATTCTCTACAGAAATTCTCCGATAGCTCAGGAGTCATCGGCGAATTTCTGTAGAGAATGGAGGGTTTCTATCGAAACGAAACCTTTCGGAATGGCATCACCCATAATATCATCGACTCGATAGCATTACGATACGATCGTTTTCATAATCAGCTTGCAGTCTTCTTCCTATTTTGACTACAATTCAGGATCCATACGAAGTTTTAATGACTTTGAACGGAGAGCCACAGTGCAATTTCAGTGGCGTAGCGTCCATTTAAACTCATGAAAAAGATTGAACGTGAGGGTGTTCACCGAACATCCAATGGCCAAAACTCCGATCTTTTTCATTGGTTTAAATAGACCAACTGCAACGTTGCCAAATTGCACGCTCCGCACCACTGTCCAATTTTCCCTATACTTGATTGGCATCACTGGACAAACTATTGAAAAAACAACAATAAAACTTTTCAAACTCGTGGTGTCCCAGCATGAGCTCATCACTCATCGCCCTGAATAATTCAACAAGAAAAAAGAATAAGACTCACCCCACCCTATACAGACCTACTGTGACGCGATCGAAGTATATAGAGTTTTGAGGCGCCAAACGTGGCCTTTTCGAAGAACTCGATTTTTTTGTTTAACTTTTACCAGAAAATTCTCCTGTTTCAATCAGAATCTGGCCATAGTACCAAAACTAAACTTCCTTCGATTTCTCAAGGACCTTGGTAAAAATAATAATGTTTGGGTAACAGTACCATATATGCCCTCGGTTTCCATAGCGCCTCTGGTAATCTTTTTTTCTTTTTTCAGTGTTGAGAGCATTTACTTCACAATCCTATCGGTTAAAAATAAATTAAGTCCCGTCTATTCACCATGGCGTAACTCACTTATAGGCAGTGGCGTCACGTGCACAAAATGGCAACTCATTCCATCAATTTAAGATGGTTCCAGGGTTGATTGCAGTTCCAACTGTGGACACCAGGTTGCGCTTCTCAAAAAGTCAACGGCTTTTGGCTGAAATTGACGAATTCACGCTAGGAACACGAATTTGAGGAACAGCATATAATTCAGGAAGATACCCTGAAAGTTTCAGGGTGAAACACCCAAAATTAAAGCCGGCAATTATGAAATACGAAACTTCCCGTAAGCCGCAATGAGTGCGAGTGAGGCAGATAGACGTATCATCACTCGCGCTCACTTTCACTCACTAAGCTTATGGCGGCTTTAATTTTAAACCAATTTCGCTCGTTTTGGGCTCAAAAAATCCGTAAAAAAAATTTCGCAGGTGCTGACGTTATTAAATTTTTCGTTTTATCTATGATGTCAGTTTAAAAACGCCAAAAACACGACTTTTCTAAAAAGTGAAAAGCGGCCAGTGGCGGCTTGTGCTATTGCGAATTTGCGATAAAGTGACATACTTATGACCTATCAATTTGTTGAGAAAATTCTGCTAAATTGACTCGTTTTAATTGTTTACAGGCAATTTTGCACAGGTTTCGAGATAAACGTCCCGGAACGGAAACCCCGTGTTAATTTCCATAAGGCCTAAAACAGTTTTGCACCAGGCTTACAGGCTACAGCCAATCAGAGGCCAGCCCGCGTTTCCGATCCTTCATCTGCGTTGACCACGCAGGATAAGGTGATTCTTATTTTTCAAAAATGAGTATTTTTTGTGCGAACGGTCGATTTTTTGTTCTTTGTGGTCTTAAAAATTGACCCATAACAAGCATTTTGAAAAAAATTGACTCTAAGTGGCCCCTCATCGGCAAAAAGGGCGTAAGTACCAAATATGAATTTGTGGGTGTTTTATTAGTCAAATATGGTGTAAAATGGCCACATTTGGTCCTAAAAGAGCTGAAATTTTCATTATTTTTGGCTTATCTGCAGTCTTAATGCCACAAAAGTCCATTTTAAGATATGCGTAAAATGCTCTCGCCGCGCTTTAGTCCAGCCAATGGGTGATTATTGGAAGAACAAATTCTTATCAAAGGTTTTTGCGGCTTAATCGCTTCGTCTTGGTGTCAGTAATGACCAGCTAAAAGTCCCCATGCCTAGGTGCTGTGCTAAATTCAGTGGGGGGGGGGGGGGAAGGGCCCCAAAATCGATTATTTCGATACATATCGAAAACGATGCAAGGTATCGAAAAAATCGATACATGATTTTGTTTCTGAGGTAATTTCAAACAAGAAAGGTCCTTTGTGTTTTTACGCTCTGACGATGTCTAAGCTCTCAAAAACACGATTTAAGTTTTGGGCGATTTTCAGGAAAATTGATACCCCGTGGCAACGCTCATTTAACACAATGTTATTTTTAATGATTTCAACCGCCTTACCGTAGCATTTAGAGTGCTCTGATTTTTATAAAATTATAGGTATCCGGGGGTTTTATAGGCCGCTGATTTCATTTTTAGAGTCCAATGACATTAAAACGTGATTCAGGCAAGCTTTTTGAGCTTTTATCACAAAATACAGCTTTTTAGATCGATTTTTTCGATACCTTGCATCGTTTTCTGTATATATCGAAATAATCGATTTTGGGGCCCTTCCCCCCCCCTCCCCTGAATTTAGCACAGCACCTAGGCATGGGGACTTTTAGCTGGTCATTACTGACACCAAGACGAAGCGATTAAGCCGCAAAAACCTTTGATAAGAATTTGTTCTTCTAATAATCACCCATTGGCTGGACTAAAGCGCGGCGAGAGTAGTTTACGCATATCTTAAAATGGACTTTTGTGGCATTAGGACTGCAGATAAGCCAAAAATAATGAAAATTTCAGCTCTTTTAGGACCAAATGTGGCCATTTTACACCATATTTGACTAATAAAACACCCACAAATTCATATTTGGTACTTACGCCTTTTTGCCGATGAGGGGCCACTTAGAGTCAATTTTTTTCAAAATGCTTGTTATGGGTCAATTTTTAAGACCACAAAGAACAAAAAATCGACCGTTCGCACAAAAAATACTCATTTTTGAAAAATAAGAATCACCCTAACGCAGGCCTTCTATTCAATGGGTCTGTTGCGTACTTTTGCTACATCAATATGACACATTGTTTCTAACGTAAAATTCGGCGAAAATAACGATGGGCACATTAAAAACTTTCGAAATCCACTCATTAACTCAGAAAATACCTTCCATTTCAAACAACCCGCGCTACACTAGACACCACATCACCGACTTATAACTACATAGATGGAACCATCTCGTTTATGTAAACATGAACAGAACTTATAAACATTGGAATGTTTCGTTTAGATGCGTACATTTCTTATATTATTTTGTAATCTTTGATAAACCGAAAAGACCAGACAGCAAATGCAGCCAATAGTTCGTGTATTTAGAACGGAATTCCATCATTCTGTAGTTACGATGTTGTTTACTTATGCACGGTGGTTCCGTCTTTGTAGTGTAGCATACCGGTGCAAATAGTGTCTAGTGTAGCGCGGGCTGTTTGAAATTGAAGTAATTTTCTGAGTTAATGAGTGGATTTTGAACGTTTTTTTAATGTGCGCAGCGTTATTTTCGCCGAATTTTACATAAGAATCAAGGTTCTTTATTGTTGTAGCAAAAGTATGAAACAGACCCATTTCGACTCTTGTTTACTCTTTGTGGTCAACACTCCTAAGTTGAATTGTGTGACCAACATGGGTTAGATGGGTCCCATAAGTCTCGACAGACATTTTTTTTTTTTTTTTTTTTTTTTTTTTTTGTAGTGTTGGCGTGTAACGCTCGTCGTCGCTCGTAACCACAAAATAGATTGCATGAAACGAAGGGACACCGCCATGCAAGGGATCCTAGGCGATCGTTCCGAGCTTCGCGGACCCATCACTGGGAAGTGGGTATAAATAAAGGTACTTGACATCCCTGACCCTGTTTTTGTTTAAGGCTCTTGCTTCGTCACCCGTTTCTTCCTCCATCGCTCTCTAAGAATATAAATTCGTCCCCACACTCTTCCTTCTTTCTATTCGCCTTGTCCCTTCGGTCTCTTTCGTCAACCGTCCGTCGCACAATGGTCATGAGATCACCAAAAAATGGCACAAAATCAGAAAAGTAAATTTCTCACCAATTTAGCATTTATGACCTGGTAAAAGTCCAATTTCCGTGACCAAAATTCCGGGGTAATTGAGGAGTTCTTCGGTAAAAGGGCGGATAAGCAAAATCATAGTTGTGAGAAAAACGCGTTTTACACTGAGAAAAAAGTGGCTGTTAAAACTATAAGAATAGAACCGTAGTGTTTTTTCCCTTATTTCAATCATAAGACCTATCGATGCAACAGTTTGGACGTTTGAATCTACTCAAATTCCGATTGTCCCTATAAAATTCCGATTGTCTATATGGGAAGTAAAGCTCGGAAATATATGATACGCGTATCCGCCCTTTTACCCAAGAACTCCTCAATTATTAGTTTTCCATAAAATTAACAACAATCTATAGTGGTGGTTTAATGGGTAACCTGCGTAACCACCATGGGGGGGGGGGGGGGGTTCAGCGATAGTAATTTGTCCATTTATTTTCATGTATTTTGGTGCGGCGCGACGCACAGTGGCATGTTGCAGTCCATTGTGCGTTGCGCCGCACCAAAATACATGAAAATAAATGGACAAATTACTCGCTGAAACCCCTCATTTTTTTTCTTTTTCTCTTTCTTTCTTCATTTTCTCACATTCAACGAAATTAGAAATTGAGAAAGCATTGCGATTGCGCAGCTGTCTGTCAGTCTGTATCCCAGCATAACTTTTGCACCAATGATTCATATGGATCCAAATTTTGCAGAGAATTTGATTTCAACATTCCTGAAGGATTTTTTTTTTCGACATTTTAAATTGTAAGCAAGCAATATGGAGGGTAAAAGTTAAAATGGGTGAACATATAGGGAATTTGAATATTTCAAATGTAGCTGTTTGAATTTTAATTGAAATGTGAAAAAAACATTCTGCAACTACCCTCTATGTAAAATTAACCCCTCAAATGGGGTCTCGGGGTCTCCCCGGAATAATATATAGGGGAGGGGGGTCTAGGGGTCGTCCCTAGATTAAGTTTGGTGTGCAAAAATGTTCGCGGGGAATATCCTACAATTTATTTCGTTTCTCATGCGTTTGATCCTGGATAACTTTCACCATCGAGCTCCTTGCAGTAGCGGCCCGTGAAGTTTGGCAACCATGCATTTTTCCCACTTAAACTTAGGTAAAAAATCGATTCAAGCGGAGGCTGGCAGCCTCCTCGAGTTTCGATTGTTTTCCATGTATTTCAAGGGGATAAAAACACTGTTACCAAATCGCACGAGCCGCCACTGGCTCCTTGATGATCCATTTCCTCTTACAATACAGACAAATTTTGGGGTTAACACATTCTGTATTTAACGGCCTTTTTGGTTTTGCTCCTTGAATTCAAGTAAGCATAAAAAACGACATAATTACTTGGAATAAGAAAATTATGGCCCAATTATGTTTGATGAAAATTGCAGCAAAAAGTTGGTGTCCGCGACATTCACCATCCATCATCAGCGTTAATTTTACTAATTTTTAGTGTTTAAGAATAATTCTACGCCTGCGATTTCACTTCATTAATTACCCTCTCCTGCATTTTTAGACGCTGATTTCAAAAATGCTATCAATTTTCATTAAACTGGCCTAGATTTTACGAAATTCCGAATTTACGTCTTCTTAGCAAAAAATTCGAAATTCTGAAAATAGCATGAGTTTTGAGTGAAAACTAAGGCCGAATTTGTCATCAGCGGGTCAAAACACATGGAAAATTTCGCGGAAGGGGTGAGCAAGAGGTATCTTATGATGAGAAAACCTAGTTTTACGTTCGTAACAGCCGCGGACTTATTGTGTCGTTAAGGCGTAAAAATCCTTGAATTCTCCATGAGAGCCTAGATTTTAGGAAGTGCCAAATCACATGGCCAAATAGCTAGACGTTGTTTCCCCCCAAAATTTTCTGGGGGGGGGGCTACAATCCCCTCTTCAGCCCTTCTTTTTCCACATATGTGAAAACGATGATTTTTGATGATTTTAATGAATTGTTTTTTGGCCCCTTTTTTGATGAACTCAGGCTTATGTGCTTCGCACTGTGGAACGTGTTAATGAAAGAGACCGGACATGACCGGTCGCGTGCCATCTGGCAACAATGTGCCTCCTCCATTTAAAAGCATTCAATATATCGAATTTACCGCGTGCACTGTGCACCCCCTGAATTCGACTTTTTACGTGGGTTTAAATGGGTAGAATACAGTGTTGCCAGATTGCACGCGACGCCACTGTGACGTGGCAACTTTAAATGTTTATATCTTTGTTAATACGCAACTTAGAAGTTTGAAAAGGGTTCCATTAGTTTTATTGTAAAGATTCCTACAAGAACCACCATTGTTAGTTTATTCATTGGCGGTAAAAACGTTCACATTTTCATTTTTATTATAAAACATATTCCACACCGAAAAAAACCAATGTTAAAGAAACAATTCAAAATTTGCTGATTTAACATAAAATTGAAAGTTGCTAAATCAACCAGGGTTTTATGTTAAGTTAACAATTTATTTGTTGAGTTTACAAAAATAGTTGTTAAATCAACCACATAAAATGCTGTTCTTTTAACAAAATTGACATTGTCAATGTAGCAATATCAAATAGTAAAAAAAAAAAAAAATACAGAACTTAACCCAATTAGTTGATCTAACAATTCTTGTTATATCAGCAAAATAAATTGCTGATTTTACTTACTAATTTGTTATTCCAGCAAAAAAAAATTATTTTTACTATTTGATTTGCTGGTTGGGAAAATTAGTTGTTCTAAGCTAACAAAAATGAATTGCTGATTTAGCATTTGAGTTGCTAATTTAACACAATTATAGGTTAATTTAGCAAAACCTTTTGTTCTGCACTTTTTAACTATTTATTTTTTTCAGTGCATAGCCAGCCCCTCCCATCAAACTGGTCCAGTAGCGCACCGAGAGTTTCTTCATCTCTCTCTTTTCTCCATTAAAAACGTATGTTAGACAAGGATGGACAAGGGGATAAAACCCCCCCTTTCTGTCCTTTTCCTACTTATACATTCAAATGGGAAATGAGAGTGATGGAAGAGATCCTGGTTGCGCCAATACATAACGAGAGTTTCTTCATCTCTCTCTTTCTCTATTAAGAAACGTATGTTAGACAAGGATGGACAAGGGGATAAAACCCCTTCTTTCTGTCCTTTTCCTATACTTATACATTCAAATGGGAAATGAGAGAGATGGAAGATATCCTGGTTGCGCCAGTGAACTGGTCCACTGTGCGTCGAAAGCGTCGTCTGTCGCGTCGCCACCTCATTCGCTAACGTTTCAAGAAACACAAAACAGAAGGATTACTTTTATGGTTCCGTCAACTCGAGTCGCTCATCCAATGATTCGTGGACATTGATTGCGTACTCGATTCTTGGCGTCACTCCCCGCGTATGTGGTCATAGAAAGAGAAAAAGAGATAAGTAGGCCATGGAAAGAAAAGGAAAAGGGGCCAGCTCCTGAATGAACCTCTCTCTCTGCGAGAGGGGGAGAAAAGGAAAAAGAGCTTAGGTCATTCGTTCGCTTGCTTTTCATCCAACCATCCCTTTCCTCCCTAATTCTACTCTCGTTCTCCCTATTTTGCCTTTTTTAAGCTCTGCTCTTTACTCGTAAATTTCTTCCTTTTTTAACACATTTTCCTATTCCTATCATTTCTTGGCTTGGGGCCAGGTTTTTAAAAAAGGGGTTTGAGTTCATAAGAGAGAAAAAAAAAAAAAAAAAAAAAAAAAAAAAAAAAAAAAAAAAAACTTTTTATCTCGACGTCACGAGTTCGAAAAGTGAATGGGAGATTTCTCTGTTTATTATAATACAATATAGAGCGAATATAAAAAAAAAAATAAAAATAAAAATAAAAAATAACGTGAAAACAAGTTGCGATTCCAAACACTCTTGTGTTTGAATACATTGTTGAAAACATTATTCTAACGTCGGGGACATTGAAAATTAAAAAAAAAATAATAAAAAAATAAACACAAAAGAAGCAAAATGAATACGTTTTTATATTACACGGTGCAAAATCGAAGTCTGACACTTGCGGAGTGCATATATTAAAGGGGTTTAGTGACTAAGAGCCGATGCAAACAGATCTGAAGTTTTTTTGTTTGGTTTTTTTCTTTAGAAAAAAGACAGATGAGAGAAAGGAAAAAATCACAGTGATACTCCAAAGCGAACCTTCAAGGCTTTCTGTCAACGAGGAATATATGTCATCCAGAAGAGCTACAACAATGACGGTACCAAGAGCGGCTTTAGGTATGAATAAACTGCTGGGAATACCCTACGAACACTTTCTCACACCAAATTTAATCTTGGAGGAGACCCCCAGACCCCCCTTCAATGTTCTGGGGGAGACCCCCAGACCCCCCCCCCCTTTAATATTCTGGGGGAGACCCCCAGCTTCTGGACCCTTTAACCCTCTAAGAACCAGATTAGTTCAAAAGAAAGTCACTCTTCCGTTTTTATGGAAGGTAGTTAACTGTTCGTACTCGAGGGAGATGGAATTGCCTATATGACGGATTGAAGGCGCTGACGGGACCTTATACTGTGAGTGTTTTCATCTACAACCGCGTTTATCCGGAATGAAGAATGAAACAATGTGAAATAGACTTAGAGGGGAAAAAACGAGTATTTTCGGGCTCGGCCCATAAGGCCCATAAGGGGTTTTAACCCCTTTCGCTTCAATAATATCATTATACAAATTGCATAAAAAAGGTCCAATTTGATAGTCGTCGAGTTTTGAATTGATAGTTGCACTTTTATGCGGGATTGAATCAGTCAAGTCGAAACTTTAAAATCCTTAGAGGATATCAGCATGTATGACTCTATTGATCATTTGAAAAAATTCAATAATTCAAAAAGTTTGAAGTATTTGTTATTCCTATCGAACGTTATCAATTTTAAGAATAAAATTAATAATTCCTCTTTATGAAATGTATCGAAAACGTGTCAGACGAGAGTCAACCCCTATAGAAAAGAAGAAGAGCAATAATAATAATAATAATAATAATAATAATAATAATAATAATAATAATAATAATAAAAACTATTCAAACGCAAACGAAAATAAATTTTCGAAGGCACTGTTGTCGAACTTATACACTCTCGAGTGGAATGGCGTACGCAGGAATTAGTCTCTCTCGCTCTTTTCCCGTTTGAGTGTATGTACTAGAAAAGGAAAGAGAAAAGGGGCTGAAGACACGTTCTAGCCCCTATTTCTGTCCTTTTCTTACACACGTGTTCAAATGGAGAAAGAGAGAGAAAGACACAGTCCTGTGTGCGCTACTGCTCGAGTGGAATATAAAATCCAGAGCTGCCGTTTCGTATGCGTATTTGATGGCATTTTTCAATTCACCGATGATTCCACCGGTTGAGGAAATATTACAAAGTTTTCAATGCATCTGTAATTCACAAAACCGGTGATAAGTCGTCGCTGACTTTTAAAAAATAATATAGTTTATCTAATATTTCAACGGTACGTGATTCCATCAATGAATGAGAAAAGATAACTGCTGCAAGTATTTTCGTGCATTTCAGTCATACTCTGAACTAAGCTGTGTAATAATTTCTCAACCGGTGGAATCATCGGTGAATTGAAAAAATGCTGCTAATTATACAGTATACACCAACGGTACCACACTGAATTGAAATCCGCCACTCTCCCTTGACAATATCCTTTCAGAGCTGCCGTTTTGCGTATAATTAATCGCATTTTTTTAATTCACCGATGATTCCACCGGTTGAGAAAAGATTACCTACACCGTTCAGTTCAGTGTGACTGAAATGCACGAAAATACTCTGATTAGCAATATTTTCTCAATCGGTGGAAACTCTGTTCATTATTTAAAATATCCGCAAGTTTTTTAAAGTCATCGACGACTCCGCCGGTTGAGAAAAGATTACAGATGCGAGCATTTTTGTGATTTACAGTCAGTCATACACTGAAGTGAACTGTGCGTGTAATCTTTTTTCAACCGGTGGAATCATCGGTAAATTTAAAAAAATGCGACTAATTATCAGAGCTGCCGTTTTGCGTATAATCAATGCTATTTTCCTATTCACCGATGATTTCACCGGTTGAGAAAATATTACACTGGTCAGTTCTGTGTATGACTGTAATGCACGAAAATACTCTGATCTGTAAATTTTCCTTCATCGGTGGAAACTCCGTTACTTAATTAAAATATCCGCAAGTTTTTTAAAGTCATCGACGACTCGACCGATTGAGAAAAGATTACAGATGCGAGCATTTTAGTTCATTACAGTAATACACTGAACTGAACTGTGTAATCTTTTCTCAACCGGTGGAATCATCGGTAAATTTAAAAAAATGCGACTAATTATCAGAGCTGCCGTTTTGCGTATAATCAATGCTATTTTCCTATTCACCGATGATTTCACCGGTTGAGAAAATATTACACTGGTCAGTTCTGTGTATGACTGTAATGCACGAAAATACTCTGATCTGTAAATTTTCCTTCATCGGTGGAAACTCCGTTACTTAATTAAAATATCCGCAAGTTTTTTAAAGTCATCGACGACTCGACCGATTGAGAAAAGATTACAGATGCGATCATTTTAGTTCATTACAGTAATACACTGAACTGAACTGTGTAATCTTTTCTCAGCCGGTGAAATCATCGGTAAATTTAAAAAAATGCGACTAATTATCAGAGCTGCCGTTTTGCGTATAATCAATGCTATTTTCCTATTCACCGATGATTTCACCGGTTGAGAAAATATTACACTGGTCAGTTCTGTGTATGACTGTAATGCACGAAAATACTCTGATCTGTAAATTTTCCTTCATCGGTGGAAACTCCGTTACTTAATTAAAATATCCGCAAGTTTTTTAAAGTCATCGACGACTCGACCGATTGAGAAAAGATTACAGATGCGATCATTTTAGTTCATTACAGTAATACACTGAACTGAACTGTGTAATCTTTTCTCAGCCGGTGAAATCATCGGTGAATAGAAAAATAGCATTGATTATACGCAAAAAGGCAGCCCCGAATTCTGGACACAGAAATTGACATAACTGTTTCATCTGGAACGCTTTACACGACAAAAAACCTGACACATGACAGAAACAAGTGAAATTATCTCACCTGGACAGTTGTAATGACATTTTGTGCCCAAATAGTAAAACTAAAATGCTCGCATCTGTAGATGCGAGCATTTTAGTTCATTATAGTAATACACTGAACTGAACTGTGTAATCTTTTCTCAACCGGTGAAATCATCGGTGAATAGAAAAATAGCATTGATTATACGCAAAAAGGCTGCTCTGCAATTCTGTGGCTCATCCCGCGAATATTTCTGTAGGTAAAGCGTAAACTTGACAACTATGAAACATTGTTTTACCTTAGCGATATTTAAGAGTTGAATCTTCATTCAAATCTAATAATAGTCGTCGTGAAAGTAGAGTAGGACATCAATTTCTCGATTTTATCGAAACCCCCTGCCACCAATCCATCGCTCCGTCTACCGCTGACTGATCGCCCATTATTCCTCCTTTCATTGATTCTAATCTGAATTCTGAGTTCACGGCATAGCCGTAGCCAGAGGATATTGTCTATCTCTCTCTTAGCCCATTTAAACGCAGGTGTTAGAAAAGGATGGATATATTGGCTGTCACGTGACTTCAAGCTCCCTCTTTCTGTTCTTTTCTAACACATGCGTTTAAATGGGCTAAGAGAGAGAAAGAAAATATCCTGGCTACGGCTATGGTTCACGGTGTTGTTTACAAATGTTGGTTGTTAGTCTTACCGTCGCGTCGCATTACGCGCAGCAGAGACGTCAGACCAGGTTGAATAAATTTTAAGTAAACACTGACCACTTTCTCCCCCCCCCACCCTCATCCCCCCACCCTCATGCCCCACCCTCATGCCCCCCTCGCTGCTCACATCCAAACCTTCTCCTAGCCCCCACCCATTATCGCATTCTTTTTTTTTTTTTTTTTTTTTTTTTTTTTTTTTTTTTTTTTTTTGTTGTATTTCTTTCTTCCTTTTCTCACTGAAAATAAACAAATTATTTACCCAATGGTGATAAAACACCAAAGCCTCAGAGCTGAAGACTTGAAACATCAATCAATTTATGATTTTGCACTGAGCGGCGCACGCCCCATCTGTCCGGGCTGCGGCGCAAAGTGGATAGGAACGTGGAATTAACCAGAAAGCGCGGTGGCGGAGCGTGCAATCTGACAGCGTTGCATTTCGTCCATTTAACCCTTCACTGCATGATTTTTTTTTTTTTTTTTTTTTTCAAGCAAATGTGGATTTTTCAATGTATTAGGTGGTCAAATACATGGGAAAAATAGCGAAAAAAATAATTTGACGGTTTTTCGGTCAAAATTCTCTTTTTTCTATTTTTTTACTCGTTTTTTACAAGTGATATAACACCATAAGAAATGGCGGGAATTTTTTTTATTTATTTTTTTTTAAATTTTAAATTTTTTTTTTTTTTTTACTTTAATTGGATTTTTCAAAAAGCCAATGCCGGAAACTTTATAAAAATAATCAAAATGTGGTCAGTTTGGATACGGGGGCAAATTTCCCCCCTGACATGATTTCGATCACGAACCCTTCACTGCATGATGTTTTCTTTTAGCCATTTTTTTTTTTTTTTTTTTTTTTTTTTTTTTTGTGAGCTCAAAACATACCTTCTCCCGCGTTGACCCACCATGCGCCAAAGGCATATCTCAAAACCTGCATTTTATATGAGCGTTTGAAGAATTTGTTCCACCGGTGGAACTTCATGCAGTGAAGGGTTAAATCCGCATCTAAAATATCGATTCGAGGGAGTGCACTGCATGTGCACATCCAATATTTCGACCTTTCTCATGACTTTAAATGGACTGGATGCAAAAGTTGATACATTGCACGTGCCGCCACTACCAGGATAAGGTGAGGCTCTCGCAAACTTTTGCTCGGAAATGGGCAAAACATTGGCGGATACAGGGGGGGGGGGGCGAAGGGGGCGATCGCCCCCCCCGTTCGGCCCAAAAAGTGGGAAAAGAGGGGAGAGGAAGGGGGAAAGCGAGAGCGAAAACAATAAAAGGGGGTCATTTAGGGGCGAAAATCCAAAATTCGCCCCCCCCCGTTCGCGAGGGCTGGATCCGCCACTGGGGCAAAAATCGTTTTTTTAAGGCCCCGAATAATGAACTAAATTTATTCGAATTATCCTCATTTTATTCCTATTAGTAAATCGAAGTTTTGACACTACCAGCATATTCATCTGTCATAAGATGAATGACTGGTATTGTTAAAACTTCGATTTATAACTAATAAGAATAACATGAGAATAATGCGAATAATTTTAGTTAGTGGGTCTGTTGCAAACTTTTGTTACAGCGACATAGAGTGTAAAATCCTAGGTAAAATCACGTGAAAAGTCCATTGGTGGTATCAGAAAGTCATAAAATGACGTATTAAACTTGCAAGAGACGTTTAATCGAAACCCAAGATGGCGGTAAAATATCGAGCAACCTGGGTGCACTGCGTGCACGCACCGTGAACATCCACGATGGCCAACGGTAACAACCTCTCAGCATCGGAGGTTATGAGTTTGTTTGCGTTGTGATTGGTTTTGATTGATGTTGTGAGGTTGGCTTTCTTGGATGTTCATGGTGCTTGCATACAGGTTGCTCGATATTTTACCGCCATCTTGGATTTCAGTTAAATGCCTCTTGTGAGTTTGTTATTGCATTATATGACTTTCTGCTGCCTTCAATGGACTTTTCACGCGATTTTACGTGAGATTGATCACTCTATAGCGCTGTAGCAAAAGTTTGCAACAGACCCATTGCGACTCTTGTTTACTTTTTGGCCGCAGTCTAATGAGTAATCTGCGTAACTACTCCATGTAGGATTTTTAGGTTAATTTCCTGTGGGCCAAGCCCGAGTGTTCTCGTTTTTCTTCTCAAGTCTATTTCGTACTGCCTCAGTCTTCACTCCGGATAAAAGCGATTATCGATGAAAACACTTACAAGACAAGAGTTCGTTAGGTGCCCCTTCAATTCGTTGTGTAGGCAATTCCAGCTCCCTCGAGTACCAACAATTAACTACCTTCCCTATAAATAAACGCGGAAGAGTGGTGTTTTTTGAACTAACTTGGTCGTATTAAGTTTAAGGTGTAATTTTTTTCAATTTATTCCCATGTATTTTAATGTATGTATTTTAACATAGACTAGAACAATTAGAACTCGATTATCCGAGCGGTTTCTCTAAAATACATGGGAATAAATGCAAAACCACACCTTAACCCTATAATGACCCCGTTAGTTCAAGAGAACACCCATTTTCCGTTTATTTAGGGAAGGAAGCTAACTGTTCGTACTCGGGGGAGTTGGAATTGCCTACACAGCGAATTGAAGGAGCGCCTAACGAAACCTTGTCTTCTATTAATTTCATCTATATTTGCGTTTATTCGGAATGAGGACTAAAACAATGTGTAATAGACAAGAGGAGAAAAACGAGTATACTCGGGCTTGGCCTTGACCCATTAAGGGTTAAACCCACATAACCTAAAAATCATGCATAAAGTGGTTACGCAAATGACCCATCAGACTGCCTCTCTAGATGAATGTACTATCGACGAATTAAAGATTGTCGCGAGATTTTCACGAGCTAAGTTTCGCCTTCAAGGTTCTGGTTCGGCCACTCTTCATACTCCTCACACCTTGCAGGTGAGAGGCCAGTGCGGGTGGGGTGGTGAAGTCGTTGCAGATCAGTCCCACACTCACACTAATAACTGAAAATGTGTGAAAATCTCGCGACAATCTTTAATTCGTCGATAGTACAGCTCGTTGCTCGAGTGTGCGATTCCAGTGTGCGGCGTTGGCCTCCCGCCCGTTCATTGTACAGAGAAAATTCCGGTACGGAAGTGTTTAAGGTTCAAATAAGAAATAACGAAAGATGTCGACAGAGAATAAGAATCTAAATTAATCATAATTTTTGAGTCTTGCAGCATATTTTCGCTTTACGATCATGATGAGCGAGGGTAGATTCTATTGTTCCCTTCTCTAAAGAGACCATAGCCGTTTCTCTAAGCTGCTATTCTCTAAGCCACCTATAATTAAGCGCCTTTTTTCAATTTTTTAGGGTCTGGGTACTGTCTCTGGCGTAGCACGGTGGCTAATCTGCGGGCTGCTTATGCGTTGGTTTTCAAGACTTGTGTCGGTTATGACATCCTTTCATTTTTTTTTTTTTTTTTTTTTTTTTTTTTTTTTTTTTTTTTTTTTTTTTTAAATTTTGCAACGTTTTCACCAGAAGAGTGATGATGATGACACCGCAGACGATGGCTTAAGCTTCAACGAGAAAAGCTAAGTACGTGTTCAAAACGTCTAAAGAAGTTGTAATTGGCAAAGTTTTATTTGAAAATTGGGATGTAATGAAGTAGGTTCGATCCATATAGCTGGAGCATCAGAACAGGTAAAATTAAAAAGGTTTTGATGACCCTCCCCCATTGTAAAATTTTAATGATAAAAATAATTATACCTTGCGAATATGCATGATTAACAGTGATGTAGTGGAGGAGAAGAACAGTCATGGACGGATACAGGGAATTGTTTTTCTCTCTCTCCTCCCATTTAAATACGTGCGTTAGAAAAGGACAGAAGCGGGGACCAAAGTCAAGTGATGGCCCCCTCTGCTGTCCTTTTCTAACACATACGTTTAAATGGAAGGAGAGAGAGAGAGACAATTCCCTGTATCCGCCCATGAGAACAGTTATAATTGTTTCTACAAATTGACAAAAGAAATTGTGTGTAAAAATGCGCTAAACATCAGCAGAATATCGAGTAACATGAAACAAACCGTTGCGTTGTGTGGTTTTATACAGGCTTTTTGGTCACTTTTCTGACCATCAAATGTAAATATTCAGCGAGCGAACCTAGCTGGAATACTCGACACTTGAGATTTGTCGGCTTCATGGGCGTCATTTAGGTGGGGGGCTGGGGGGGGGCAATCGCCCCCCCAAGGATTTGAAGTCAGGCTCAAAAACTGGCACCAATTATATTGATGAGCAAAAAAAAAAAGGTCATCTGCGATTATTGCCCCCAAAAGACCGTTCTTTGGCTATAAAATTATAATGATGAGCGAAAAAAAAAAAAAAAAAAAAAGGGTTATCCGATTTTTTGCCCGAAAATTGTAATGATCACCAAGAAAAAAAAAAGGTCAAGATTTTTTGCCCCCCCCCCCAAGCCGAACTTGAAATGACGCCCCTGGTCGGCTTGTCGATCATACTTTAAAAATGTGTTTGAAGAAAGATGCATTTTATTATTATTTTACATCTCTTTACCTTCAGAAGTAACATATGTATGTTACATCATGTGCTATCGACGAATTAAAGATTGTTGCGAGATTTCACGAGCTAATAAGTTTTGCCCTTAAGGTTCCGGTACTCTTCATACTCCTCACACCTTGCAGGAGAGAGGCCAGTGTGGGTGGGTGGTAAACAGGGCTGCCGTTTTGCGTATAATCAATGCTATTTTACCATTCACCGATGATTCCACCGGTTGAGAAAAGATTACACAGTTCAGTTCAGTGCATGACTGTAATACACTAAAATACTCGTATCTGTAATCTTTTCTCAACCGGTGGAGTCGCCGATGACTACAAAAAACTTGCGGACATTTTAATTAATCAACGGAGTTTCCACCGATGAAGGAAAGATTCCAGATCAGAGTATTTTCGTGCACTACAGTCATACACTGATTTGAACTGTGTAATCTTTTCTCAACCGGTGGAATCATCGGTGAGTAGGAAAATAGCATTGATTATACGCAAAACGGCAGCCCTGGTGGTAAAGCCACTGCAGATTAGTCCCACATTCACAGCCATGACTGAAAATGTGTGAAAATCTCGCGACAATCTTTAATTCGTTGATAGTACATGGGATCAGGCAAATCGCCATCGGCTAGCAAGTTGCTGAAGCAAAGTGCAAGCCGTTTATTCATGGTCAGAAGAAAGTCAAATCAAGCGGAATGTTGACTTACAAAATAATTCGATCGATATATACTTTAACTCATTTAAAGCTAATAAGCTGACGAAAATGGGGATTTCATCTGATTTTGATTAGTTCTTTACCTACTGTGTTATAGATGAAGTGTGTTTTGAGCATCCGCATTTAACAGAGGAGGGTCGCCAATACTGGACCGGTACCCCAAAACCGGACCGCCTCGCGTTTCTCCGCCATAAATGCGCTGTGCTGTAGCGGCAATGGCGTGAAGTTACTCTTTTTTACCCGTAGGTGTAGCTCGTGCATCGAAACCTCGGGTTCATTCATTGTTTTTGTCGTGAAACGCATTTAAGGCTAAAATTCGACGATTCGTGACTGTCAAAGTTTCCAAGTTGGTTATTGTTGGGGCCTAAAATTTATACTTAAGATAAAGGTTAGTGATTTTTTGTGATTTGATGTTATTTGGTGACACCTAAGGTTTGTAAATCTGTCTAAGTTTTTACTTTACTCCCATTTCTTTTACCGTGGTGAGGTTAGGAAATTCTAGCACTGAAATCCCCTAAACCGGACCGCCTAGAATTTTGGCCTGGATTAAGAAACTTTGATGACACTCTGAGTATTCTGGGCTTACCTAGCTGTTATATAGGTGCTTTGCAGATGTTTTCAATATTTATTTCAATTGTTTTTCAATTTTTGCTATTTTTTCCATTTTTATCACAATTTCTCGCATCAAAATTGTTACGATAAATTTCACTTTTGGATTTTCCAAAGTACAAATGCTGACTTGTTTCATTTCCTCTCGTGGTGTGCATTACCCACGGTTGCTAAGATAAGAAATATGCATTCAGAGTAAAAAATCAGTGCTTATAAGTGAAGTTTACCAGGCGGTCCGGTTTTGGAGCCCCTTTTCTCAGACGGTATTTTTGACTTCTGTCGCCATTTTCTTTCTCACAAAAATTTGAATGGCTCAAATTTTAAACCGAGGCAATTTTTTTGAAGGCAAGGGTTCTATGTGCATGTTGATATAAATATTTTAAATTTGGTCAATTTTTAGCTGAGTTACAGCCCAAAAACAAAACAGTGGTCCGGTTTTGGTTCCCTTCCTCTAGCTTTAAAAGTTTCATAAAAAGAGGACCAGTTGAGAAAACCTTTAACCGTGGTCATCAATATGATCGTTACCTTACTAGAGTTAGAATGATGAGCTGAAGCAAAGATCGATATAATTATTTTGTAAGTCACCATTATATACGCTTAATTTCTGAATTTTTTCTGATCATAAATAAACAACATGCTCTTTGCCTTGGCAAATAGCAAGCCGGTTTCGATTTGCCTTCAACGTATACATGTATACATTAAACAGTTCACAGTTGCTTTTTTTTTTTTTTTTTTTTTTTTTTTTTTTTTTTTTTTTTAAAAAAAATTTCTTTTTTCACGTCTCGAAGAGCACATTGCTAAAACTGTAGTATTTTTATGTATGCACATTTCACACACTCCTAAAGAATAATAGGTTATGCAAAAGTGTATACTCGAGGATCCGCGATTCGAGAATAAAGACATCAAAAAAATGAAGACTGTTTCTCATAAAAATGCATGCAGCAAGCAAATTAGAAAGGCATACTGGAAGTCAAGTCATAAGATAAAGCACTTTCGGAAATTCAGGCGCCTATTTCAACTATATATTGCGGACTACGCTAACAGTTCAAAGATAAGCAGTGTAAGCACAAAAAGGGTTGTATATTTGGAGAGCCTGCAGAAGCCGACTCCGAAATTGTTTTTTATTTATTTTTTTTTTATTTTATTATTCTCTTTTACAAGCGCAATTGGGAGATCTGAAAAAATTCAATAAATAGATACGATTTTTCATGACCACTGCTGTGTCTGAAATACGCGGGTCATACCATAAAATATGAAGGAAGAACCTCGTATATATATATTTTTTTATTTTTTTTTTTATTTTTTTTTATTTTTTCAAAATGTGGAAATTAAGCATGAAAAAATCCTTTTGATTTATTGACAATATCTCATTAACGTCATGATATGGAATCAATTTGAATTTAGTCGTGAAAAGTTACTCGAAGAATAACTTGATTGAATGCCCATTCAAAAAGATAACACGTCACTGTAAATTGCTTGCTGTTATCCAGTAAAATTTCACGCTGGATTTGTGTTTCAAATGAAATTATATACTACCCTCTGTCTGTCATGCCACCAATATTTTTTTGTAGAAGATTGCCTCTGACTTTGACGTCGAGCCCACTTTACAATGATGTTTACAATCATCAATTTACATCAGTTACATCTATTTACAATGATGTTCTTTTCCCAGAAACATATCAAAGTCTTGCGTTTTTTATCCTTTTAACCAAACAATGGAAGACAAAGATGGACAAAAAAAAATGTAATACTATTTAAAATCTCCTAGATCCAGTGGCGCAGCGTGCAATTTGGCAACGTTGTAGTTCGTTCATTTGAATGCATGAAAAAGATCGAAGTATTGGGTGTTCGGTGAACACCTTCGCATTCGATCTTTTGCATGGGTTTAAATGGACTCGATACAACGTTTCCAAATTGCACGCTACGCCACACTTTGGTCCCAAATCAAATCCTAGGCGGTCAAAAATCGATCGGTTCAAAGTCGGAAAAAAAATTATTCTAGCAACTACAGTTGATTTTAGGGGGTTTATTTAGCAAGGTAGTTACCCCTCGATTGTCATACATCCATCGGAGAAAATTATTAGATGGAACCTTAATTCCTGTGATATTTCATGTCTTTGCATTTTTGACCACCTAGGACTCGATTTGGATCCATAGTGCGCCACTGCCTAGATCCTTTATGCCCATAGCGGATCTTAAAGAAATGTGTTTTGTTTCATTTAGCATTTAAATTGAAGAGCAACTCACTTACGACTTTGTATAAGCAATAGAAATACCTTTATTTTGTTGGTTTCCTTCGAATGAAATCAAACCATCTGGTACTACAAGTATATCGGTCCTGATTTTGAAGGAAACGGTTGGCTATAAAATGTGAAGCTTTACCTTACATGGAATAAAAAAAATACGACGCACTATGGTCTGATATCGTCAAAAAGTGGCCAAAAATCAGAAAGTAAATTTCCCATAAATTCATCATTTAAAAACTTTTAATACCAAATTCAATTACAGAGAACACTTTTAACAAGTAATTTAAACTTGAAAGTGTCACCATAAAGTCTTAAATTAACCTTAAAAGGTCGAAAACGATGATTTTTGATGACTATTTTTCACTGGATTTTTGGCCTCTTTTTTTCGATCTCAGACCATAGTGCGACGGTTTGCCGATTGATTGTGGGAGGAGGATTCCTTCTGAGGGCACCCAAGTAATTACTAAAGATGCGAGCGGCGCACAGTGGAGCGAGTCAAAGGGAGAAGTTGGACATGGAATTTATGATTAAAAATGCAAATTTGAATGTTTTTACGGTCAAAAAACAAACTATACAGGGTGATTCTTGAAGGAAATTTTACAATAAAACCAATGAAACCACTTTCAAACCTATACAATACTTATTAACGAAGATATTTGCATTTAAAGTTTCCATGTCCGGCCTCTCCCATTGACTCGTTCCACTGTGCGGCGGGTTGTGGAAATATGGGGACATGCACTGTGATTGGTGTGAACATGAAAACATGGAAGTGTCTGGTATATCAATAACCATAGGTGGCTCCAGCAATTTGGCAACTGCGCATTCTTTCCGTTTAAAGTAAAATAAACAATCTATTCTTGAAGGGGGCTATAGCCCCGTGACAAATCGTTTATGCATCATTCATCAAATGGGAAGAATACTCTGTTGCCAGATTGCTGGATCCATCAATATTAATAGTTGTGTGTAAACGATCTCCGCACCTTTTGATTCGAGCAAACTGTGAAAGGAAAAATCTCTATTTTGCGCCTCTATCATTTTTCAGCTGCTGAATAATGTTTATCTTCTTCAAAACGAACAAGATGATTCTATTTTCAGTGGAATTTTTTTTTTTTTATTCGTGATTCTTCGCGACTGATATGTTTTTACAACTCATCTCAAAAGAGCATGGGCGCCCGCAGAAAAATTTCCAAGGGGGGGGGGGGGGGGGGGGGGCAAAATTTTTGAACCACAACGAAAGGTCTAGGGCCGCCCCCCCCCCCCCGTGTAAAAACAAGAAACTTTTTTTTTTCACTCAAATAGTGTACAGTTATTAACCTATTTTAGGTGTATCAAGTAATAATAACAATTTTGACGTGTTTGATATAATGGATAAAGGGACGACAGATGATAACGATAGTAAAAAAAATATATATAATTTATCATTCCTTGCAAAAAATTAGTTAAAATTACAGTATAAACTAGTAATGAAGTTTCTCAACTATTACTCATTTGATTAACTGTCATTTTAATTTCATTTTATTTTTTCCTTTCATTTTTCATCGTGAAATTTTGACTTTTTTGAATTCCAGGGGGGGCAAGTGCCCCCTTTTGCCCCCCCCCCTCCGGGCGCCCATGCAAAAGAGTCACTCAAAATTCTAGCATCTCTGTGGTTGTGACGCTAGGTTTGCGACTTGGAGTTTAATTTTAGAACCAGTTCAGGTTTTGGTTCCAAAGTATACCTATTATATCCCGTTCTAAAGTTCCAGTTCTGGTCATAAGCTGTGCCTCTAAATTGCTTGTCCAGTCCTGATGTTACTGATTCCGATCCGATTATAAGTTTAGTAGAAAATTAGAGGGAAAAAGAGAAGGGATTTTTTTAACTCACCAAAAAAATCGACTTGTAAAATCAGTAAATTGAAGCAAATACCAATTCTATACCAGTCATTTTTGGTAAAATTTACTGTTCTTGCAGCTAATTTTATATTTTGGATTTTAAATTTTGCCCAAGTTTTATTAATTTTCTGATTTGAACCGTATAAATTTTACCAATTGGATAGTACATTTTACAATCCGAAACATCGTGACATGAGCAATTAGTATGGATGTCACGTCATATATTAGCCAGGTAAAATGCAAAAGTGAAAATGTTTTTAAATTTATAATTCAAATCGTAAATTTAGACATTATTTCAGAAGTTTTTATCAGAAACAACAATTATAAAATTAGCATTTGCTTCATTTTACTCATTTTACAAAACTTAATTGCTTTTTTAGTAATTAAATGTTTTTCCGTATGACAGTTTAGTCACTTCTAACGGTGAAAAAAGTCAAATTTATTTAAAAAAAAATATTCATTTACTGAAAAACTATATTTTGACTTATTTAATCCGCAATCGTGGAAGTGTATTTATATAGTTATTTTTTTATTTATTTATTTATTTATTTTTTTTTTTTTTTTGAGTCCACACCTTTTTTTTCTAGAAAATAAACAGAGTTATTAATATTGCTTATTCGCGGCTCCAACTGTAAAAAAAGTCAAAATGATTTAAGAGAACAATCATTAATCATTGCACTGAAAAAAAAAAAAAAATGTTTCAATTAACAATTCAATTTGTCCGGAATGGAGCCCTCGATTGGTTTCGTTAATTCAACAAAACAGAATGGTGAATCATCATAATAAGATTGTTAATCTGACAAAATAGACTGTTAAATCAACAAAATATGAGGCAAACTCCCAAACAATTCGTTGATTTAACAATCTATTTTGTCAGTTTAACAATCTTATTTTGTTGATTCACCATTTCGTTTTGTTGAATGGACAAAACCAATTGAGCGCGCTATTCTGGACGGTTAAATTGTTAATTAAAACATTTTTTTTTTTTGTCAGTGTAACTGAAAAACTATATCTTGACGTACTTTTCCGGTCGAAGTCCGCAATCGTGAAAGTTTTTTTAGTTATTTCTTTTTTTCCTTTCTAAAAACCACAAACTTTCAAACTAAACGGGAGTTATATTAATATTCCTTATTCGTGCGGCTCAACGGAAAACACAACGAAACTCCGCGCATGCTGCATCGCAACATGTATATATCTAAATATCTAAATAATAAGGATGAAGTTGGGTCTCCCGGCCACCGAGTTAACCCACCAGTTCCCATGTGACGCTCCGTCATGCTAGTGACTTTCCGCCGAGGCCGGCCCGTCCCGCTGAGACCCCGCGGGGCGGCCGCAACAACAGTGGAGGGGTGATTTTTGGATTTCCGTTTTCCGAGTCGCGTCGCTCGGGTCACGCGCTCAGGACAAGCAACGTTAGAAGCGAGACGTCAACGAGCGTCTCTCCCGTCGGCTTCCGCATCCCAATCGGACAATGTTGCCAGACATACGGATGCTTTAGGCCATATTATATTATTAATTAAATTAATTATATTATTTAAATATTATTTAAATTTAAAATAATTAATTATATTATTATATTAATTAAATAATGTTGCGTGCGATGGGGCTGTTGTACACTTTTGCTATGAGCAATTTCTTAGTCGATTCTGGTGTAAAAACCTCCAAAAATAACGATGACTGCACTAAAAACTTCCGAGATCAACTCCTAAACTCAATAAACAACAAGAAAAATGTCTGGTTGAAATTGCGGAACGTATTATTAATAAATGAGGTAGAAAGAAATTCCTTTTAAAAATAATAATACTGGGGCAGTGGCGGCTCGTGCAATCTGGCAACCGTGCGCTTTTGCCATTTAAACGTATGCAAAAAGATCGATACTAGGTGAGGCATTGTGCCTCACCAAGTAATCGATTATTTTATACAGTTTTAAATGGAGGAAATCCATTGTTGCCACATTGCACGAGCCGCCGCAGTACTGTGGCAGTTGCAAGGGTCTGAAATTGTGTGTTTTTTATAGAGGAAATGATAGTACTAGATGAGCTGAGAACAACGGTGACTTTGATTCTTTCCTAAGTGTCCCAGTTTTGGAGATACACACGTGTAAAGTTGTAAAAAAATCGTGTGCGTGCACGAAGAAAAATTTCGGATTGAAATTACGGAACGTTGGAAGAAATTGGGGTAGAAAGAAACTCCCTTTAAAATAATAAGAATTCTTACTGATTCAACCAGAATTCGTATTGATCCAACGATTCTTTCTTGTGATTCTTCTGAATCATCAGAACGTTCAATTGGACCAATGATAATTCTGGTTGAATCAATTAGAATTCTTATTATTTTAAAGGGAATTTATTTTTACCCCAATTTCTTCCTACGTTCCGTAATTTCAATCAGAATTTTTTTCTCCGAGTAGTGACGTCATTACGCGGAATTTCCATTTATAACAGTGTATTTAAGGTCAAATCTCATCTCCGGAACAACGGGGCTTAATTAGAAAACAAAGGAATCTTTGTTCTCAGCTCATCAAGTACTTCCATTCTCTTTATAAAAAAAAACACAACATTTCAGTCCCTTGCTACTGCCTTATTCTTATTGATCCGACAATTTTTTCTTGTGATTCTTCTGAATCATCAGAACGTTCAACTGAAGCAATGATAATTATCGTTGAATCAATAAGAATTCTTATTATTTTAAAGGGAATTTATTTTTACCCAAATTTCTTGATACGTTCCGTAATTTCAATCAGAAATTTTTTCTCCGTGTAGTGACATCATTGCGCGGAATTTCCATTTATAACAGTGTATTTAAGGTCAAATCTCATCTCCGGAACAACGGGGCTTAATTAGAAAACAAAGGAATCTTTGTTCTCAGCTCATCAAGTACTTCCATTCTCTTTATAAAAAAAACACAACATTTCAGTCCCTTGCTACTGCCTCATTCTTATTGATCCGACAATTTTTTCTTGTGATTCTTCTGAATCATCAGAACGTTCAACTGAAGCAATGATAATTCTCATTGAATCAATAAGAATTCTTATTATTTTAAAATGAATTTCTTTTTACCCCAATATCTTGATACGTTCCGTAATTTCAATCAGAAATTTTTTCTCCGTGTAGTGACCTCATTGCGCGGAATTTCCATTTATAACAGTGTATTTAAGGTCAAATCTCATCTCCGGAACAACGGGGCTTAATTAGAAAACAAAGGAATCTTAGTTCTCAGCTCATCAAGTACTTCCATTCTCTTTATAAAAAAAACACAACATTTCAGTCCCTTGCTAATGCCTCATTCTTATTGATCCGACAATTTTTTCTTGTGATTCTTCTGAATCATCAGAACGTTCAACTGAAGCAATGATAATTCTCATTGAATCAATAAGAATTCTTATTATTTTAAAATGAATTTCTTTTTACCCCAATATCTTGATACGTTCCGTAATTTCAATCAGAAATTTTTTCTCCGTGTAGTGACCTCATTGCGCGGAATTTCCATTTATAACAAAGTATTTAAGGTCAAATCTCATCTCCGGAACAACGGGGCTTAATTGGAAAACAAAGGAATCTTTGTTCTCAGCTCATCAAGTACTTCCATTCTCTTTATAAAAAAAACACAACATTTCAGT
Source organism: Trialeurodes vaporariorum (assembly GCA_011764245.1). Taxonomy (NCBI): domain Eukaryota; kingdom Metazoa; phylum Arthropoda; class Insecta; order Hemiptera; family Aleyrodidae; genus Trialeurodes; species Trialeurodes vaporariorum. The sequence continues at coordinate 9,698,999 of VMOF01000220.1, forward strand.
CCCTTGCTACTGCCTCATTCTTATTGATCCGACAATTTTTTCTTGTGATTCTTCTGAATCATCAGAACGTTCAACTGAAGCAATGATAATTCTCATTGAATCAATAAGAATTCTTATTATTTTAAAATGAATTTCTTTTTACCCCAATTTCTTGATACGTTCCGTAATTTCAATCAGAAATTTGTCTCCGTGAGCGCTTTTATTTGCGCGAGCGTAATGGTGACTGAAGGCAGCAATAATGGGAGATTCCCATCTAACAATACTGTAACTGCATCAAAAAGTGACCAATAAGATACGATTTGCATATGACACCGGTGTCACTATAGGTGCCACTGCCACAGTACCATTCATCGGACGTGGATCACTATACTCTAATGACGAATTACTCTGTGAATCATCATTGTCAGCATAGAGAGAGTGACGACACTAAGATAGGAATCTCCCATTATTACTGCCCTCAGCCACCATTACACTCCCGCAAACAAAAGCGTTTATTGAGTTTAGAAGTGAATTTCGAAAGTTATTAGTGCTGCCATCGTTATTTTTGGATGCTTTTACATCAAAATCGACTATTAAATTGCTTATAGCAAAAGTGAGCAACAGCCCCGGTTGGCAACGTTGCTTTTTACAATCTCCATGTTATACGTGTTGTCAATTTTTTTTTTTTTTTTTTTTTTTTTTTTTTTTTTTTTTTTTTTTTAAATTTTTTTCCCCCCTTTCTTTCTTTTAAGTAAGTATTTTGTCCGCAACATTGTTGGTGACTCTGAATTTCACGTTGCCTCAGAGCTGCCGATTTGCGTAGATTTAATGGCATTTTGAAATTCACCGAAGATTCCACCGGTTGAGAAAAGATTACAGAGTTTAGCTCAGTGTATGACTGTAATGCACAAAAATACTAGCGTATCTTTTATATTTTCTCAACCGATAGAGTCGTCGATTTTTTTGAAAACTTGCGGATATTTTAATTAATCAACGGCGTTTCCACCGACTGAGAAAAGATTACAGATCCGAGTATTTTCGTGCATTACTGTCACACACTGAACTAAACTTAGTCATCTTTTCTCAACCGGTGGAATCTTCGGTGAATTTCAAAATGCCATCAAATCTACGCAAATCGGCAGTTCTGCGTTGCCCCTTCCGTCGACTTTCTTTAGATGTCCAGCTTTTGATATGGGTCTAGTCATTTTTCGATACCTCCACCCGTTGCAAAAATCGCAGTGGCTTTTTTTCCCACTCTATGACGACCTTCATAGAAGTATGTTGAGTTGTTGATGTCTGCACACTGCACAGGTTGGCAAGAGCAAATTTAGACGTCTAAATGAAAATCAGATGGAGCCATTTAATAAATGCCATGCCAGAGGCGTAGCGACCGTAGCGTGCACTTTGGCAACGTTGCAATTTGTCCATCTAAACCCGTGGAAAAGGTCGAATGTTTGGGTGTTCACCGAGCACCCAATACTTCGATCTTTTTCATTGGTTTAAATGGACAAAGTGCAACTTTGCCAAATTGCACGCTACGCCAATGAGCCATGCGTAAACCTCATTTGTTTTTTTTTTTTGTTTTTTTTTTTTTTAATAAATAAATAACGTAAGTTTTGATTTATTTTAGCTTTGATATGTTTTGACTTTCAATATGAAACCTAAGTGCAATAAGTTTAGCTTTTCTTAATTGTTTTAGTTTATATAGATTAGGAATCATTTCAGAATCAAGGCTACCCCACTATTCAAGTAGTATCAAACGTAAAAGTTTTGACAGTCAAGAAGTCGAGATAGATGGTTAATCCTCGTGTAGCCAAAGCAATCCTCCGCAATCCGCATCCACTCTTGACTGTAAAAACTTTTAAGGTTTGCTACAGTGACAATCCTTATTGGAATTGGCTCCGACCTGAAAATATTTCATAAATCGATAAATTGGAACTTTTGAGGAAGATTATCCCGTATGGTATACGGCATTCCACGTCCATGTTTTTTCAGCTATTAAAAGTTTAAACACGGGAACTATTTTTCTCGTGTGAAGGCACGCAGTGGTGAAGAGATGGTGAAAAGTGGTGGTGAAGTGGTGAAGTGGTGTTGTTGGTAGTGTTGGTGAGTGGTGAGTGATCAGTGATGATGGTAGTGGTGGTGGTGGTGGTGGTGGTGGTGGTAGGTCATAATTTCAAAACGAGGAAACTAAGCATGCATGATCAGAAAGAAACTGAAGTCAAAGTTTTAAGCTGTAAGAAGTTTTTTTTTTTTTTTTTTTTTTTTTTTTTTTTTTTTTTTTTTTTACCATCAATACACTGTGAGAAATGTTTTTTTTTACTGTAGGATTAATGCTACATATTTTTTATTAAACTTCTTATCACGGAAAGATGAATTGATCAGATGGATCTTCATAGCTCCTGGAGCTGTTATCCGTCGGTGACTTTCATAGGCGGATTCAATAATCTGACAACTCCGGCATTCTTCCCATTTGAATGTGTGGTTAACAATCGATTCTTGAATTATTGTATTTTGTTTCATTTGCAATACTTTTTGGATCATAAGCCATATTTTTGCCTACAGTAGCAATTTTATCGCTAAACTAGCAATATAATTTGCTAAATGAGCGATATCTTTTGCTAAATGAGCAATATTTCGGGCTGGATTAGCATCTTATGAATTGCAATTTTTATAATTGAATGTATTTGAATGTATGTTAACAATCGATTCTTGAATTATTGTATTTTGTTTCATTTGCAATACTTTTTGGATCATAAGCCATATTTTTGCCTACAGTAGCAATATAATTTGCTAAACTAGCAATATACTTTGCTACATGAGCAGTATATTTTGCTAAATTAGCAATATTTCGGGCTGGATTAGCATCTTATGAATTTCTTTTGCAATTTTTGCAATTTAAAGTGGGTGGCAAGTTTTATAATATTTTAAGGGGAGGCTGTAAGTAAGCCCTATTTTCAACATGAAAATTAACCAAAATTTTGATACACATATCTCGGCCACATGAACCTATACAGAGCCATTTTTTACTTTGTTTAAATGTGCATCTTGAAATGGTAAACAAAAGTTACCTGACTGGATTTTTATTCAAATTAAAATTACAAAGTTTAATTTTTTTTTTTTTTTTTTTTTTTTTTTTTTTTAATAAATGCCTTGATTTTTTTTTTTTTTGGCTAATTACACCTAGAATTCAAATCAAATCCATATATTCATGCCTTTTAAGTTAAATTACTTTGTTTATGTGTCCAAGATGAACAATTTTTTTTTTTTTTTTTTTTTTTTTTTTTTTAAAAAGTGAGCTCTGTAGGTGCAAAAAAGTACCGATGTTCCATTTCTCAGTGTTTATGTTGGCCGCCAGTAGAATTATGCTGACCGACCATTAAAATTTGCTGGTTGCCAACAAAATTCTGATGGTCGGCCAGCAGAATTAATAAATCTACTGGCGGTCAACAAAGACATTAAAAAACGGAACATTGGCCGTTTAAGAAACTGATAGGCCAACAAAAAATGTTTACTAGGGCGATTATTGAAAAAAACATCAATTCTCAGATGAGCAGTTTAAAAAAGTTGGACACTTTTTTGAAAAAGAAAATTATTTCCTTTAATTTTCCTACCCACACGGAAAAAAAAGATTAGTGAAAATAACCATACGGATACCTGATTTTGGCACCTGCTAGATGTTATGGTAAACTTGACCAGAAGTATGGTACATTCACCGATACTTTGAGTAAATTCGACATGCAATCAGGTAACATCACCTCAGTGGCATAGCCAGGAATTTTTCTGGGGGGGGGGGGGGGGGGGGGGGGGTCCGGGGTTCAAAAATTGTCAAGGGGGGGGGGTCCAAAGATACTAATTTTGTAAAATTTGTCTGTAAACGCAAAAAATTACCTTTTTTTTAGGACAAATTTTGGTGTCAAGGGGAAGGGGGGGGGGGGGTCCAGACCCCCTGGACTCCCCCCCCATGGCTACGCCACTGCATCACCTAGTACCTAGTCAAAACATAGTAGACTTCTGGTTAACATTACCATAACATCTAGCAGGTGCTAAAATCAGGTCTCCGTATGGTTATTTTCACCGAAGTTTTTATTTTATTTTTTTTTTTTTTCCGTGCAATAGTCTGCATACCCTATTGTTACTGGTAAAAATAATCCTTGGGTTTATTCTGAAGAAGAAAAAAAGAACCTTTACAGCCTCCCTTTAAATGCAATTTAATCGGGACATAATTTTTCTCGTTTTGAAATTATGAGCCTGGAGAATAAAATACTTCATATCATTAAACATAGTTTGCGAAGGGATTGGCGGTTTATGGGGGGGAGGGGGAGGGCAAAGGAACTAATTAGAGTGTTGCGTGAATGATGGTCAAAGAAGATTCGAACCGTTGCTTTTGTGACTGCAATCACGTTGTCTGTTGTGGTGGCGTCGGTGAAGGCTCGTCTGAATCGGGATCGGCGCGCTTGGGCCAACGCTTGCGGATTGAGCAAAATCCCCTGCATTCAGACCACAACACATTCCTCGTGTATCATTTTTCCAAAAAAACAATTTTGTCAACTTACAACTATAGGTATAGAATAGTAATGATAAAATTTGCGTAGCCCAATACAATATAAATACACTATACACAATGGGGCTGTTGCACACTTTTGCTATAAGCGATTTAACCCCCTTATCACAGAATAATACAATCAGAACGGAAACTGTGTCGGATATTGAAGCAAATTCATTTCGCGTCCGCCATGTTGGGATATAGGATGTTTACATCTGGATTCGCGCGCGAAAAAAAAAAAAAGGACATGATCCGCGAAATTTTCATTCTGAAATGCCTTTAGAATAAAAGTGAGGCCGGAAACTTAAGATTTCTTTCCAGAATTTACAGGAATAAATGAGTTTCAACACAAATCACACTCGTCTGCCATGTTGGGATATAGGACCACAGCGTTGCCTATTGGTGCCGTTAAATTCCATACTTGCTTCCATTGGCTCGTATGGGAGTTTCCGTTCTGATTGTATTATTCTGTGCCCTTATGGGCCAAGCCCAAGTTTACTCGCTTTTCTCCTGTAGTCTTTTCACATTGCTTCAGTATCATGATTCAGAATAAACGCGATTCTGCATGTAGACACTTACACGATAAGGTTTCGTTCGGGCGCCTTCAATTCGTCGTATAGGCAATTCCAACTCCCCAGAGTACGAACAGTTAACTATCCTCCCTATACAACGGAAGAGTGGCGTTCTTTTGATTAAACCTGCAGGCCGATCATTTACTTTGTCGTTAAACCGATCGTTAAAACTGTCTACGAGTGATGCTATTGGTCGCAAAGTGTAAAACTTGGCTGTTGCTGTGGTTACCATCGTTAAGAGTCTCGTTTTATAAAGGCTATACATGAGTAACCTTTAAAATACGGACACTATAACGATGGTTACCATAGCAACGGCTAAGTTTTACAATGTTCGACCAATAGAATCACTCGCACACAGTCTTAACGATCGGTTTAACGATGAAGTAAATGATCGGCCCGCTGGTCTGTCAAGGGTCAATAGTCGATTCTGGAGGCCGATCATTTACTTCATCGTTAAGAATGTCTATGAGTGATTCCATTGGTCGAAAATTGTAAAACTTTGGCCGTTGCTACGGTAACCATCGTTAAAGTGCCCGCTATCTAAAGGTTACTCATGAACAGCCGTTATATAACGAGACTCATAACGATGGTTACCATAGCAACGGCCAAGATGTACTTTGTTCGACCAATAGCATCACTCATAGGCAATAATAACGATGAAGTAAATGATCGGCCCGCTGGTGTAAAAACCTTCAAAAATAATGATGACAGAACTAAAAACTTCCGAAATCGGCTCCAAAGCTCATAATAAACGCTTTTATATGCACCGGCGTAATGGTGGTTAAGGGCAGAAATAATGGAAGATTCACATCTAACAATACTGTAACTCCGTCAAGAAGTGACCAATGAAAGACGACTTCTATTTGGCACACCGGTGTCACTAGATTTCACGGTGCCATTCATCTGATGTCAGTGGCGTCGCGTGCAATTTGGCAACACTGTATTCTATCCATTTAAACTCATGTAAAAGATCGAATTCAGGGGGTGCACACTGCACAGTGCTCAAGGAAAATTCGATATATTTAATGAGTTTAAATGGAGCAGTTACGTTGTTGCCAGATGGCACGCGCTGCCACTGTCTAATGTGGATCAATATACTCCGGTGCTTAATTACACTACGAGTCTTCTTTGACAGCATAGACAGAGTGGCGAAATTAAGGTATAGGAATGTTCCGTTGTCACTGTCCTATTCCACCATTAGAATCGCGCAAAAAAAGCGTTTATTGAGATAAGGAGTGGATCTCGGAAGTTTTTAGTGCTGCCATCGTTATTTTTGGAGGTTTTTACCCCAGAATCGACTATTAAATCGCTCACGCAAAAAAGTGCAACAAAAGTACAAAACATGACAAAAATCAGAAAACCAGACGTATACACTGCAAGTAGGTACGAGATGATCCAGAAATCCACATCACGACCTAAATATGTACAAGGAAAACCTTTCGGATAATGGAGCTCTTGCAAAGTTTTGCTATCCACTAAAAAAAAAAAAAAAAAAAAATAAAAAAAAAAAAAAAAAAAAAAAAAAAATATGGTTCGCCGGACTAATTATTAGAAAAATGTGTGCAATCAAATTAATTGAAACTACGCAGATATCATGGGAGATTCCTGTCTAATTTCTCTCTTTCTATAAGGAAAATGCAGAGATATGTCTCAAATTAGATAGGAGGGAATCTCCCATGATACCTGCGTCTCTCAGCCGCATTAAGCCCGATTCTGAGAGTAAATTCCGTGATTTTTTAGTGTACTTATACTCATTGTCATTTTTACACGTTTTTATGAGATAATCAACTATTTAATCCCGTGTGTAGCTAACATTTGCAAGAGCCCCATTGAGTCAAGAATCTGCTTTTGTGTGGACAGATTGACAAAAGTATAGTAACAGGGTTTTGAAAATCGCGTAGCGTTCCAAACTATCTCACTCTCTCAAGTGAGAGATATAGCTATCTCTTGTCGACTTTCGTACAGAGGGCCTGCTTTTTTCACGATATTTTCTTCTAAAAATTACATAAAAATGATTCGAGAAATTCATTTTTTCCACACAAACAAAATCTTACAAAAAAATCTCCGTACACGATTTTAGCGATGAGAGTGAGATACAGTGGCGTCGCGTGCAATTTGGCAACAATGTATTCTATCCATTTAAACTCATGTAAAAGATCAAATTCAGGGGGTGCACAATGCACAAGTAAAATTCGATACATTTAATGACTTTAAATGGAGCAGTTGCATTGTTGCCAGATGGCACGCGATGCCACTCGTGAGATAGCAGTGCATGGAATTCGAATTAAAGTGAGTGAGAGAGAGATACTTTGGAACGCTCAATGCATATTTTGACCGCGGATGACGTCATCTTTAAAAACCATCCATTGTGCTACGCGTCCAATCGATATCCATAAAAGAGATAGTAAGGCAGTCACTCACTCTTAAAAAGTAAGTAAGGATGGAGTATAAATTCAATATAAAATAGTAAAATAGCGGTCACAGCGTTTGCTCAGTAGATAGCGCTCGGAAAGGGTCAACGGCTGTCACCCTTCGTGAAGTAAGGAAGTGCCCAACAAGAATTTTTTAATCGGTTTTTTTTTTTTTTCTAAGGAGGATGACCGATGAACTTAAAATGTAAAGTAAATGGAACTGTGCTAATAAATTAAGACGTAGGGGTAGCTCCAGCCTGGCATCACAGTCTTTTGTTCAGAGCTTTATTTCTCAACCATTAAAACTCTAAACAATAGACTGGTGCCTGACCGAAGCTACCTCTCCCTCTCATTTATTAGCGTGGCTCCATTTATACTTTACATCAGAGCAGAACCGCGATGCAACTCTGATGAATAAAAATAACGCACCGTATGAAATTTTGTGCTGCATGAAAAAGTAGACAACGGTGTATAAGTGATTTTTATTTCGGAGCTGCACCCAGTGTTCCTCCAATGAATAAAAAATGTACCATACATAGAAAAAAATAAAAAATGAATGTTAAAATAGCGCAAATATTTGCTGAAACCTGGAAATACACTTTACATCGCAAATATTGCAATGAAGTTCTCTAATTTATTAACAATAAATATTACTGACCAAGCAATTTTTCTTCCTTTACAAGCAATTTTTTTGTAGACTAGCAATATTTTCTGGTAAATTGACTCCACATAAATTGTAATATTTGCAATGTAAAATGTGCTCCTGGATTTTAGAATTTCTTGCCATGGGGCTCTTACAAACTTTTTCCACTCGTGCGACTAAAGAGTTGATTCTTGCGTAAAAACCTGTAAAAATTAGGACGTGTATACACGGAAAAAAAAACTCCTGTGAAAATAAACATACAGATACCTGATTTTGGCACCTGCTAGATGTTATGGGTGGTTTCACGATAACGGGAATTGCATGTCCCCAGGGGCGATGGACTATATGTAAAGAGTAAAAAGATAAATAGCAGTGATTTTTCATCGAAAATCTCTGTCTGAGGGAGGAAAAAAAATAACAGGGCAAAAAATTATCAATGCCGTGGAATATATCACCATTTTTCGGGCGGAATTCGTACACTTTGTTACTGTCCCCGGGAGTGAGTCTTAGATTAAAAGGGTAATTTTCCTACGAAAAACAATTAAATACCTTTGCAGCGCCAATTTTTATCTTTAAGTGGAAATGAATAGTTACTTTAACGGCAAAACTGGACTTGTGATGAGTATTGGAGCGGAGGAAATCATAATCAGAACGGGTGGCGACCTCTTGTGTACACTTTGTTACGCATTAAAAATGTGCGGTAAATCAGGCACAGACAGCGCTAGCTGTCATTCCCTGGATCCTCCTAGCCTCAAGAGGTCAAGGAGATGGCAACAGGACCAGCTGATACCGGTAGGTAACATTTGTTTGTAAATATTGGCCGATAAAGTCATTTTTAGCGTCAGATTTAGATGTGTAGCACTAATTACTCAACACAAGAAAATGCAATAAACACCCAATTTCAATCAAAAATTCAATTTGAGCAAATCGTGGATGAAAAGTAGGCGGCAAGTGTGTTTGAATGCCCAATCATACATTAATTCATTTTTATTGCCTTTCTTGACATTCTGCAAAATACGCGAATTTGGAGTGTACACTTTGTTACGATACTTTGTTACGCTACGAGTAACGAAGGAAAATGAACGTAATTGAAAGGGGTTTGAGTCGGCTGATAGAAAATCATCTAAATATCATTCTAGCTGCTAATATACGGGTAGTATCTAGGTGTAGTATGCTTCTGCTTATCATTTGGCACAATTTTTCGAAATTCGAAGCCGCTCGCGAGAAATTCGAGATGGTAGGTACATATTTTCTTCAACACCCTGTACATGCAAATTTTAGATTAGGCCATGACTTTAGGCCCTTTAAGCTACGGGCTCAAATCATTTTTTTTTTTTTTTTAAGTCCTTGGTATGGGTGTCTCTCCTAGTAATCAAAGGAACATTTTAAGCGTTGAACTGTACAAATTTTACAGTTCTGAGAAATTAGCAGCCCTCAAGTCCCTGAAAAAAATCTCATTTTTGGGGTTAATCACCTTTCTCCTCTCAACTTGGTACAAAATGAAAATTTTTCGTGCCGGAGCTGGGAAAGTGATGTTGACTACCTATATAATGAAGAAAAAACATAAAAAATCAATTTGATGAACTTCAGTTTTACAAAAGTTGAAGGCTCAAATATTCCCGTTATCGTGAAATCACCCTTATGGTTATGTTAACCAGAAGTATAATATGTTTTGACTAGGTACTAGGTGATGTTACCTGATTGCATGTCGAATTCACTCAAAGTATCGATAAATGTACCATACTTCTGGTCAAGTTTACCATAACATCTAGCAGGTGCCAAAATCAGGTATCTGTATGGTTATTTTCACTAACCTTTTTTTCCGTGTACTAAACAATCACAAAATTCAATCTCAGAATCGGGCTTAATGGCGGAGCTACGCAGGTATCATGGGAAATTCTTATCTTCACTGAAAAAATAAAAATGCTGATTCAGCATTTAAGATGTAGACAAAGTGTCCGACATGTACTAAATGCTGATTTCACATTATGAAAATGCTGATTCAACGTTTGAAAATGCTGATTCAAAATTTGAAAATGCTGATTTAAAATTTGAAAATGCTGATTTAAAATTTGAAAATGCTGATTTATCATTTTCTAATGTTGAATTAGCATTATCATAATGTAAAATCAGCATTTAGTACATGTTGGACACTTTTTCTACATTTTAAATGCTAAATCAACATTTTTATTTTTTCAGTGTTGGTGGAGATGTGTCTCTGTGTTTCCGTAGAGCAAGTGATAAATTAGACAGGAATCTCCCATGACACTTGCGTTGCTCCGTCATTACGATCCTGCCATTACAGCTGTTTTCTGAGTTTATTATCAAATTTTATACTTTTTTTAGTGGGATTTTCGTGATTTTTGCTGGTTTTTACTTCAGTTTTAAGCCTTCACTGCCTAGCAAGACACCGTTGTCACGTGATGTAAAAAGCCCTATATCATTAATGTATATTTTGGCTTACTTCAAATCGTATCACCTGTGTCATATTATAGGAAAACATAAAAACGGGCTCAACCATTTTTCAAAAGACTAGTAGCACTCATTAGAATGCATTTAATAATGGAAATAATTGCGGGGGGGGATTAGCCCCCGTATATAATTCAACCACAATTTCATTCTTTTAACTAAGCTTTTGGCATTCGCTTTTTGAAAAATCCTATCAAAGTATTTTTTTTTTTAATTTTGGATTTCGTTCCCCCGCCATCGCTTATGGTGTTATAGCATGTCTATTGTCTAATATACACGTTAAAAGTAGAAAAATTGTAATTTTTACCAAAAAAACTGTCCAATTATTTTTTTTGCTATTTTACCAAAATATTTGACCACGTATTGAATTGAAAAATCCATTTTTGGTTGAAAAAAAAAAATCCCATGCAGTGAAGGGTTAACTATTCATTTGCGTAAAGCAAAAGTTTGCAAGAGCCTCATTTTAACAAAACTATTTTTCTGAATGAAATGTTCGAAGCACGAAAAAATAATCTCCGATGTACGAGTCCTTTGCATGAGAACGTATGAGTGAAAACAGTGCACCTCTGGCGACTGTCATCCGCAAGGGAATTTACCGGGAGTCACTGGCGCAACCAGGATCTCTTCCATCTCTCTCATTTCCCATTTAAATGTATAAGTAGGAAAAGGACGGAAAGAGGGGGTTTTATCCCCTTGTCCGCATCCTTGTCTAACATACGTTTCTTAATGGAGAAAAGAGAGAGATGAAGAAACTCTCGTTTCACTGGCGTAACCAGGATCTTCTCCATCTCTCTCATTTCCCATGTGAATGTATAAGTAGGAAAAGGACGGAAAGAGGGGGTTTTATCCCCTTGTCCATCCTTGTCTAACATACGTTTCTTAAGGGAAAAAAGAGAGAGATGAAGAAACTCTCGTTGCACTGGCGCAACCAGGATCTCTTCCATCTCTCTCATTTCACATTTGAATGTACAAGTAGGAAAAGGACAGAAAGAAGGGGTTTTATCCCGTTGTCCATTCTTGTCTAACATACTTTCCTTAATGGAGAAAAAAGAGAGATGAAACTCTCGGTGCGCTACTGCCAGGAGCCGCATATGTTCGTACATAAAGTTTACAGCGGCGATGAATGAACAGCATGCGCTATCTATCGAGTGCCGTCCTGACTAAAATCGCTGTCTCGCGGCTCTTGTAAGAGTTTCTAGTCTATCCTTACTTACTTTTTCCTCACTTACTCATTCATGCTCGCGTCTCGGGGACGAGCAGACCAGGGCTGCCGTTTTGCGTATAATCAATGACATTTTTCTATTCACCGATAATTTCACCGGTTGAGAAAAGATTACACAGTTCAGTTCAGTGTATGACTGTAATGCACGAAAAAACTCAAATCTGTAATTTTTCCTTAATTGGAGCGAAAACTCCGTTGATTAATTAAAATATCCGCAAGTTTTTTAAAGTCATCGACGACTCCACCGGTTAAGAAAAGATTACAGATGCGAGTATTTAAGTTTGTTACAGTCATGCACTGAACTGAACTGTGTAATCTTTTCTCATCCGGTGGAATCATCGGTGAATTGAAAAATAGCATTGCTTATACGCAAAATGGCAGCCCTGGAGCAGACAGGCGGACCGATGGGGTCAGGTTTTTTAGTGGGGCACCACCGTTGTCGTGCCGCATGCGGACGCGACGGAACGTCAGCCAAGAGAGCTTTTCTCGATGCGTTCAATGCCCGTCCCGAGATATCGCGGTTGCGGAAAGTCGCGATTTACCCATTAAGCTGAATGACTGCATTGGCGGAACCAGGAATGGGGCTATTGCACACTTTTGCTATAAGCGATTTAATAGTCGATTATGGCGTAAAAACCTCGAAAAATAACGATGGCGGCACTAAAAACTTCCAAAATCCACTCCTAAACTCAATAAACGCAGTTATTTGCGCGAGCGTAATAGTGGCCGAAGGCACTAACAATGGGAGATTCCTATCTTAATTTCGTCACTCTTTCTATGCTGACAAGGATGATTCACAGAGTAATTAGTCATCAGAGTGATGATCCACATCCGATGAATGGTACCGCAACACCAAGTGACACCGGTGTCAAATGAAAGTAGTCTCTTATTGGTCACTTCTTGATGGAGTTTCAGAATTGTTAGATGGGAATCTGCCATTGTTAGTGCCTTCGGCCACCATTACGCTCGCGCAAATAACTGCGTTTATTGAGTTTAGGAGTGGATTTTGGAAGTTTTTAGTGCCGCCATCGTTATTTTTTGAGGTTTTTACGCCATAATCGACTATTAAATCGCTTATAGCAAAAGTGTGCAATAGCCCCATTTATCCTTCCCTCTCTTCCTTCATTAGAATGCGTGCGTTAGAAAAGGATAGATGAGAGGCAGTCACCTGATTTTCGCCACCTCTCCCATCTTTTTTTAACGCGTCCGATCTAATGGAAAGAGATAAAGAAGGACAATGGATCCGTTGCATAATTTTGCTACAACAATATAGAACATTATAATTCTTATGTAAAATTCGGGAAAAATAACGATGCGCACATTAAAAACGTTCAAAATCCACTCATTAACTCAGGAAATCACTTCAATTTCAAACAGCCCGCGCTACGCTAGACACTATTTGCACCGGTATACTACACTACATAGACGGAACCACCGTGCATAAGTGAACAACATCGTAACTACAAAATGATGGAATTCCCTTCTAAATACATGAACTATTGGCTGCATTTGCTGTCTGGTCTTTTCGGTTTATCAAAGATTACAAAATAATATAAGAAATGTACAAATCTAAACGAAACATTCCAATGTTTGTAAGTTCTGTTCATGTTTACATAAACGAGATAGTTCCATCTATATAGTTATAAAGTCGGTGATATAATGTCTAGTGTAGCGAGGGGTGTTTGAAATGGAAGGTATTTTCTGAGTTAATGAGTGGATTTTGAAAGTTTTTAATGTGCGCATCTTTATTTTCGAAGAATTTTACGTTAGAAATAATGAGTTATAGTGATGTAGCAAAAGTACTACCTATACGCAACAGACCCATTTCTTGAATCCGCTATAGTGCCCATTAGAATGCGTGTGAAAGAGAGAGAAATACAGTATCTTGGATCGCTGCTTGTGAATGAGTGCGAGGGAGACGGAATTAATTTTGCCATCCACGGATGCCGCGTTGAAGGTTGCAACGATGTTTGAGTCCAGGTCTGGTGTTGCTAACTTTAGCGGGAAATTCAAAAAAATGTACATTGAATTTAAAGGGAAAATGCCCATAACTATATGCGCAACACGGCAGTTCTGGTCTATCCTCTGCAGCGTTGCCAAAATTGGCGGGGAATTCAAAACTATTTCACAGTGACTTTAAGGTGATTCTTCACTTGTCTGAAGTAAGATTCTAGTTCAACAGATAGCGCCACTATAGTCACATTTTTTTTCAATTTAAAATTAAAAGCTTTTTTTTCTGAACGAATTCATCGAAAGGGGGCGACCCAGGAAGTGTGTACTTTTTTAATCAATTTTTTTAGTCGGATTTCAACAGCTATTGGTAATAGATAGATGGAGAAAGCAAGCATCGAAATTCTGGCAAATACAAGGCTAGGTAGGGGCATTTCACATCATTATGATGAAATACCTCTACAAAGGCATAATGTCCTGCCACAGTTTCGGTGCATGATTTTTCCATCTATCTTTTACCGACAGTTGTTGAAATCTGGCTTAAAAAATTGAGTAAAAAACCATGCAGTTCCTGTAGGGACCAGTGGCGAAGCGTGCGATGTGACAACGTTGCAGTTCGTCAATTTAAACCCATGAAAAAGATCGAACTATCGGGTGTTCGGTGAACACCTTCGCATTCGACCCTTAACATGGGCTTAAACGGGCACAATACAACGTAGCCAAATCGCACGCTACGCCACTGGACTGGGGACGCTCCTTTTGATTAATGCTTTCAGACAAAAACTAAAAGCTTTTAAAGTCAAATCTTAAAAACGTGACTAAAGGCGCTATCTATCGAGCGAGAATCTTACTTCAGACAGGTCAGGAATCACCTTGATGAGAAAACGCGCCCTGAACTGTTCACTGCAATGTTGCCAAAATTAGCGGGGAATTCAAAAATATTACTTTGAGTTTAATGCGGGAAAGTAACGCGTATAATTATACGCAACACGACAGCCCTGCTTTCCTTTGCAGAGTTGCCGACTTTGGCGGGAAATGAAACAAAATAAATTAATTGAAATGAAAACGTGTGTAGTAAAAACACAACATGGCATCGCTAGCCGTATGAAAAGGACATTGATTTATTGCAATCATCAGAGACTCGGTGAGGACTCAATCAATACTCTTGTATATTTAATTTGAATCTATGCAGAGGTAGCAATTATTTGAAGGTTTACTTAAACTGTCAAAGGCTCGAAATCTTCGTACCATTTAAATTATTATTCAGAGCTGATAAAATCATAATTTACGAGCAGCACAACGTGACGTGCCTCTGATGCTGGAGTGCGGAGGGTAAATTTTCGAAGACAAGCCTTGCAACTAGTCCGATACATTTAAGATGATTCCAGGGTCGATTGTTCCAACCGTAGACACCACGTCGCGCTGCTCAAAAAAACGACAGTTTTGGCTGAAATTGATGTATTCACGCTAAATACGGAAATTTGAGGAATGTCCAGCACCTAAGAGCATATTCCAGGAAGATACCCTGAAAGTTTCAAGCTGAAACACTCAAAAGTGAAGCCGGAAAATTATGAATTACGAAAATTCCCCTATAGCCCCAATGAGTGCGAGTGAGGCAGATAGACGTATTATCATTCGGACTCACTCTCACTCACAAAGCTTATGGCGAAATGAATCTCATAATTTACGGCTTCAATTCTAAACCAATTTTGCTCGTTTTGGGCTCAAAATATCCATAAACAAATTTCGGAGGTTCTGACGTTATTGGATATAGCGTCTTATCTCTGGTTTCAGTTTAAAATCCCAAAAACACGACTTGTCCGAAAAGTGACTAGTGGGGCTATCCATCAGATTGAAATTTGGAAAAGTTTCGACTGGAATCACCTTAAGTGAACATTTTCCTTCCATTTTTATGCAAATCTATCAACAGCGCACTACCGCGTTAAAAACAAGCATTTGTAGAGAAACGTAGTTCTCTGGGAATCGGGACATTTCACGGTGGAAAAGGCAGCTCGCGAAATGAAAAGCATCTGTTCCGAACAGAAAATTTTACGTTCATGCAACTGTTCGACAAGTTTCAATTAAGTGCATCGCATAGCTGCTTCTGAAATTTTACTGAATGGAAGTTACTTCCCCCTTTTTTCTTCTCTTTGTGAATTTAATTGCGAATGCAAAATGCTCCGCTGCGGATCAAAGTTGTAGCATTTTATTGGAAAATAATCGAGTTAAATGAGGCACTGGGAATCACTCTCGCGTATGAGACTAATTTCACGCTAGAATTAACAGAAAGAACATGAAAATATTTTATGCAAGTCATTGTAAAACATGTACGTACTAACTTCCAGCAATTAAATTTTAACTAACGTGAACGTGGCCTGTTAATGGAAGTTGTGGCCACGTCTGTTGAGAGTGATTAAAGCTTGAGTCTTCAAAAAAAAAAAAAAATAACGAATAAATAAACAAATCATTTATTGAAAATTCAACTTTACGAACTTTCTTTGTCATAATTAGTTGGTAAAATTAGTCGAATCTCATAGTGAACGATGATTTTTTTCTTCTTTTTTTTTTCTTTCTTATTTTTTCATCTGCAAGCAGTGACGACTCGTGCAATGTGTCAACAGCGGACTCTCTTGAAACCTACATAAAGTAATCGATATTCAGGGGATTACTCTGAATCCACGAGATATCGATATTTTTCATAGATTCAAATGGCAAAACATATTGTTGCCAAATATAGCACGAGCCGCCACTGTCTGCAAGTTCTCAGCTAACCAAAAACAGCGGCTATGCAACTACCACTGAAAAAAAATAAGCTAAATTTAACTAATTTCTACTTAAAAGTATGGACAGTGGACACCACTTAAAACTGTTAGTTTGACTTAGTTCTCAATTTAAACAGCTCAAAATAATCGATTCTAATCGAGGGCGACTTGCTTCACTCAGAATCGACTGTTAAATATAGGCTTTAATACGGCAAAAGAGCATACACTGAAAAAAAAATAAGCTAAATTTAACTAATTTCTACTTAAAAGTATGGACAGTGGACACCACTTAAAACTGTTAGTTTGACTATTTGAATTAGTAAAATTAACTCCGTGTCGTGTTAATTAACATGGCCTGGAGTTAATTTTACTAATTCAAATAGTCAAACTAACAGTTTTAAGTGGTGTCCACTGTCCATACTTTTAAGTAGAAATTAGTTAAATTTAGCTTATTTTTTTTTTTTTCAGTGTATGCTCTTTTGCCGTATTAAAGCCTATATTTAACAGTCGATTCTGAGTGAAGCAAGTCGCCCTCGATTAGAATCGATTATTTTGAGCAGTTTAAATTGAGAACAACCGATGTTACACCAAAGAGCCGCCAATCAGCGATTTCATAAATGGGGCTGTTTCACACTTTTGCTGTAAGCGATTAAAGTGTTGATTATTCAGGTGTGAAAACCTGCAAAAGTAACTATGAAAGAGCACTTTAATCTCATGAAATCCACCCCCTAAATTGATAAACTGATTTTAAAGCGAGCGAGCGTAATGGCCGCGTTAAACACTAATAATGGGAGATTCCCGACTACCAACATTCCTCTGGCTTCGGTGTCATCAGATGTCACGGTACCATCAATCTGCTATTGATCACTCCTCTATAGTGACTTGTTATTCTCAGTGGCGGCTCGTGCAATCTGGCAACCGTGCACTTTTGCCATTAAAACGCATGCAAAAAGATCGATACTAGGTGAGGCGCTACGCCTCACCAAGTAATCGATTATTTTACACAGTTTTAAACGGAGGAAATCCATTGTTGCCACATTGCACGAGCCGCTGCTGGTTATTCTGTGAATCTATCTTCCCAGCATTGAAAGAGTGACAAAAATAAGATGGTAGTCTCCCATTCTTTGTACCCAAAACTGCCATGATCGCGCCTTTAAAAGCAGTTAGTTCGTTTAGGAGTGAATTTCGTAAATGTTTTATTGCCGCTATTGTTATTTCTGAAGGTTTTCACATTTGAATGGACCCTTAAAAATTGCTTGTAGCAAAAGCGAGCAACATCTCCATTACGTACATTTGGCATTACATTAGTTAGGTTACCTATTCAATAATCAAGTCCAAAGATATTATACAATAAGGATAGGCAGATGTTTCATAGAAACAGGCTCCGACTTCAGTGGCAGATGCAACGTGATAGCTTCACGGCAAACATACATAGATATACATTTACACTGTGTCGTGAAGCTAACTGGTAGTATCTTCCAATTCTTGCAGGCGTATTATACACCCCCAACCCAGGTCCATTTTCCACGCCCTAGGTACACGGAAAAAAAAGATTAGTGAAAATAACCGTACGGATACCTGATTTTGGCACCTGCTAGATGTTATGGTAAACTTGACCAGAAGTATGGTACATTTACCAATACTTTGAGTAAATTCGACATGCAATCAGGTGACATCACCTAGAACCTAGTCAAAACAAAGTATACTTCTGGTTAACATTACCATATAACATCTAGCAGGTGCCAAAATCAGGCATCCGTATGTTTATTTTCACCGTAGTTTTTTTCGGTGTATGCCACTTTTGCGTATCTGTAAAATAGAAATTATTTGATTAAGTCACACATTGATCGAATCCAAAATATTTACGGTTTAATAATTCAACTGACCTGTTTGAACTGTCGAATGGCCCCATTATAGCGAAGTGACTCCGCTGCAATCATGGCTAGTCCGTCGGTGGGATCCCTCAGATGTCTCATGGATCCACTCGGAATCGGACTAGCACTCCCTCCGTGAACATGGCAACAGTGCGATGAACACGTCGCCTCCGGCTGCGAGCTCTGTCGGATGATCCTCGAACTAGGTGACATTGTTAAATGGACGGTTGGTGCCGGGTGTATGGACCGGACGCTCTCGCGCGAGGCTGATCGGGCCAACGAATGAGATTTGCGACGTTCGCAATGGCACCTGACGTAAGGGACCAAATGGAATCCGCCGGGTGGTGCGGAATTTCTGAGACCCGAGAACCGGCACGAGGAGGAGTCCAGTTCTGTGAGGGAGCGCGCCGCGTTGTTGTACTCGTCGGCGCAGACCGTGTTCTCGCTCTCGTCGCTGTTGCCCATGGCGCCGCCGGATGTTGATAGGTTAGGCGTCGGGGATTTGCGGAGCGATGTGGTGCAATCTTGACGGATGAGAACCGGTTTGACCGTCGGCACCGGAGTCGTCCGACTCGACAGAAGGCTCGCCGTCTCATCTCCGCTGCAATACCCTGAATTGGCGAGGGTATCTGAAGTGCCGGTAGATGCACTCATCCTCCTATCGAATTCATCTCATTACGACCTGCCAAAAGAGGAAACAAAAAACGACATTTCTATTAGAATTTTTAAGTTTTTTTAATTCTTTAAATGGGGTGTTATAGCTTATCCCAGAAAAGATTGCGGATTTGACAATTAGAAAGTTATAAAATGCAGTAATAAACTCACAATAGGCGTTTAATGGACTCCAAGATAACGGAGAAATATCGAGCAATTTGTATGCATGCACCGTGAACATCCAAGGATGGCCAACTTTGACAACCTCACCGCAGGTAGAGCTGTCATGTGTTTGTTTACGTTGTGATTGGTTGTGATCGATATTGTGAGGTCGGCTATCCTTGGATGTTCGTGGTGCATGCATACAAATTGCTCGATATTTCTCCGCCATCTTGGATTTCATTAAACGCCTCTTGTGAGTTTATCATTGCATTTTATGACTTTCTGATGTCACCAATGGACTTTTCAGGCGATTTTACATAAGATTATACACTCTCAATCGTTGTAGCAAAAGTTTGCACCAGACCCATTAACTTTTTTATCCGTAAAACACCGTTGGACCCGTTGTTAGTAATTAGTAAATAACTGTATGTAAACAAATGTGCAAAAACGCATCTGATGGTGCCGCCCGTAGAACCTAAAACTCATGACCAATCAGAGGTTTACTATGGCTTGTCTCAGGAAAGGTTGGATGTGACCAGTCTACGGCTTTCATGAAAACACCAGCTTCGAACCTTAGATACGGCAACCTGATTGGTTCGGAGAAATGAAGAAGCTGATATTTTTTTTTAAACCCACTGTCATCAATTTCAATCATTCTTGGGACAGCGTATACCTTTTTCTACGAGCATAGAATGAATACTACAATCAGAGTGGAATAATACTACAATGCACAGCGGAATACAATCAGAACGGGAAGTCTCATAAAAGCCAATGGAATCAAGAATTGGAATTTGAATTGCGCAAACTGGCATCCGTGCGCCTATTCACTCCTCAATTTTACAGCATACTGTTTACCTTTGACTTGTGTACCATGGCCATTATACGCAGCCCTAATGTACTAAAAAATAAACTCAACTAAATTTGAGTTATAAACAAATCAAATTGGATGTAAATTGACGAGTGGTGAAAAAACGAAAATGAAAAAAAAAAAAAAAAAAAAAAAAAAAAAAAAAAAAAAAAACTGAATTAGAATTGGCCATAAGTTGAATTCTTCGTAAGGTAGCTAAATGACCAATGAGCGATGTTCCCCGCTAGGGTCGTTCCGGTCGCTTGAGGGCAATGATGTGTAGAGTAGACTGGTCGACACCTTTGTTAATCAAATGGGGGGAGGGGGAAACTGGCTCCGTAAGCTGGTCCTGCTGGTCAGAGTGGTTAATGCTGGTCAACGGAGTTTGCCCGCTACGCTCCCTCTCGCGGGAATCAAACTGCACAGCTGAGCTGCCGTTTTGCGTATAATCAATGCTATTTTTTCAATTCACCGATGATTCCACCGGTTGAGAAAAGATTACACAGTTCAGTTCAGTGTATAATACAGTACAGCACCAAAATACTCTGATCTGTATAATCTTTTCTCAATCGTTGGAAACTCCGTTAATTAATTAAAATATCCGCAAGTTTTTTTAAAGTCATCGACGACTCCGCCGGTTGAGAAAAGATTGCAGACCAGAGTATTTTGTGCAGTACAGTCATACACTGAACCGAACTGTGTAATCTTTTCTCAGCCAGTGGAATCATCGGTGAATTGAAAAATGCTAGTAATTATATGCAAAACGGCAGCCCTGCGCTGCACAGTGCACATACCTGCGGTTTCATGTACCTTTGAATCCCACAATCCAATGCTCAGAGAATCTTGTTGCAGCAAAATTCTGTTCTCCTCCCTCCCCCCCCCGCTTCTTCTCTCACTACACATCCGGCTGATCTTTTATAATTGCACTTGCCCCAGCGAATAAATGAAATATACTTTTCCCCCGACCTCCGATTTGGCAATCATGATGATGCGGGGACATGGAAATTGGGCGGAAACAGAAATAAGTCCTTCTGTCTCTATAGGGCCATTTGAACCAACGAGCTATACATTTATCTAGAGTGGCAGTTTAATAGGTAACCTGCGTAACCAGCATGGGGGATTTTTAGGTTAGGTTTAAGCGAGTAACCTGTCCATTTGTTTCCGTGTATTTTGATGCGGCATCACCGCACAATGAATCAAAGCATGTTCTGGTCCATTGTGCGGTGATGCCGCATCAAAATACACGGAAACAAATGGACAGGTTACTCGCTTAAACCTAACCTAAAAATCCCCCATGGTGGTTACGCAGGTTACCTATTAAACTGCCACTCTAGATAAAGGACGTGGCACAATCCTTATGGGAAATGGCCAACGGTCAAACTTAATAAATGTGGTATCATTTTTTTCGTCTCGTCGTCCTGATCAAAAAGTCTCACGGGCCCAAAAAATTACTATCGTCCGTTTTCGAGATAATCGAGCTTAAAGTTTGAGCAAATCTCGGCACTCAGGGACAAATTCGCTCGGCAATTGCGCGTGCGTCCTACCCTGGAAGCGGCTTGCCGCAAACTGGCAATGGCTGCCACTCCTTTTGCTCACACTCCGTCCGGAGGTGATGCCTCTTTTTCTCCCACTCCAAACGCTTCAACACGCTCTCCGGACAGAGTGTGAGCAAAAGGGGCGGCAGCCATCGCCAGTTTGCGGTAAGCCGCTTCCAGGGTAAGACGCACGCTCAATTACCGAGCGAATTTGTCCCTGAGAGCCGAGATTTTCTCAAACTTTAAGCTCAATTATCTCGAAAACGGGCGATAATAATTTTTTGGGCCCGTGAGACTTTTTGATCAGGACGACGAGACAAAAAAAATGATGTCACATTTATTAAGTTTGACCGTAGGACATTTCCCATAAGGATTGTGCCACGTCCTTTATAGCTCGTTGATTTGAACACGTACGAGGGTGGATTTTAAAGTAAGTTTACCTATTTTTCTCCTCAGAAACTATCAATGCTAGAAAAAAAAATACAAACCCAGTGTTGAAACGTACGTACTTTCATATTTCTAATGAGCTTTAGTTTTTTCAAATTTGGTCAACGCGTTGCGGAGATATCGTTGATTTTCTCCTTCCGTCTCTCCTTCAAACGTGCCCACCTTTTCACTCGCTACAGAATACTGTAAGTTTCGGCAGGCGATGCGCTTATCTCCGGATTGGACATCTCAATGACACCTGAGTGCATGTTGTTTACTGAATAGACTACTCTTCTACAGATAAAATTACCCAATTTGTATCGATCTTCAAAATTCCGGTCAGTACTGAAAGTGCAATCATCATGAATTGAAGCTGGATTAACACAGCTTGCGTCAAAACCTGGTTCAGGAGTATGGGGAAAGAATTTTACGACGACTGTATACAGAAATTGTTGCACCGATATGAGAAATTCAAGGATCTAGCGGGCGACTATGTCAAAAATTGAGGTGAGCTGCCTCACAACAATAATACAACTTGTTTCAATACAATAATAGCTCTATTTTACTTTTTCAAAGTCTTAAACTCATGTTTTCTGTGAAGCTCCGCAGCGCATAAAAAGGTGGGCACGTTTGAAGGAGAGATGGGTGTGGAAAATCCACAATATCTCCGCAACGCGTAAGCCGAATTTAAAAAACTGTAGCTCGTTAAAAAGCTGAAAGTACGTACGTTCCAACGCTGGGTTTGTTTTTTTTCTAACATTAATAGTTTTCGAGAAAAAAAAATAGGTAAACTTACTTTAACCCTTTAAACCCGGATTAATTACAAACCCTTCTCATAAATTTTTTATCGATCTCAATGAATAGAATGAATTTTTCTCGTTTAGTTTGATGTGCATGGTGATTTTTCTGAAAATGCATTTAAAACCATGTTAACTTGGTGGTACAAATTTGTACCGTCAGGAGACAAAGGGTTAAAATCCACCCTCGTATGTTAGGAAAGGATAGCAGACGGGACCATGACGTGACTTTTTAGCCCCTATCCCAATCATTCTGTAAGTCCCACGATCAAATGACAGGAGAGAGAGAGAAAGACAAAATCCCTGTGTCAGCGTATATGTGCGGAGTAGCGCGTGGGGAAACTCTATCCCATCGGAAGTGTCAGATCATAGATGCGCGTTTTTCCGTATCAAACACCTCCTTTGTGTACTATCAAAGGTGTCGAATTTTTGTCGGCAAGCAATCGAACCCCCTGTCGTGTTGTTTGTGTCCTGTCGTAAGTAATTCGTGAATTCGGCGCTGTGGATTGGAATAAGTTTGAGAGAGATACTGCATTCCCTGCAAGGAAAGAGCCCTTCTCTTCCATGGCAGATTAGTTCAAACCGTTGACAACAAAGTCGTGCTGCTCGAAAAGTCAGCAGTTTTTGGCTAAAATTTATGGATTCACGCAAAAAAGCACTAATTTGAGGAACGTCAGAACCTGCGAGCATAATTCAGGAAGATACCCTGAAAGTTTCGAGCTGAACCACTCAAAAATAAAGTCGGGATTTAGGACGTACGAAAATTCGCCTAAGTCTCATTGAGTGCGAGTGAGGCAGCTAGACATAGTTTCATTCGCACTCTCTCCAGCTCACTAGACTTACGGAGGAATGAATTTCCTAAATTACGGCTTACTTGAATTCTAAAGCACTTTTGCTCGTTTTTGTCTTAACAAATTCATTATAAAAAATTACGCCCGTGCCAACATTCTTGGATTTTGCGTTGTTTCTTTGCTTTTTGTTTAAAATCCCAAAAACACGGCTTTTCCCAAGAGTATAGGTAACTAGTGACGCTATGCTATCCTTCGGTTTGAAACCTGGAAAAAGTTTCACCTGAAATCACCTCAAGCGGTCATCGTCCGTTTTTCGAGTAAATCATGGGTTTTGGGCCGTAAGGATCAATGCGTGCGAGAGAGAGAGACCTTCCGCTTTGAACGGTCAACGGTGTGTCTCTCACGCTCATTGTTTCGTACAGGGTTATTTTCGAATTCGGCGCCGTAAGAAAAGCAATGAGTGCGAGAGAAAACCCTTTTTGTTTGACGGTCTCTCGATTGCATCCAGTGTTATTTATGTTAGAGTCCATGAACTTGGTGCCGTAAGGAACAATAAGTATGAGAGAGAGACCCTCTCCTCCCTCCCTCTGGGTCACTCTCTCTACCGCACAAAGTGTTCCTTAGGGGGTAATTTATTAATTTGGCACCATTAGGAACAATGAGTGCGAGAGAGAAACTTTCATCTTTGAACGGCCGCTCTCTCTCTCGCACTCATAGTTTCCTTTTGGGGGTAATTCATGAATTTGGCGCCGCCCGTAATGGAACATTGAGTGTGAAATAGAGACATCTAAATCAAATAAACGGCGCTGACTGTCGCCGGCAGGGCAAGTGGTTGGCAATTGTTACAGTATTGGTCATCTGATGTTAGTGGTGAATGTCAGTTCAAATAAATCGATTCTTGACGGGGTGATAACTCTTTTAATAATCGATTGTTTTCCATACATTCAAATGGGAAGAATCCACAGTTGCCAGATTCCTGTATCCACCTTGAGGACCAACAGACATCGATCGTCTCGTTAGGTGGGGACCGTTGAGGTACGGGTGACGAAACGCATCACTGTTGCAATTTGACAACACTGGTTTTCCTTCATTTGATTCTATGTAAAACAATCGATTTGACCGTAGCACTTCAACAGCATTCGATTATTGTACATAGATTTGAATGGATGGAAAATGTTGCCAAATCTCACGAGCCACTACTGCTGGTGCATTGAAACCGTTGTCGAACCTCCAATAATTGCACCCGGATTTAGAAATAAAGTATGCTTCTTTTTTGCATGTCTGAGTCTTAAAATAAATAGTGTAGGTTTTTATGCTATTTTTAAAAGGGCTCTGATGCCATATTGCCAAAAACGTTCAATAAGACATTTGCATCAGAAACAATGAATGATGCGTCTGGATATTCTCCGGTCGATCCACTGGTTTTATACTCCAACCCAGCACGAGCATTCCAATCTAAAGAAATGTTAAAAGAAAATTGGGCACCAGTGTCGTGAGTTGGAGCTGGTTTAAGTGATCGGTAAGAGAGGACGTTAGTGGGGGGGGGGGGGGGGAGGCTATGAGCAAATTTAAAATTGCATCTTATTGAGTCGTGACATAAAACTGTTTCAAAAGAATGCAATCAATTTCTGTTTTTTTACGAGACCTACCAAATTAACTTTACTCACGAAAAAAACGAATATTTCATGTTCTCTCATGTCAGACAGTATTCAACGCCATTCCTTCGTCTAAAAATTGCAAAAAAATTATCGACAATAATTACAGGATTTTACGTCAGAGGCAGCTCGTGAAACACTGTTTTGTGCCTTCTGAATCTTTGCAAAAGAATCGATTTCACAGGGCAGTAAAGCCCTTGAAGATCGATTATTTTCCATAGGTTTCATATGCAAGAAATGCCGCCAGCTCCTGTGGTGTAAGCAGTGTTCTGGATGCTGCCAACCCAGAGGCCCCGGGACCCGGGTTCAATCCCCGGAGGTGCAGGCACGTTTGTTATTTTTCACAGAATCTTGTATAGGCATCGCAGTATTAGATGTTGATATGGACCTTCTCATGTACACTATGGGGGCTTTCAGAGTCGAACATGATAGGAAAGGGGGAGGGGGCAGGTATGAATATCACTCATAGATGGTGCATGTAGACCACCACGTGTAGTCATCACTTGGGCAAAAAGGTGATGTTCCCAAACCCCCGCTTGTGACCCCTCTATCGATTCAGCTTGACAAAATGAGTTTATCGCCCTCAAGGGTTTCCATATATTTTGCGATAGGGACCGTTTCTCTCGTATCAACTCATGACTCATCACATGAGCAAAAGGTGATGTTCCCAAACCCCCACTTGTGACCCCTCTATCGATTCATCTTGACGAATGGAGTCGATCGCCCTCAAGGGTTTTCATATCTTTTGCAATTGGGGCCGTTTCACTCGAACCCAGTGGCGTAACTACGCTTTTGCTCTGGGGGAGGGGGGGATCAGATCTCACGATCTCAAAAAATCGATAACCTCCATATTTTTACCTTAGAATGACCCCCCCCCCCTGCTTCTGGTCACCTTAAAAACCAATGACCAATGTCTTCGGTTTTTTTTTTTTTTCTTCTTCTTTTAAATGGGGCTTGTCCCCGTAAGATATAACGTGCCATATCGTTTTAACTAAGTAACGTGAAAATGGGACAGTTGCAAGGGTTTGTAATTTTGTATTTTTAACAAAGAAAACGATGATACTTGATGAGCTGAGAACAATGGTGCCTTTGGTTTTTCCCAAGTGTTCCGGTTTAAGAGATTAACACTTGCAATGTTGTGAAAACCCGTGGTGACGTCACTACGCGGAATTCCCATTTCAAACAATGTATTTTGGGCCAAAATCTCATCTCCGGAACAACGGGACTTAATTAGAAACCAAAGGCATCTCTGTTCTCAGCTCATCGAGTACTTTCTTTTTCTTTATAAAAAACACAACATTTCAGACCCTTGCAACTGCCCCATTTCGCGTCCCTTTCAACATTTACTCTCCTTTCTATTTCTTGACTCTTTTTCAAAATATGATATTTCTATATACTATTGGGCTCTGGGGGGGATTGCAGTGGCGGCTCGTGAAATTTGGCAACCGTGTCCTCCTCCTATTTAACCAATGTAAAACAATCGATTCTTCCGGAGGCTGCCAGCCTCCGCAAGAATCGATTATTTTACCCACGTTTAAATGGAAAACTTGCATGGTTGCCAAATATCACGAGCCGCCACAGGGGGATTGATCCCCCTAATCTCTCCCCTAAATACGCCACTGCTCGTATCAACTCATTACTCATCACATGGGCAAAAAGGTGATGATCCCAAACCCCCGCCTGTGACCTCTCTATCGATTCAGCTTGGCAAAATGAGTCGATCGCCCTCAAGGGTTTACATATCTTTGGCAATAGGGGCCGTTTCACTCGGATCAAAGGGCGTTCCCCTTTAAGCTACGTCTCTGCTTCTGACGAAAGCTATAGATTAAAACGAAAGGAAAATTAATTGTTTCTCCTACTAATGACCAGGGGCGAGGAGTGATATTTGGCAACAATGTTTTTTCTCCATTTAAATTCACACAAATAATCGAACGTTTTGGTCATCGGAGATGACCAGGCATTTTGACCTTTCAAATGTGTTCAAATGGGAAAAAGGAACGTTTCCAAATCGCACGCCTCGCCACACCCATCGTCGCACTATGGTCTGATATCTTCAAAAAGTGTCCAAAAATCAGCAATTCAATTTCTCAGGAACTCATTCATAAACTTTTGAATAAACGAATTTTAATCACAGAGAACACTTTTAAACAAGCAATTCAGACCTAGAAATAGCGATGTTTCTCAGGGCGATGTTATAAGTTGTAAGCAATTAAAAGGTCAAAAGCGATGATATATTTTAATTCGATTACTTTTTTCCCCAGCGGGGGGGGGGGGCATTTTTTTCTAATTTAAAGTTTTAAATTTTAGATTTTATTAAGTCTTTTTGAAGTTTATGATTCTTATATTTATTTCTTTAACTTAAATTTAAACTGATTTATCTTAGTTTTTTCGTTTTTGATAGTGAAGCAGCGCTTCACCAGCAATAGATTGTTGTACATAGATTCAAATGGAGTAAAAACGTTGTTGCCAAAATGCACGAGCCGCCACTGTTTTTCCCCACCGATTTTTGGCCACTCTTTTTTCAATCTCAAACAATAGTGAGTCGCTCCGTTCTCCAAGAAGAGAAAGGTGACAATCGCAACGCAATTATACTTGACTCTACAGCGGATCCAGGGAATCGTCGTTCTCTCTCTATCTCCATTTGAATGCATGTGTTAGCAAAGGATAGAAGAGCGGGCAAAAATCACGTGACTGCCCCTAATCTGTCCTTTTCTAACACACTCGTTCTAATGGGACAAGAGGGAGAAGGATAGATTCCTGGATCCGCCGATGTTACTTGAACAGCTGACCAATTCGTTTTTCTTGATGAGTCATGAAGACCGCACTCTTTGATGGAGTAGGGAAAAAAAACCAATTTACTTTAATACAGGAAAATGAAAAAAAAAAAAAAAAAAAAAAAAAAAAAAATCATAATTTCGCAAAACACAGACCCCCGAAACACGCCCCTAAATCGCGTGTTTTCACAACTTATGATTGACATTTCTTAGAGACGTTTGCTTTTCCGTAACTACAGGGTGGCGCAAAAGTTTGGATACCCCTTAGTAACTTTTGAACAACTGCAGATAAAAAATCGAACCTATAGGGATTTTTAAAACTTAATGAGGCCTACTTTTTGGCATATCCAAAATTTACGGAGTACGCTTTTAAAAGGGGTTATTACTACCCCCTAAATCAAACTTTTCAAAAGGTAACCCTTGCACCATTTGAATGCGCACACAAAACTGAGTATTATGGTGCATACAGCAAATAGATATCATATAGTTCCTTTTCAATATATCGAATAAGGTCAATCATATAAAGCGCGTACTTTCAAGTTATGGACATGCTTTTAGTTGAGGATAAATAAGTTTTGGACTTTAAAAAAAAATGGATATAAACGACGAGGACAAAAATAAATCATAAAATACGTATGCCATAGAAGATAAAACAATCACATTTAAAAGGATACGCGGTGATTTGAAAAGGGTGGCAAAATTGGTATCTCGACCGCCCCCCCCCACCACTACCCCCTGCACTACGTCTCTAGTAGCGGCTGGTGCAATTTGGCAACCGTGCTCTTTAGCTATTTAAATCTATGCAAAGAGATAGTAAAAGGTTGAGGCACGACCGACGCCTCACCAAATAATAGATAATTTTATACAGTTTTGAATGGAGAGGATCCATAGTTGCCAAATAGCACTAGCCGGCATTGAATGTCTCTTGATAAATAACTGCAAATAAACAGTGACATCCAGGTTCTTTAAAAAAATTGAATGGGCAAGGGTTTGGAATATTGTGTTTTTTATAAAGTAAATGAAAGTACTTGATGAGCTGAGAACAAAGATGCCTTTGGTTTCTAATTAACTCTTTACAGACCAGGTTTGATCAATAGAACGCCACTCTTCCGTTAATATTGGTAGGGTAGTTAACTGTTCGTACTCTGGTGAGTTGGAATTGCCTATACGAGGAATTGAAGGCGCATGAACGAGAAGAGATAAACTAGTATACTCGGGCTTGGCCCATTAGAGGTTAAGTCTCATTTTTCCGGAGATGAGATTTTGGTCCGGAATACATTGTTTTAAAGGGGAATTCCGCGTAATGACGTCACCACGCACACGATTTTTTACAACTTTACACTCGCGTATCTCTAAAACCAGGATACTTAAGAAAAAACCAAATGCATCACTGTTCTCAGCTCATCAAAAACTATAATTTCCCTACACAAAACAGAAAATTTCAGACCCATTGCAGCTGCCACATTCTAAAATAATTTTCGTCGTTAAAGAAAAAAAAGAAGAAAAAATCCAAGTTGGCAACTAAGTGACTTATGAGCTGCTTAACAAATCGATTGAATTGGCAGAGGAGAGCCATAAGGTAACAAATCTCGACAGAAAAAAAGCATGAATGAAAATTTTATAAGGCGGGCGGGCGGACGGAAATAGAACACTCGAGTCTCGCACTCTCTGCCGTCGGGTGGAGGCAAATAAATCAATAGAGAGCTTCAGTCTCTCGGTCATAGATGGTGCCACAAATAGCTGCCTTGCTTCACTACACCCGGCTCCATCGGTGTTACGCGAAGGCGAACGCACGCCCGCGCTCCTTGAATTTTCTCTTTTTTCATTTATTTGTGGCTTGCACACGTGTGTATATATACCATTCTGGACCTTGAACTCAGTAACCTAATAGAGCTGTTTAGTGATGACGTCATGATCAAAATGGGGCTGTTGCACACTTTTGCTATAAGCGATTTAATAGATGATTCTGGTGTAAAAACCTCCAAAAATAACGATGGCAGCGCACTAAAAACTTCCGAAATCCACTCCTAAACTCAATCAACACTTTTATTTACGCGAGTGTAATAGTGGCAAAGGGTAGTAACAATGGAAGATGGAATCTTAATTTCGTCACTCTCTCTATGATGACTAGGATGATTCACAGAATACTTATTCACCAGTGTAGATCAACATCCGATGAATGGTATCGTGAAATCTAGTGACACCGGTGTCAGACGAAAGTCGTCTCTTGTTGGTCACTTCTTGTTGAAGTTACAGAATTGTTAGATGGGGATCTCCCATTGTTAGTGCCTTCGGCCACCATTACGCTCCCGCAAATAACTGCGTTTATTGAGTTTAGGAGTGGTTTTCGGAAGTTTTTAGTGCTGCCATCGTTATTGTTGGAGGTTTTTACACCAGAATCGACTATTAAATCGCTTATAGCAAAAGTGAGCAACAGCCCCATTGATAAGTGATTTAATAATTGATTCTAGTATAAACCTCCAAAAATAACGATGGCAGCACTGAAAACTTCCAAAATCCACTCCTAAACTCAACGCTTTTATTTGCGAGGCCGTAATGGTGGCTGAAGGCAGTAAAAATGGGAGATTCCTATCTTAATTTCGCCACTCTGACTATGCTGTCAAAGAAGACTCGCATAGAGTAATTAGGCACTAGAGTAGTGATCCACGTCCAATAACTGACACCGTGACACCTAGTGACACCGACGTCACATGAAAGTCGTCTCTCATTGGTCACTTCTTGATGGAGATACAGTATTGTTATTTGGGTATCTCCCATTGTTGCTGCCCTAAGCCACCATTACGCTCGCGCAAATAAAACCGTGTGTTGAGTTTAGGAGTGGATTTTGGAAGTTTTTAGTGCTGCCATCGTTATTATTAAGGGTTTTTACACCAGAATCGACTATTAAATCGCTTATAGCAAAAGTGTGCAACTGTCCCATTCATGCTGGTAAACAACCAGTTTTCTAAAATGTTATTGCACCATTAAGGTAGATGTCCCAATTACCGCCATCTATTCATTTACTCTTTAAAATAAGCTTACATTAGCAGGGACATTTAAGAGAATATGGGATGAAGTGTTTTTCAAAGGTTGGCTGAACTAGAGTCCCTATATGTAGAGAGTTAAGACAAGAGAAATCATGGGCGCCGCCATTGGATGCGATTTTGCACATTTGTTTACATTCTGAGGCCGTTGTTGCGTTTTGCTCCACAGCAAAGATTACAGTTCCGCTAAGTTTGAAACGATGTAATCTTTCCCTGCTTTTGTTGATCGACATGTATTAACGCTTTTTAGTGATTCTTTTGAGATTTATGGACATTCTTGTGGTGCATTATGATTAAAATTAACAGATTCGTCGCAAATTAACTCTTTTATCTGTAAAAGACCGTTGGTAAACAAAACAAAAGTGCAAAATCGCATCCAATGGCGGCGTCCGTAGAGCCTAAAATTCATCGACCAATCAGAAGTTGACTACCCTCTTGTCTTAACTCTCTACATATAGGGACTCTAGGCTGAACTGGTGACAAAGTTTGAAAGTTGATGATAAGCAGCACTATATGTGCCCTTGAAAAATCACAGAAGTGGACACCTGCCCTGCACCACTTGTTTGTGCCGACTTCTTAGTAGCTTCGTTAAGGGACAAGGTTAAATTATCATAAATTCATTATCTCCTGACAATAAACATGATTATTTGAAAGCGAGTGAAAATATGTTTGGAGATAATCAGGATAACTGATTTTTCAATAATTTTGGGACAAACAATTTGGCATGGCAATAATTGGGACACGGACCGTTCTTTCGAGTTTTATTAAAAAAACATTCCTGATTTATCACTCCGACTTTATTCTTTTTTTTCTTGAATAAAACTGGAATGTATTTGAGAGGTCCTAGTGCAAATAGCTTTCATAAAAATTAACATTTTTACAGAAATTTTACAGAAATTTTTTCTTAAGAGTGGCGGCAATTGGGACATCTACATTACTTTCTACGTACTTTAAAGTATCTTTTCACTCCGACATAATTAATGAAATATCGAACGATGTCCTATACTTTGTCCTCATCATAATCATGGTCTCTTTTGGGTGTATCATCGCCATGACACTCAAACATCCTAACCTCTCTTCGTATCGAAGCTTGCTCGAAGTATAACATGTGGTGTGGTAGTGCCACTGCCTTGCCGATGAGCCCATATCCTAGAATTTTGTGCCCATAAGAAACCATGAGTGAGACAAGGACAAAACATTGGACTTTCTACGATATAGCTGTCATTGTAAATTAATGCGTATGACGTTTCGAAAATGTTGTTGAATCGAGATAATATTTTTAAGGTACGTAGAATCCAAAATGGTGTAATGAATCCAAAGAGTAAACAAGAGTCGCAATGGGTCTGTTGCACACTTCGGCTAGAGCGTTTTAAAGTATCGATTCTTATGTAAAAAGCTGTAAAAATAACAATGGCAGCATCAGAAAACACACAAATTTATTAATAAACTCACAAATTGCGAAAAACACTAGACACTATTCACCCCTGTATCTTTCCACCACGTGCACGATATTTCGCGAAATTAGCGCGGCACATTCAAATAAACACGGCCGACTGCCATCACAACTGACTTCATACATTTGTGTCGAAAACTTATCAAAATGAAACAATAACACACGGGAGTTCCAAAGATGATGATTGAAGTTGGAATCGATAATTGGAACTCCTGTGCGTTATTGTTTCACTTTGATAAGTTTTCGACACAAATGTGGGTTTCCGTACCTTCCTTAATCTTTTGTGAGGAATTGAGGATATTGAGACGTAAGAATTCAAACAGACACCGTCCGTCTTTACTATTTATTTGCTTGTGAAGTCAGCTGTGATGACAGTCGGCCGTGTTTATTTCAATGTGCCGCGCTAATTTCGCGTGCACGTGGTGGAAAGATACAGGGGTGAATAGTGTCTAGTGTTTTTCGGAATTTGTGAGTTTATTAATGAATGTTTGTGTTTTCTGATGCTGCCATTGTTATTTTTACAGCTTTTTACATAAGAATTGATACTTTAAAACGCTCTAGCCGAAAAGTGCAACAGACCCATTGAATGGAAGGCCTGCGTGGTCAACGCAGATAAGGGATCGGAACGCGGGCTGGCCTCTGATTGGCTGTTGAGCGTGGTGCAAAAATGTCTTAGGGTATAGGAAAAAATTAAGACGGGGTTTTCTTTCCGGGACGTTTATCTCGCAACCTGTGAAAAATCATCTCTAAACAATTTATGCGAGTCAATTTAGCAGAATTTTCCGAACAAATTGATAGGTCATAAGTGCCACTTTATTGCAAATTCGAGAAGACTGTCTCAGTTAAGAAGTACGCACAATAGTGTGTTTACATGCTTGGCGTGTGTTTGAGCAGTGTTTGAATAACTCACTATTGTGCGTACTTTTCCACTGAGACAGTCTTCTCGAATTTGCAATAAAGTGGCACTTATGAATCAATTTGTTCGGAAAATTCTGCTAAATCGACTCGCATTAATTGCGTAGAGGCGATTTTGCTTAGGTTTCGAGATAAACGTCCCGCAACGAAAACCCCGTGTTAATTTCCCTGTATACCTTGAGACATTTTTGCACCCACGCGTTGCAGCCAATCAGAGGCCAGCCCGCGTTCCGATCCCTTATCTGCGTTGAACACGCAGGCCTTCCATTCAATTGCGACTCTTGTTTACTCTTTGAATCAATCAGAGAGAACTTGGTGTTTACTATCACAAATTTGCATTTGGAAATTTGGATCCAATTTCTTACGAGAAACCGTGCGAGAGCGAATGAAACAGGATATTTGTTTGGGTCCAATTATTTTCGTGATGTCGCGTCGCATTAAACAGGTCTATTCTGTACCTCGAACTCCAAAGTAACATAATTAGAGTGTACGTCTGATTAATACCTCTCTTGTATGCGCACATACACTGGCAAGATCAAAGAATATAAAATAATGACGGAGTATATGCAATATGCAATACACAAGATACCATAAAACACATTTCTCAGGTGTGTTGCATAATGCAATACACACTCTGAGCCATCTGTGGGTTTTCATTCCTTCAGCTTTGTTGCGTGGTAAAATCTCGGACTTTCGTTTGTGTTCTTAGTTCCAAACTGCGTGACATGACTATTAAGGCTTTCACATTATTTAACTTGTAATAATTATTGAAAATCTACTTGGCTGAAGGGGTTGAGTAGACCTTTTTTAATTTTGAGTTAAGCGACTTAAAAGTCATATTATGGACGTTTTAGACTCTCAGCCCTTATGGAAATGGTCCATGACCAATTTTCTATATTTCTATGGAAATCGGTGTAGTGTCCATAGAAATCGGTGTAGTGTCTATAGAAATCGACGCGGTTTCCTTGGTAATTGATGTAGTTTTCAGGAGAATTGTTCATGGAATATTTTCACTAGGATCCATGGAACTTAACAATGATAGTTTAGAAGCTAAGTTCATACCAAGAAGGTTAGACTCAAGTGGGTAAAATTAATCCTTAACTCAACATCTGCTCAATAGTTAGACTTTTTTTTTCAACTTTCAATAGTAACATTATATTTTATGAATCAGTTACTGATCCTCAGATACTTTTAGGGAACATTGATTTTGGTAAATCTCATCGGAATGAAAATCAAGCGTAGTAAGGTTACATCGATTGTATCACGTAACCAATCAAAAGTAAAATTCAGACCAGAAAAAAATTCTATGGACCAGCCCGAATGAGGGACGTATGTGTTGACTGCAGACATCGCCCACAAACGGGGACTCATGAATCATCGTTAAGTTAGTTAAATCAATCGCTAGTTGCACATGATTTAGATGTCTGCGGACTAATTAGACGATTTATTCGTATTTTTGTTGACTTATATAATTTCGACTTATTTTTTGATCATGCAAGTCTGATCTAAGGCAGTGGCGGCTCGTGAAATTTGGCAACCGTGTCCTCCTCCTATTTAACCAATGTAAAACAATCGATTCTCCCGGAGGCTGCCAGCCTCCGCAAGAATCGATTATTTTACCTACGTTTAAATGGAAAACTTGCATGGTTGCCAAATATCACGATGAGCCGCCACAGATCTAAGGTGATAAGACACTGTTTAAATTCTATGGCGATGAGCACCGACTGTTTTGAGTATTACAAGTATAAGTCTCTCGACTCACTTAAGTGTGAAATTACGAAATGCTGACAGAGAAATTTTGATGTGCACTGATCTGTGTTGCCTCATCTCACCTGTTCTAAAACACCCTATAATTATTACTTTTTCAAAACCTCCTACCCCTTTAAGTTTTAGGGTGCA
Source organism: Trialeurodes vaporariorum (assembly GCA_011764245.1). NCBI lineage: Eukaryota > Metazoa > Arthropoda > Insecta > Hemiptera > Aleyrodidae > Trialeurodes > Trialeurodes vaporariorum. Next base: position 9,734,379 of record VMOF01000220.1, read on the forward strand.
TTGTATAATATATGTCCTATGGCGAGGCCTATTCTTTACAACGGTGGCTCGTCCGATTAGGCAGCAACGTGACGTCCCTCCATTTGAATCTATGTACAACAATCGATTGCAGGTGAAGCGCAGCTTCAATATCGAATCGATTGTTTTGCTTGGAATCAAATGAAGAAACGACACTGTTACCAAATCGCACGAGCCGCTGTTGTAAAGAATAGGCAACGGTAAAATAATTGAGTAATATTCCGGTAAAAGGGCGTTCGAAGAAATTTATAGTTTTTAAAAAAACGCAACTGAAAGTTTGATATGGCTTATATTTTCAAAAATATTCAACATTTAAGTAAAAAGAAAAAAAAAAAAAAAAAAAGTTTGGGAGAACAAGTATTCAATTACATATGTTTATACACTTTAACACTAGAACGCCCGGACTTATGCTCCTACCTAAAACGCCCAGCGTCCCAAAATTGGGACAATGCTATAAAGTGCAGAATGTTATTTTATATGTTATCGATCAAAGTGGTATTTGGACTTTTAAACGTTGTGAGACTAATTGTACGAAATTTCTACTTCGTTTCAAGCATTTTTGTTGCCTGTTCAGGCAAATGAAGGGGCATTAGTTTACTTTATTGCTATAATTTTGTTCTTTCGATCCCTAATGAAAGTACGTAAAACATTAAACCGTGCACTTATATCTATGGGCCTGCTGTATGTATGCTATAATAACTAACTACCCCCCCCCCATCTTCGCCCCACCCCTCCCCCTCATTTTAGTTTCCCCTTTCACGACAGCTTCTTCTCCTAAAAATGCATTAGATCATCTCACGGTAGTTTTACACCCAACCAAAAATGACACGAATGAGGCTCTTGCAAACTTTTGCTGTGAGCAAATAAATAGTCCGTTCTGATGTATAAACCAGCGAAAATCACAAAAACCCATTTAGAAAGTCTAAAATTCAGTAATAAACTCACATAACTGCTATAACAGCAAGTTCATAATGGTGGCTCAACGCAGATATCATGGGAGGTTCCTGTCTAATTAGTCACTTTCTCTATGGAAACACAGAGATATGTCTCAATTTAGATAGGAATCTCCCATGATACCTGCGTCTCTCCGCCATTAAAGCCCAATTCTGAGAGTGGATTTCGCGATTTTTAGTATACATATTGTCATTTTTACAGGTTTATGTGCAAGAATCAACTCTTCAATTCCCTATACCAAAAGTGTGTGAGAGTCCCATTTGTCCTCAAAGGTTCACTTTCCATTCTCAACACTTCTCTTTATAATGAAAAATAATTCTCGCGATTGCGAGGGAAAATTAGGAGAGAGGGAAACAAGAGGGGAAAATACAAAGCTTACCTTCTTGCGATTGTTTTTGTTTTTTGTTTGTTTTTTGTTTTTTGTTTGCTTTGTTTTCTCGAGATTTTGGTCAACCTGAGTTTTAGAGACAATGAGGCTCTTGCAAACTTTTGCTGTCAGTAATTGAATAGTCTATTATGATGTAAAAACCAGCAAAAATCACGAAAACCACATTGAAAAAGTCTAAAATTTAGTAATAAACTCACATAACTGCGATAAAGGCAAGTTTGTAATGGCGGCTCAACGCAAGTATCATTCCTGTCTATAATGCCACTTTCTCTACGGAAACACAGAGATATATTTTAGTTTAGATATAGGACTCTCCCATGATACCTGCGTCGCTCCGCCACTAAGCCCGATTCTGAGAGTGAATTTCGTGATTTTTTAGTGTACTCATCATCATTTTTACAGGTTTTTATACAAGAATCAACTCTTCAATCACCTACAGCAAAATTTTGCAGCCCCATTATGCCCAAGAATAAATAATAAAAAGGGAAATGAGCAGAAATTTTTTAATAGAAAATAGGAGGAACTGAAGGCGCCGGAACTAATGAGGGTAACCAGAAATTTCTTCGGGGCGGTACTCTCAAATAAGTTCATATCATATCATTCCTGGTTTCTGAACGCTACCATCTCAGAGGCACATAATAGTGCCAGCAAAAAATATTCTGGCTCAAGGGAGCACGGTATCTACATAAAATTAGATGAGAGAACAGTGGCTCATTGCTGATCTGTTGGAGAGGAATCGACTCCACTCGCACGCGACTCCCGGCACTGTTCTCTGATGAAAGTTACTAATCCTGATGAAGGGTGAAGGGGAAAGTTCGATAGTTTGAGGGGGAGGGGAGGAGGAAGTGATCGGGAGGGAGCCCTCCCTTGATGTTCAAAAACTGTTTGTTTCAGCCATACACGTTATTAAGACATTTACAAGAAGTAAAATCCTTTTTACTGGCTTTAAACCGCAAAGACAGCAGTTTGTCCCAAAAATGGGACGTGGGCGTTAAAGGTAGAACCGCTTTTTTCTCATGAAGGAAAAGGCGGATTTTGATGAAACTTGGTGGTCAGGGGGTACTTCTAAAATGATGAAAAGTCATAAAATTTCAGGGTCCTACGTCAAGCTGGAGGCTGGTGAGACAACTTTTAATTTTGATCCGTCCCAAAAATGGGACGTTGGGCGTTCTAGTGTTAAGAGGTAAGCCTCTAACCAACTAACTAACAGACCGTTTTATGGAACAATTTATTTTCTGACTAGGCCTGCGGGCCGATCCTTGAAATTTACGACTTTTGGGTAGACTGGATAAGAATGTAAAACGGTGATTGGTGGAGACGAGTCACGTGGTTGCCCAGTCTAATCAAAATACGGAATGGAATAGATAAGTTCCTCCAGTTAGTCGGGTACTCCAAGACTGCCCGATAAATTATCTAATCCATTCCGTATTTTGATTAGACTGGGCAACCACGTGACTCGTCTCCACCAATCACCGTTTTCCATTCTTATCTAGTCTACCCAAAAGTCGTGAATTTCAAGGATCGGCCCGCAGGGCAGCTACCACCACTTAATTATGATTCACTTTTTTACCAAAATATAAATTTTTCTAACATTTCTATGATCAGAAATCTAACCTAGGTTATAAGAAACAAACAAAAAAAACAAAATTAACTCGAGCCGACATTACTACTATGTTATACCACGAAAAAACGTGAAAAGTAAAAAAGAAAATCTGTCTGGTCTATAAAAAAAAAAAAAAAAAAAAAAAATAAAAAAAAAAAAAAAAAAAAAATAAATAAAAAAATAAATAAATAAAAAATAAAAGAAAGAGAGAAATCGCGCAGGAAAAATCAATGTTGGGTGAGGAATATTTGAGTGGTGATGAGGTAACTATGAAAAAAGTTTTCTGATGACGAAATATTCGCTCGAATAGTCGGATAACACGATTTTATCAGACACATTGAACGGTACCCTCGATGTTGCCAAACTGATTGTCATATTATTATTATTCACCCAACATGTTACAAACGATAAATATAATCGAATAGTTTACGATGCCAGGATCTCAATTAAACCACCTTTGCAATAAAGGCGTACACAGGGGATGCGCCTTTTTATCGAAATACTAAACAATCTTAAGCTTCAATTTGAAAATTCTTGAGTGATGCTAAAAAAGGTTTGCTGAAACATACGTTTCTTTACTTCTATCGTCGGATGATACCTTGTATTCCGCCTTTTAACTACACTGAAAAAAGTGCGAAATTTTACTCTTTTTTAGTTAAAAGTATGGACACTACCATGGGCGGATCCAGCGATCTGGCAACTGTGTATTCTTCCCATTTGAATGCATGAGAAACAATCGATTATTCAAGGGGCCATGGCCACCTCGAGAATCGATTCTTCCTCATACGTTCAAATGGGAAGAATACATATGGTTGCCATATTGCTGGATCCGCCCCTGGACACCACTGAAAAACTGTTAGTTTCATTGGCGGATCCAGCAATCTGACAACGGAGTATTCTCCCCATTTGATTGCATGAGAAATAATCGATTTGTCATGGGGCTGTAGCCCCTCCAAGAATCGATTGTTAATCATACATTCAAGTGAGAGGAATGCGCAGTTGCCAAATTGCTGGATCCGCCTATGGTTAGTTTAACTGTTTAAATTGGTGAAATTGAGGAGTACTTCGGAAAAAGGGCGGATAAAACAAAGGATGCGTGCTCGTGCTCTAAAAACCTAACTTCAAAAGGTGAGATTGTGTGAGATCATGAAGTGTTGGATTTGGTTTTCTTAATTAGTTAGTCATTAGACTGTACTTTCTGATTTTCAGGCAATTCAGAGAAGTTTTCCTCATCAGAGTCTCACGCAAAAAAATTTTGGAATCAGGACTTTTTAGCACTAGCAGACCCTCTGTTTTATCCACCCTATAACCGAAGTACTCTTCAATGGGTCTGTTGCATACTTTTGCTACAACAATATAGAACCTTGATTCTTATGTGAAATTCGGCGAAACTTAAAGATGGGCACATTAAATACGTTCAAAATCCACTCATCAACTCAGGAAATCACTTCAATTTCAAACAGCCCGCGCTATGCTAGACACTATTTGCACTGGTATACTACTGCATAGACGGAACCACCGTGCATAAGTAAACAACATCGGAACTACAAAATGATGGAATTTCTTTTTTAATACGTGAAATATAAGCTGCATTTGCGCTGTCTGGTATTATCGGTTTATCAAAAATTACAAAATAATATAAGAAATGTGCGCATCTAAACGAAACATTCCAATGTTTGTAAGTTCTGTCCATGTTTACATAAACGAGATGGTTCCATCTATGTAGTTATAAGTCGGTGATATAGTGTCTAGTGTAGCGCGGGTTGTTTGTAGTGGAAGGTATTTTCTGAGTTAATGAGTGGAATCGGTGGATTTTGAAAGTTTTTAATATGCACATCGTTATTTTCGCAGAATTTTATACGTTAGAAACTATGAGTTATATATTGATGTAGCAAAAGTACGCAACAGGCCCAAATACACGGCACGGAGGTGATTTATCTATTTGAAACAGTCAAACTAACAGTTTTTAAGTGGAGTCCATACTTTTAATTAAAAAACAGTTAAATTCCCCATCTTATTTTTCTTCAGTGTTTAGATAGTGCCACGGCATACGTTGCTTGCGACTTGTTTCTGACAAAAACACTTGAAAATATACCTGGTGTAAAGACTGGTGATCAATACAAAATAATTATTATTTTGCAGCGTACCCAGTTGACATCGATGTAACCTTTTAATGCTTGGTTTGTATCACGATGAGATGTACCATAATCTAATGTTCCCTAAAGGTATCTGAGAACCCTTTTAGCATTTTTCCGGTGTTCAGAACACCGTGTTCTAGATTGGGAGTTGTTAAATTGACTCAAAAAACTGACGGCGGCATAGTTGGTGTTTGGTCTTGAACACACGCAGAGCTGCCGTTTTGCGTATAATTAATTTAATTTTTCAATTCACCGATGATTCCACCGGTTGAGAAAAGATTACACAGTTCAGTTCAGTGTATAGTTGTACTGCAAGAAAATACGCTAATCTGTAATCTTTTCTCAATATCCGCAAGTTTTTTAAAGTCATCGACGACTCTACCGGTTGAGAAAATAATACGGAATAGTATTTTTTCACGCATCAAAGTCATACACTGAGCTGAAACGTGTAATATTTTCTCAATCGGTGGAATCATCGGTGAATTAAAAAATGTCATTACGCAAAACGGCAGCATTGAACAAGCGAACACACGGCTGAGTTTGTGCCTATACCACTATGGTGGATCCTGCAAGCTGGCAATAGATGATTCTTTCCATTTGATTGCATGAAAAATAATCGATTAGGCACAGGGCTATAGCTCCTCAAAGAATCGATTCTCAATCAGACATTCAAATAAGAAAAATGCACAGTTGTCAGATTGCTAGGTCCGCGCGTGGCTGAGTTTGCACTGCGAGGAGTGAGTTTTAAACTGATGTTTTAATGGTCTCATCGTTATTTTCGCAGCATTTTACATCAGAAATGACGGTCCACTTAACCGTAGCAAAACCTTGCAATAGCTCCGTTATTATTAATGTCTACAAATTGTCGTTATTCGTTTACCGGCTGCGTTTTCCTTTGAGGTAAGATTTTTAATTCTGAAGTAAAAACTTTGTAATTTTGCTTAATTAAAGAAAAAAAAAAATCTGTTAATCGCGGAACCACGATAGAATTTATCCGTCAATCTGGCAACTTCGGATACTCCGAAAGCTTTCAACTTTCATTAAAAGTGTGAGAGAGCTAAAAAATAGTTCATGTTACGTATTTGCTACAGATAATTTGGTTGCATCAATGAAACCCTTAGCTAACAGACTAAGACAGGACCCAAATTATTCGAAAGTCAAAGGAGCTTTTGCCTCGAGGTCATATTTACGTTGACGAGTTTATTTGTGCTAGTAAATAGCGTGAACCAATGACGTGTCTCGCAATTTCGAAACTTTGGATCGATCGCATCGATATTAAGACACGCCATCTGCTCACGACACCACCCACTGAGTGAGCGTATAAACTCGTCATTGGAAGTATATTAGAATTGTGACGAACATATGATGATTGTTTGAAAATTGATTGACACCTTCACTGGTAAATATAAATATCATAAAGAAGAATTAGCAGGCTGATTATGAACAATCGTGTATCGGAATGCTATCGAGTCGATGATTGAGTACATGTTATTCTTATGGGTGGTGTGATTACGATAGGTCTCATTCCGATGAAAACCCTCCTATCTCTGCGGAAATTCGCCGATGACTCCTGAGCTATCGGATAATTTCCGTAGAGATTGGAGGAATTCTATCGGAATGACATCACCCATAAGATACTCGATCATCGATTCGAAGCATTTGAATTACGATACGATCGTTCATAATCAGCCTCATGGATAGTCGGGGACAAGGGTGAGACCACGTTTCAGACCTAATTACAAAGGCTGTCCCAAAAGTACTGTTCACGGCTTTTGTTTTGTTTTGTTTTGTTTTTTTTTTGCAGGCAAAAAGGTGTCAGATATCATAACACGATTTGTGCAGGGATCCTTGTATTTATTTCTAGTTATTGGCAATAAAATAAGACCAATTTGAGCTCTCTAAGTTAAAAATTGACTGAGTTACAGTGTTTTTAATAAGTAACTTGTTGACCTGACATCTCCAGGATTTTCAGCATTTTTTTTTTTTTTTTTCAAGAAAAAAAAAAGTTATCGAGAATCAAGTGGTTTTTTTAAACAAATTTTATATCATCTTACCAAGGTTATACCAATATTTACTTTCCATCACTGGACGACTTGAATTGTTTTCCTTTTCAATGTATCTTTCTTCCCTATGAAAAAAACCCTTCCTTCTACCTTCTTTTCAAAATCTTCTTTTTTCAGGGTATTTACTCGTAAGAAGGTTTCAACTACTCTTTTGATTTCGTCAATGGAAGTAAGTCTTTCGCCTCTTAAACTCTTCTTCAATTCGAAAAACAGCTAGAAGTGATAGGATACGAGGCCTGGGCTAAAAGGGGGCGGTTCACTTTGACTGGTTAAATCATGAGAGCCGTTGAAATC